>PVKZ01002603.1:100309-123646 GCA_004027375.1 Macroglossus sobrinus | reverse complement strand
TGAGTAAGCGTGGAAACTATATGTGTTCAGGGGCAATGTGTACTTTCCCAGATTTCTTTCTGCGAATTGAAATCGATCTTGCTGTTGGAAAAGCATCCCTGTGATCACTCTGATTTAGCCTGGCAGCTATGATTTCTGCTCAGAGCCAACCTCCCTGAGCCAAGACCCCAAGAGCTTGCCACATTGTTTAGCCTCTTTTATTATCAGAACTCGTTGGCCCTTCTTACATGCTTTTGCTTCCCTATAATATTTTAGGTACATTAACCATAAATCTTAGTATTGTTAATCTGCAAAAAATTGGAGACAGGAAGTCATAGAATAGTCATTTGTCACGGGCTTTGGCTCAGGGACTTGAAACTGAAAGTGTAAGAAAAATAAAAGCACGGATTGTGTGCAGGTGGCCAAATGCCTGGAGGTGAAGTGTAACTGAGTTAAATAAAAAAGAAATTCTAATCTGTGTAGAAGTTCAGCAGATTTATCGGATTGCTAAAAGAATCTTCTTCTCTATCAAGGCTTTTATTATGGAAAGTATGTTATGGATGCTTTTCTGGTCTGTTAAATCAGCAAATTATATTCATTTAACAATCGTAAGACGCTGTTCAATGACAATAAAACTATTGCCTTTTCTGATAGAGTTTCTTTAATAATGGGGATTCTGCACATGTGTTCTCATCTTAGTATTTGGCATTTAGGAGTGCGGTTGTTAAACCAGTGGATTAGCTATAAACCTGGAATTGCTTGCAAATTTATTATTTCTAGGAGGAGAGCATTCTTGAGACTGAAGCCAATACAAGCAAAGCAGAATCTTAAGACGGATGATATAGTTTAAGCCCCTGGATCCAGCCATGCCTGAAGCTGGTTATTTCTTACTACATGCGCCAATATATTCCAATTTTTGCTTAGGCTATTTTGAGCCAGATATCTGTTTTTGTCTTCAAGAGTCCGTATTAATACACTTTCCAAACACATAACCTGCTCTTGCCATTTTAAATATATAAGTTATCTAATTTAGTCTGAAAAGTAAAATGTCCAGGAAAAAAAGCATTGCATATGTGCTGTTGGAATGTGTACTTCCATCATTAAAAAAAATCTACCCGAAACAGTCATTTAAATAATAGACATAACTTTCATTAATATTTAAAATAATATCGTATGCTTTGCAGGATCATGTAATGCAAGCAGAATCAAGGTTATTACTTAATGGGACTGGTGAAGCTCAGTTTATTTAATATTTTAACTATCTCTCTTTCCTTGGGTACTGTCATCCTACAGCAGAAATTAGGGCAGAAGGGCGAAAAACAACACAAGATAGCAAAACCTAAAAGCCTATGGTAAAAACTATGCTAACAACAACAAAAAAGCAAAAAAAAAAAATCTTAGAACATATTGCTTTCTACAGTTATTCGATTATTATTATTGATCTCTACACTTATACAAATTTGTACCTGAGGTCCAAATTTGGCTCTGAGCTTCTAGCAGGTAATGAGAAAATTGAAACAAATTACTTACTTTAAAATAAAAATTATCCAGTGCTCAGGAGTTTTCATAGCTCTTTTGATAGTAAGAGAATATGGAAAATTTTACTTAAATACCTGCGGTTCTAATTAAAAAAAAAAAAGAGAGAGAGAATATGATATAAATCCAATTCCGTGTAACAATTTGGGGTGGGGGTGGAGGGTAAAGGAGAAAGTCATCGAAAGGGGGGACATCACACCTGGAGAGCAGATGGATCAACCGTGATTCAAGCATGCCTTGGCTGAATATCATAATTCTCATCACATTTTTAATAAATAGGTTTCTAATAGGCTCTAATCCACATTTCTTTAGAACCCTGAACATACTTACGCTATACAGACACCTCCTATCTTTAGAAATTCTAGCAAAGACAGTGTACTTGTGAAACACTAAAAAGTTATCACGGGAGTTTTAATGTCCCTGGAGGCTACCCCAACATCTGCTTCTGAAGTCATCTCTGAAAATGCAAAACTCGAAAACATAATCTTGTCTCATGAGGGAAATTTACATTTTGCAGATGCCATTCAGGGGAGGCCAGCGAGCAGAGAGACGCAAGGTCAGGTGACAGCAGAGCTGAGGGGTGGGACCTAGTTATCCGTGCGTACTAAGCATCTTTTATTCGTCCCTTTTTTTCCCCCTCTGAAAACTAAGAAAAGGAAGCTCGAGTGTTTGTAAACAAACTTCTAACATGATGCTTTTTCAAAAATACTGTCTTTGGTAAATTGCACACATCTGTTCGAATTATGCTTTTCTTATACTCCACGGATGTCTTGGAAGAAAGGACAGGTGGGATGTTGTGTCACCTCAGGTGTGAGTGGTGAGGCATAAAGCATCTTTGATAAAAGGGGGTGTTGTAGAGTTGTGGCTTTGTTCCGCAGTCCGAACCTCAACAGAATTGGTTTCGAGACTGCCTTCTGGGCTGTTGGTGTGTTGGGTTATAGGACTCGCTGTGTAGTTGTGGTGACCGGTTTCATGAGCTCCAACAGCTGGAAGTTGAAATTGCGTGGCAGGCTGAATGTTTGGTAGCACACAATTCTACTGTGGAGAGTGTTTATGCTTTAAAGGATCATATTGGAAAAGGCCAAATTTTCCTTCTCATCCAAATAAGAGATGAAGATGTGTCTTAGATTTTATTTCACTTATGAATTAATGTTGGAACAGAGAAGAAGCTGTAACTCATTCAAAGGAGAATCCAAAGAACAGACAAATAGAAAGCTCATCAGAAATGCTGAAGTGCTTTTGTTTGATAGATGCAAAACTGGTCAAATATAATCTTTTTTTTAAAAAAAAGATGTTTTAGGTGAAGTTAAACTTTTAGATTTCAAATATATGAATTATCTTTCCTGTTTAGACACTCTTAATTTCATAGTAATAATCGAATCTGCTGGAATGCACATACTCATTTTAACTTGCATAAAGTTGATTTTATAGACACAGTTTTATTAGATTTTTTTTTGAGAATGATGACATAATTGAATTGCTTCTTTTGATTCTTTATCTTAGCACCTATTTAGGCAGACATAAGTAAAGACTTTTGTCAATAGGAACACATTAACCCAATTAATTTCTAGTTCTTAGCATGTTTTTTCTTCTGAGAGAAAATGCACTCAACATAGATCCACTATGACAAATGAGCATTTATCCTTTGTTCACAGCTCACAGTAGGAAAAATGTAATCAGGTATTAACCACGTTTGTTCTTCCAATAGAGTATAATTTTAATGTCTTGCAATTTGAAGACTTAAAAAAGAAATCTCACCAAAGCAAATCATTCCTTTCAGCATCCAGTAATAGAACATGCTATGAAGGTCAAAATTATCTAAGATAGAGAGAGCTAATTCACATGTGTCAATGAAAAGCGGGCTCTGGGTTAATACTTAGGCTTAGTGACATATTGACTTTTGGCTTCTAGGTTTTTATAGATTATTAAATAAATCAGCCTAGAGAATGATTTATTATATTCAAACTGTGCTTGGGAAGCAACGCAGCCACCAACCCAAGCCTCATGTTTTAGTATCAATCAAGTCTATGATTTTTGGTTTGGCTGTCTTGAAATACTTAAAAAACAATATTCCTAAATATTTTGGAGATTGTAGCTGCTGCATAGTTAGCCAGGAGAATTTGGGCCATGTCACACAAGGAGTGATGGCATGAACTTCTCTTCCAGGATGATGACAGAGTAGTAGTTATCTATTGCTACCTAACAAATGACTCCAAAACAGCGACTGAAAATTACAAACATTTCTTACCTTGTGTGGTTTCTTGAGTCCGGATTTCAGGAGTGGTTCAGCTGGGTGGTTCTGATTGGGGTCCCTCTTGAGCTTGCAGTCAAGCTGTCAGCTGGGGCTGCAGCATCCACTTCCAGGAAGGCTCGCTCATGTGTTGCCGGTCATTGGCTGGGAGGCCTCAGTTCCTCAGCACGAGCATCTCTCTCTGCTGGCTGCTTGAGTATTTTGTGCTAGTACAGTTGGATTGCTCCAGAGCAAGTGGTTCAAGGAAGTGAAATGGTAGCCACAATATCTTTTAGGACCTAGCTTTGGAAGTCACACTCTTGTCTTTCTGCAGCATCCCAGTCTGCCCTGTTTGATGAGAGAGGGTGTATGTACCAGAAGGGAGGGGGCGGTCATTGAGGACCATTTTGGAGGCTGGGTACCACAGGTTTCTTATAAAGTAATTATAAGGTATAACACAATTTTGAGGATCCTTATATCGGTAATAGACAAACAAACATATAAATAAATATGTAAATGCAACCTAGAAGAAATACAGTATGTAGGTATTTAGCTAGACTGGTTATAGCCATTAGATAAGTTTTTAATTGTCTTCGAAAGCTACAAACCCTAGACCTAATAGAAAGAATTACTAGTTCTAAATAATTAATGTGTTGGCTCAGAAAAATAAGTATCTAATTCTGGCAGGGAGAAGAAAACAGAAAACAATCACTTTGGCTTTCTCGGGAATGCTTTGGCAAATGTGCACTTTTCTGCATTTTCAACTGGTAAGCATCCAGGAAATCATTCACTTTTCTAGAGAGATGGTTGATGACTGCTAGCATCTAATTCTCAGTGTTGTTGTTTGTTACTGGACCATCTCAAAATTTTCCTACATTTAACGTTTGAAAATATATTTCCTGAAGCATTTAATATACAGTTTGATAGAGTATACTCAGGTAATTTGTATATGGAAACAATAGGTGTGGGTATGATCCAAAGATGCAGTTATTCATAGACCATTAATTTTCCTATTTGCTGCTGTAATAAATCCTCCGGTTTACCTTATGTTAGATTAATTAAATCCAGAGTCATACAACTTGGTTTCAAATTAAGTGATCTCGGACAAATCATTGAAACGTCTCTAGTCTCAGTTTTATTGTATGTGATGTTCATTCACTTATAGGCATTTCACAAGTATTTACTGGTGCCCATGTACCTCCTACTGTTCTAGAAGGTGGGGATGCAGAAGTGACCAAGAGAGACAAGGTCTTCTCTCGCATGGCCTTTATGTGGGGGGTACATAAAAAAAAAGACAGACATGCTACATAGCAGAAAGTGACAGTGTTCCAAAGATAGATTCGCAGGGTCACATGACATACAATTTCAGATCAGAAATGAGAGAAGAGCAGAGATTTGAAGGGTGGAAGGTGTTGGGCCATGCACAAGGCTGAAGGAAGAGTTTTGAAGACAAAGGGACAGTGGGTACGCACCTCTGAGGCAGGAGTGTCTTCTGTGTGCTTGGGGAAGGACTACAGTAGGACCCCCACTGAGTGAGCAAGACAAGGGGAGATAGAAAAGGGGTCTGGGGGCAAGATCTTGAGGGCTCTTTGTGTTTTATCATAAGGAGGTCGAATTTTATCATGAGCGATGAGAAGCCATGGAGGATTTTGAGCAGAGACGTGACATAATCTGATGTGGGATTTCCAAGGATCGCTGGATGAAAAATGGGTCTCAGGGAACCAATCAGGGCTGACTTCAGCCCATCAGTAGACGCAATAATACTCTTGCGTGAGCCCAGGAGGAAGATGATGGTGACAGTGCGTGCAGGTGGCCGGTGGGGAGCAATGTTTCCAGTCTGGAGACCTGGAGATAGTGCTCGCTTGTCTTCCAGGTTTGTCAAGACAGTTAAGTAAGATCAGATATATCAGAATGCACCCTCGCTCTGTGCTGTCAAGAACAGCTGTCTCATACGCCTACTTATCTGGTCGCCACTTTAACGCCCTTATAATGCTCACTTAGTCTTTACAGCAATAGTTTTATCAGCTATTGACTGATAAGTATATTACACTTAACGTTAACCCAAATGTGCAAATCTGCTTGATGAGCAGACTTATTTACCGCCCCCTTCATTTACCCAGGGGCTTCTTAGTTACCTTAAATGTGGAACGGTGTAAATAAATACCCACCAGACATCAGCAATATTTCCTCTTGTTCTGCAAGCATAGGAATTACCACATGAGGAAAAGTGCTGTGTCTGATGGGTGATTTAAGGGACAATGTAGGGTTATTTTTTCCATGCTCTAGTTCAGTTCTATCCCAAATAAATACAATGAAAGATATCCATGTAATTTTACATTTTCTAGTAGACACATTAAAAAAAGTAAAAAGAAACGAATGAAGTCAGTTTTAAGCATCTATTTTATTTAACCCAATACATTCAAAGTAGTATCATTTCAACGTGTAATCAATATCAACATTAACGAGATAGTTTATATACACACACACACACACACACACACACACACACACACACATATGTATATGTATGTATATATTTTTTTGGATGCTAAGCATTTAGAATGCGCTTTGTATGTATTTTACATTGATAGAGCATCTTGGGTTATGCGGGGCACATTTTGACTGCTCAATAGACACAAGTGGTAGGGGGCTACCATTTTGGATTATGCCTCTGAAGACTTTGGAATCTAATCTCAGTTTACGAGGAAGGAGAACCTTAGGTGGCAGTCCTCTGGATTCCCATGAGATTCCTCTGGGAATTTTTTTTTTTTTATAATACAGAAGCTTGGGTCTTACTTCCGATTTATTAATTATAGTCTTTGGTGCTAGTGGAGGCCAGATGGCAGGATATTTATTTCTCCCCGTGGTTCGAATTGGGAAGACAGTGCTGAAAAGCCTTGTAAAAAAAAAATGGGGTTGTTAAAAAAAAATGGGGACGCCACCAGGAGTTTGTGTGCCTGGCGAGTTTTAAGAGAATCTTTTTCAAGAATCTCAAATTTCATTTGTTCCCTTTCCTATAACAAAGAACGTGCCTTGATTATAGCATCTCGCTTGTTCTCCTTTCTCATCTCTCTTTTATAAATTGCCCTCTTTCGAGCTGACCAGCAACAGGCCATCCAAAATCTTACTCTTAGATATTCCCCTGGAAACCAACATTTTTAGTGTTTTAAACAAGTAAACAAATAGGAACAAATTAGAAATTGGGAGAGGCGTACCAGGGAAACAGCCTTGAATCAAGTCAGGGCGCAGTGTCCTTGCCTGCACGCAGCCATCCATCTCATTAAAGAGACGCAAAGGTAATAAATTTCCTACAAATGTTTGCCAGGCTGTGTGTTGTTTTTCTCAGTTATGTGCAGATAATAATTGCAATTACAAATCAACTGAGTGCAACGTTTTCATGCCGAGGGCTTATGGTCACGGGAAATATAAACAGATGTTTAACATTTTAGTTTTTCTGCCTTTTTTTTTTTTTTGCAGAGAAGTAGGTTGGTTGATCCATAGAATATTTTTAAGTATAAAAGTATCTCTTTTAGGAGTAAGATTCTATGGTAGATGTGACATAGGTGAACAATTTCAAGGGAAAAGGTAAATCATTTGAAATTTCTAACTGCTGAAAGAGCGTTCTTGTTCTTGGGTATTTGAAATGGATGACTGTGGGTGTCAAATTGGAATGATAATTAGATTTCTTCAAATAAACATAAAAGATTGATATAACTTTTAAAAAGTCAGTACTTTCAATATTACAGAAATTATATCCCTTTCAACTTACGATGAAAAGATATAGGTGTCAATTTAATGTGTCAAGCTAGGTAGAGATTTTCAAAAATTTTTTTAGAGGATTAGGGAACAAAAAATAATTGAGAACCATGATTTAATATGCCTGCCAGCCAGAATTTGAATCAACTTTTTTTGTTTTCTTCTTAAACGCCTTTGCCAAGTTGTTTATCTTCCTTACACTTCAGTTTCTTTATCTGTAACAAAGCAATAACAACACCTACCTCCTAGTCTGGGGTGGGGATGAAATGTGATACTATAAATTGACATCTAATAAGTACTGAAAATTGGTATCTCGTCATTACACTAATACTCATCAGAATGAGTGGAAGAAATGGTGCCACTTAAACTTGTATAACCCACGAGAAACTCATGCAAAGAACAAGTCGGATCGACAAGGATGAGAAATAACTTCTCATAAATATTAATTCAGCTAAAGAGCAGTCCGCCATGGACCATCCACTGTCTCTTCTCCACACTCATAATCACGTATGTGGTTTGTAGATCTGGGTCATTTTTGATTAAAAAAGAACGCAAACAACAAAAAACACGACACAGGTCAGAATTTCTTTCTTTTTTTTTAAATTAAATTTATCGGGGGGTAACACTGGTGAATAGTAGACCATAAATTTCAGTTGTACAACTTTTTCATACAACATCTGTATGTTGCATTCAGGGCTCACCAACTGTAGTCTAGTCTTCTGTTGCCATAGATTTGACACCTGCTACCCTCTTCATCCCCTCCACCCACTCCCTTCCTCTCTGGTAACCACCGTTCTATTGTCTGTATCTAGGCGTTTGTTTGTGTTGTTTGTTCATTAGTTGCTTTTTGTTTTCTGTTCCTCATATGAGTGAAATCATACATTTCTTGTCCTTTTCCATCTAACTTATTGCACTTAGCATGATACTCTCAAGAGTCATTCATGTTGTCACATATGGAACTATTTCATCTTTTTAATGGCTGAGTAGTATTCCCTTGTATCTAGGTTCCGTCTCTTCTTTACCCAGTCATTCGGAGGACACTAGATTGTTTCTGTGTCTTGAATATTGTGAATACTGCTACAGTGGACATAGGCGTAGATATCTTTACGAATAAGTGGTTTTTATAGATATAAGAAGATGTTGCTCCTACGTGTTCATTCTTCAGAAGAGAAGGACCTGAAACCTCCAGGATGCTTGCTTCTGGCTGATGGTGGTGGGTCTCTACCTATCGATCAAATTTTTTCTTGACTGTGGATCCCCTTTCACTTCTTTGCATGTCTTGTAATTTTTAAAAAATTTATATTGAGGATATTGGACTTGAAAGAAGAGTGGGAGCTTAAAGGGAATTTGCCTTTTCCTTTCTTAGCCAGCTAATGCGAGGTGATCATCAGTTTGATCAAATCAGGGTTTGAGCTGATTTGGGGAAGGTTTCTATCTTGAATCATTTAGCAGCACCTTGGATTTTAAGTACCTGGAATCAAAGTGACCTCTCCTTAAAAAAAAATTGTGGTAAAATACATATCACATGAAATTTGCCGTCATAACCGTTGTTAAGCGCGCAGATCAGTGGTGTCAGTCCCTGCACGCTGTTGTGCATTCAACCTCCAGACCCTTTTCATCTTGTGGAACCGAAACTCTGTCCCCAGGAAACACGAGCTCCTCAGCGCCCCGGTGACCACCGTTCTACTTTCTGTCTCTCTAAGTTTGTCCTCGGCACCTCGTGATGAGTGGAGTCACGTGGGACTTGTCTCTTTGTGACTGACTTACTTCACTCAGGATCACGTCCGCCACGTTCACTCCGATGGTTGCATATGGCAAGAGTTCCTTCTTAATGTTTCTATGGATGTGGATGCACAGATATCTCTTCAAATCCCTGCCTTCAGTGTTTTTTTTTTTTTTGGAGATACATCCAAAAGGAGAATGGCTGGATTATCATAATTCTATATTGAGTTTTCCGAGAAAAGGCCATGCTGCTTTCCATAGCGGCTGCAGCATTTTATATCCATTCTCATCACCAGCGCACAAGAGTTCAGTTTCAAATTCTTCGCAGCCTTGCTAACATCTGCTATTTTCTGGATTTTTTTTTTTTTTTATGTAGTAGCCATCCTGGTAGGTGCAAAGTGGCTCCTTTGCTTTTGAGTCTAGCGCTCCATTTCCCGAGTGGCCAGAGTGTTGATATCTTTGATCTTATGAGAAGTCAAGTTCAGTGGGACTCAGTTTCCTTCTGGGTTCAAACACTTCAGCTGAGCATAGGCTCCTCCTCTGAGCAGAGCTCAGTCCAGACAGCACAAGGATTCTGCCCCTTTATCTGGTGGATCTCAAAGATGTTAGATGTTCCGATGACACACTGGGGAGTTTTGATAATACTGGTGGATGGCAGGACAGGAC
The DNA here is from genome assembly GCA_004027375.1 of Macroglossus sobrinus. Lineage (NCBI taxonomy): Eukaryota > Metazoa > Chordata > Mammalia > Chiroptera > Pteropodidae > Macroglossus > Macroglossus sobrinus. The sequence continues at coordinate 113,757 of PVKZ01002603.1, read as the reverse complement.
AGCATGGGACTGGACACAGTGTGACTGCTGGACTACAGGTGTGAGCACTTAAGACCCTGAAACCAGAGAAGAGCTGATGACGCTGGAGATATTCATACTTCAAGACTGCAAGAGACCCCAGCACACGGAAGTAAGATTCCTTTTTCTTGGTCCAGCCCCACCCTTTGCCTCTGTTTACTCAGCCAGACTCCCAAGGGAATTACTGGGGTGAGAGAGAATCATCATTGCATTTGTGGTACCTTTAGATTTAAAGCCAAAGCGCCAGCCCACAGGTGCATCAAAAGTTTGGCTGTGTTTTATTTGTTCAAGCAAAATGCCTTCATTTCCCGCGTGACTCCTCCTCTACCTGCCCTACTCCCCGATACCCGCAGGTGGCCTCAGGTGTGAAATCATCCTTGCTCACCTAGGAGGAGCTGATCCCTCTGGATTTTTTTTCCTTCCAGATCCCTTTGTATCCGCATCTCTTTGATGGCTTTCAGTAAGAGCATAACTTTTTTTTTCTTTGTGCATCCAGTGGTTACTTTTTGATTGGCATGAAAGCCTTCCCCATCCTTCTCTGTTTGTTTGCTTTCTCTCTTTCTTTCTTTTTCTTTTTCTTTTTTTTTGAATTTGGCCTTGTTTCTTGAAAATAACAGAAATCTTTTCAAATCAGCTTGAGGAAAAAAAAAAGTGAATGTGTTATACGTGCTCCCTGCTGTCTCAGACTTCAAGGGAAAAGGTAAAGTCTTGTCTCCTGAGGAACGAGAATCAAGAAGCAGAAAACCACTGGGAAGCAGCGAGGATGTGCTCTCTGTCATTCTTATTATTATTCGTATCGAATGTCTGATAGCTGTGTGTTTTTGCTCCGTTTTCCTTTCTCTTTCCGGTTTTCTCTGCTTCCACTTACACAAAGAACAATGGGCTCCCTTGCCATGGAGTAAGATAAGTTCCCAGCTCTTGCTCCCAAGCTGACCAGCATCCCCACGCCCCGTTCCAGGTCCCCAGAAGGAAGATCCTGGTTAGCACTGCTTTGATGAGGGGTCCAGCCCTGGCCCGATTGGCTGTTGCCAGGAGGTCAGGATCTTTTAGTATAAATATAAACATGGCCACAGTCACTGCTATGGTTAGATGTCTCTTCTCACGAGAGGGAGGATGGGACGTGGGCCATCCAGATATTCCAAAGGCGATTTAAAAAACAGAGCCCTCTCATTCGCTTTACTCCAACCACCCACCCCCTAGAAAGGGACTCAGTGTAAAATCTTATTTGGACATTATTGCAGGAAATAATGGTATGCGCCTATGAAATCTCTGACATTAATTAGCATGCATATTAAATGTCAAACTTATTTTTGAAAATTAATTTCGAACTGTCTAACAATCTTCTCTTCAAAAGCTAATTTGGAACCGTCTAACCAGTTATCTCCTCCAATGGCAAAAAAAAAAAAATACTTCTCACTAATTTTACTGAATAATCAGAAAGCAACTCTCATTCATTGCCTAATGGTTAGGTAATTAGACCAAAGTAGCCATCGTCTGTTTCTGTGTGTGCTTGTTGAAGTTTATAATATTTTTTTACCAATTGATTTTTAATTAAGGAAAATGTCGAAGATCTATATTAAATTATTATTATGGGTATCTTCTTAGGGCCCCTGAGGCAGAGAACAAAGTATGCAGAGGCAGTGGAATGAATGAGGAGGGAGTAATTTTCCTTCCAAGTCTCAATTTAAGCTTTAAGTTCGAGAGGATCTATTTAATTTTTAATAAACAATTCTGCCTGGATGTAGCTTGCACCCTTAGCTCATTCAATGGCACTACACGTAGGGATGAGCGAGAAGGGCCTGTCTTCTTAGTAATATCCACATAAATTACTCACCTGTTTATCTTCTCTCAAAAAAACACTTGGCCACACTGAGTAACTAGCTTAATGGTATCCTAATAAACGTCCATCCAAGAGGGAAGAGATTTATGCCTGCTGATGTTAGCAACAAAATAATGTGCTCGTTCAATAAAATCCTCCTGGAATTGGGACGTTTCCTCCTGGAATCTGGAAGGCCTATCAATCAACACAAGGTCTTAAGTACTGAGGCCACTACAGAATGATTGGTAAAACATAGCGTTTGAATATAATGAAACACAGGCTACCTGCGTCTCCATAAAACGAAGCCCCATAGTTCGACACTTATGGACCCGGAATGCAATCTCCTTGACGACAGTTTTCAAGATGAAGAGCCGTGTAACTCAACGATGGACTAAATATATCGAAGATTTAGAACTGATCTATGGTCCACTGAGATCCTTTGATTACTCACTTATGTCAGCTCTGCTCGTGAATTATGTGACCGGGCGTTCCTCGCGAATATCAATTCCCATCTCCCCGGAGCAGTTACCTGTGGTTAGATCATCTATGTGATGACATCCCCCGTGCACCAGGAGAAAAAGGGAGAAGCTCTACGGCATTTAAAAAAACACAAACAATTTTCTGGCCCCGAGAAAATGATCGAGGGCCCAGAAGAACACAACGTGCCTTCCAACTCCTCCTGACACACAAGATGTCGATTGAAACCCTAACAGTAATTTTATTTGCCTTCTCTGCTTCTCACCTTCTGCGTCACTTCTTACGCAGTATGTATGTGTGTAGGGGGGGGTGGGGGGTGGGAAGAGACAGTTTGAAGGAGACAGTTTGCTAACAGTCTTTATTTGGAACGGCCTAGCTTATGGGTGTAGGTCATTTAGGCTCGAAATTAATTTTTTTTCTGTTTTATTTTTTAATAATGGTATTAGGAAGGATTCCTATCAGTCAGGGTTTTCCAGAGAAACAGAACCAGTAGGAGGAGATTACAGGTGGATGTTAGACAGATAGACAGACAGACAGATAGATATACACTTATTTCAAAAACAGGGACTCATGTGACTATGAGGACTGGCAAGTCTGAAATCAATAGAAGAGGCCAGAAGGCTGGAAATTCTGGGGCTGATGCCTTGAAGTTTAAGGCAAAGTTTCTTCTGCAGAGAAATCTCAGTTCTGCCCTTAAGACCTCTCAACCGACTGGATGAGGTCCACCCAGGTTATCAAACATAACGTCCTTCACGTGACGCCAGCTGATTGAAAATGTTAATCACAGCTATAAAAATACCATCATAACAACACTTAGAGGAACGTTTCATCAAATAACCGGGAACGATAGCGTAGCCAAGTTGACACGTAAAATGAACCACCACAAGATCTTTGGTTGTAAGTTACAAGACAACTAATAATACTGGCTTCATAGTGATGGCTAAGATGCACCGAGGGTTAGCCATGTGGAAGGCACTTTTCTGACACTGTGTCATTTTGTCCTAAGGTCTCAGAGCTAAATATGGCAGAGTTCAGACTTTAAACTGCTATGCTGTAATGACTGCAAGTGTTTCAGAAGAGAACTTATCGACTCCTATATTTGAATAGTCAGGAAATAGCTCCAGCTTCAGGCATGGCTGGATCCAGGGCTCAAAGGATGTGATTAGAACTTCATTTCTTTCTCTTTCTGCTTTGGCTTCACTCTCAGCAAAGTCCTCCTTAAATGACAATGTCTAGTTTTTATTGTCTGAGCTTAATAACTCCAAAGGGAAGAGAAAAAAAGAGAACATCCCTTTTTTCAGAGTTCAAATAGACATCCCAGAACTGACTCTGAGAAACATGCTTGGGTCATGTTACTCCTCCCTTAACCAGTCTTCGAGGTCGGGAGAATGGACTGTGCTGATGGACCAGTCCTGTGTCCTTTACTCCACCTCTGAGGTGAGCAGGGGTGCCCTGACATCACCTGAATCACTTAGAGTGAGTTGAACAGGCGAGAAAAACAGATGTCCCCTGTCATTTTTGTCATTACAGAGTTAAAGTGTCTTACTTCTGTATTTTTAAATGTCTTATCCTGTCCCAAGAGATTCTTTTGTGAACTGGATTCTGTGTCCAGCCTTATTGCCAACCCTATGTTAGTGGGCCACTGCCAATGCGATTCCTTCCTGTCACTTCACACCCAGCATCTCCCCTGCCCAGAGCACTTTTCCTAGACACGTCATCTTCATTTTGCAAACGCTGACTCCAATTTCGCCTCATTTGTGAAGCCTATACCCTGTTTATATTCATTCACTGATTTGTTCCTTCAGTGATTCATTTATGGGCACTTATCACATTCCATGTACTGAGAAGTGTTCTGTACACGATGGCTACGGAATAGCCCACGTTTTCCATGAAGCTGGTCTTTTCTCACGACACTTTGTCATTAACTTTTCAAGGGTCGGGTCTGAGTCTGGTTCATTTTTGTGTCTCTAGAACATACAGTGTAGCCCCAGAGAAGGGGTCCCGAATCAGGCAGATTTGGATTCCAGCCCGGTCATGCTGTGTGGACTTTGGTGAACTTCTCTCTATTTCAACGTCTTCATCTCTATCAGGGGGACGATAATTTCTGTCTTGGGAGATGGTTTTGGAGATTAAATCCGTAAGTGTATGTAGAGTGGGCGTCATTGTATCTATCATGTCGTCAGCACTCGATAAAATAGTAGGCAGCTATTATTATAGTAAATGTTCGATATATGCTTGAAGGGACCCCTGATTGACTCAACCAGGCGCTTGTCACAGTGCCACTTCCCTTGGGGTGGGAAGGAAACAGCTTTGTTTTCGTTCAAAGTGAAAATCCTGAATTTTAACACAAAGATTAAAAAAAAACTTGAAATGTTACGCTAACACTGTACTTTAGAGGCATTAACTCTTATCCTCGTATAACTTTTTGTTTTTTTTTTAACAGAAAAACCATTACACCTTAGGTGGGTTTGCTAGGAAGTCTCTTGATTCTTCTTGACCCCGATTTTCTCCTTAGAGTAAATTTGCCTTCATTAATGGAGTCGGGGTTCATGACCCCTTTTAAGAACAAGTAAGGAAGTAAAGGTTAACGCTGTTCTTCCCAGGCAGTGTGATGGTTCATGGAATGTTTGGCTGTCTTCCCATGTCATCGGCCTGTTTGCCCGAGGACAACGAACCAGCCTTGTCATATGATTTCCTACTGAATGATGCATGCCGCCCAACAGCTGGCGATGTGGGTTCAACTCTGAGCTGGAGTTACAAATAAGAGTGGGTTTCTTTGTCTCTAGCAAGCTCCCATTAGCACATTCCTCACGGAGCTGACGCTGTCTCTGGGGCCGAGGTTCTCCTCCTTGAGACCTGAGGGGACATTTGTGAACTGAGCTGAGGAGAGTTAAAAAGATATCCATGTCTATTGCACAAGGGGACAAATGCAGAGATGTTCATTGCAGACATGTGTCAGAGCTAAAAAAGTGAAACAACCTCATTTTCCATCAACAGGGGAACTGGTGAATAAACCACGGTTTATTCATGTAGTGGATTCTGCTGAAGCAGATCTACTTGAGTTCTACATTTATAACGAGGGTAAATGTCAAAAAATGTAACATTGAGCAAAAAAAGTGACCATTTGTCTGTATTTTTAAAAAGCAGGAAACCATATCACATGTTGCTTAACTATATATATTTATGTATATTTGTGTGTGTATGTGTGTGTGTGTATATATATATACACACACACACATACACACACAAATATACATAATACAAATATGTATACAAATATACATATACACACACACACACACACACACACGTGTGTGTGTATATATATATATATATATATTTCAGAATCTAAAAATATGTACAGTAATTATCTTTGGGGGAAAAAAGGATAGAAAAGGTATGAGAAATAAAGCTTAAGTCAAATCTATAATTTATTTTCTTTAAAAGAAAAAGATGAAAAAGATCTAAAGCAAATATAAAAGTATATCAACGACTATTAAAATCTCGGCAGTGTGCATACGACTGCAAAATTACTTTATGAATGCATAATATTTATTTAACTATAACTTTTAAGAAGAACAGACACTTGTAAGAGAAGACTAATACATGCGCTCATTTTAGAACTTCTGAAAAGTAGATCATTGACTCCCAAACGTAATAATAATTACAGTTATCATATGAAAGGATTTTCTATAAGCTATTGAATCTACATCATCAGCTATAAAAATAATTTCTGGCACAGCAGGGATTAGAAATTAGGAGTCATCCCAAAGACAAGCAGCTACTGCTTCTAAAATATATCTTTCCCGTGTTGTGGTAGGATTCTAAATGACAGAGTTCTGTCGGACACCTTTCTCCTCACTCCTGCTTCAATATCCTGCCTGGCAAATGCATTTCTAAGTCTTATTGCTTCCTCAGGCGGGCTCATGCTCTTGGTGTATTAGTTTGCTATGGCTGCCGTAATAAAGCACCACATACTTGGTGGCCTAAACAACAGAAATTGACTTTCTTACAGTTCCAAGGGCTGGAAGTCTGAGATGGAGGTGTCAGTAGGGTTGGTGTTCTCTGAGGCCTCTCTCCTTGGTTTGTAGATGGCCGTTTTCTCTCTGTGTCTTCACGTGGTCTTACGTATGTGTCCTCGTCTCTTCTTGTAAGGATGTCATCCATATTGGACGAGACCCTACTCCAATGGCCTTATTTTTACTTATTCACCCCTTTAAGGATCCTGTCTTCAAATACAGTCACATTCTGAGATATGGGGTTAGCACTCCAACATTTGAATTTTAGGGGGACACAATTCAGCCCATAACATCTGGATTTCTAGATTCTTTTCCTCTCTTTTCATTCTGTCTTCTCATCTCAAACTCTTTTCTCTATGCTTCCTATTTCTGTCTCATTCCTTCCAGTTTATATTTTGCCATTTAGTTAGTTTCCTAAAACACTGCTTTGATTACGCCATGATCTAGGGCTTGGGTGTAAAGTTAGTTCTCACTTTCAATACTATCTGCATTTGGATATGTGACTTTGGGGGTGTTGCTATGCTTGTTCCTTACCTGTCAAATGGAATAATAATAGTTCTTACTTAATAGGTTAGTAAATACACCACGGATGGTTTACAAAATGATTTTTAGGTGGAGTGTCTAATTTTCATTTTTTGAAAAACTTCTATTTATGACAAGATATTCCCTTTATAGTGGCGGTTCCAAATGCCCATCATAAATAAAACAGCAGTTATTTGAAATGACTCTGACTTTGTGGGATGGGTAATTTTATGTATCCACCTGACTGGTCCACGTGGTGCCAGATATTTGGCCGAACGTGATCTGGGTGTGTCTGCGAGGATGTTTCTGGATGAGACTAGCATTTAGATCAGTGGACTGAGGGGAGCCCATGGCCCTCAGCAGTGTTGGTGGGGCTCACCAATCCGTTAAAGACCTGGATAGAAAAAAAAAAGATCCAAATTGGTCACAACAGCAGAATAAGAGAGAATCCTCTCTCTCTCTCTCTCTCTCTCTGCCTGGCCATCTTCAAGCTGAGACATCAGTCTTCTCCTGCCTTCAGCCTCAGGTTTAGACCGGAAGGGACTCCACTGGTAATCTAGGTTCCCCAGTCTTTGTACTTGGACTAGAACTATACTGTTGGTTCTCCTCAGCCTCCAGCATGCTGACTACAGATCTTGGGGCTCTTCAGTCTCCATAACTGTGTGAGCCAATTCCTTATATATATTTACATATATTAATCCTTATAATAAATAGATAGACATGTAGATAGATAGCTTAAAGATAGATTGATAGATAGATAGATAGACAGACAGACAGATGGATGGATGATGAGGATGGGTAGATTTCCTATTGGTTCTATCTCCTTGGAATACTCAGATTAATACACACCTTCCATCATGCAATATTATCATGAGAATAATATATAAAATATTATCCTCATTGCAAATCAATATTTTTAAAATGAGGAAATGTAAAAAAGCAGAGAAGAAATAAAAATTACTTATATTTTCACCTTCACAAAATAATCAGTTAACATTTTTAGAGTGTGCCATCTAAATATTTTTGTCTGCCTGTTCGTTTGTCTATCCATCCAACCAACCATCCATCATCCATCCATTCATCCATCCATCTGTCTGTAGTGGGCGGAATAGTGTTCCCCCCACATTTATGTCCTTTGGAAACTCAGAATGTGATCTTTCTGGAAAGTCTTTGCAGATGGCTCAGTGACTTTGGATGAGGTCATACTTGCTTAGGGTCCGCCCGAGGTTCGATGACAAATGTTCCTGTAGGAGCAGGAGAAGGCTCACAGAGGTGCACAGAGACAAGGACGCTGTGTGAAGATGGGGGCAGGAATACTGAGGATTGCTGGCGGCCACCAGAAGCTAGGACAGAGGCAAGGGACAGATTTTCCCTCAGAGTCCCCAGGAGAAACCAATTCTGCCAACACCTTGACTTTGTCCTTCTGGCCCCCAGAATTGTGAGAAAACACTATTGTTTTAAGCCACCCAGGCTGTAGTAATTTCTTATAGCAGCCCTAGGAAACTATTTGGACATATAGATGTAAAAATGAGAATGAGATTATAATGTATATGGCATACTCTTTTGTAGCTTATTTATTCTTAGTTAAGATGATTAAGTCATCTTTCTATGTCATTTAATATTCTTCTACAATGTAATTTAAAATGTCACAGTACTTTGTTTTTTAAGTGTATATTATTTTGCATATCAGTATCCTATTATGATTTTGGACTTTTAAGTTTTCCCTAGTTTTTCATTATTAAATATACTGCCATGGCGTATGTTCTCATAGCTACTAATAAATATTCATAAAGTTTTCCTTAGGAGAAAGTCTTAGATATTAGAGTCCCATGAGAACCAAGTATGCAGGGACCTTGTCTGTCTTGCTTTCTTGACATCCATCAAATAGTGCTGGACACATAACAGAAAATTGTCCATTTGCTTCAATCTGCTGGGCAAAGTAAAACCGAAAGGGTATGTATGTTTTTACAGCTTTGGGAATATAGTGTCAAACTGTATATCAGATAATTTTTCAAGTGTCAAACTAAGGGAATAATTTTTTCTTTTGTGAACTCATGCAATCTACCTCTAGAGATTAAATTTCTTTCTTGGTCCCAAAGTTCTCTTCTATTCAGTAATTACTTTATGAGTCCGGAAGTAGTTTGATATGCAGGCCTCCTGATCTAGTTATTTTTGGCTGCCTGTGATGTCATCAGTTTTTTGATTTTATATCCTCTCTGGCACAAATCATACCTCATACCATTCAATTAGCTCAAATTTAGAATGGAAACACAGGAGGTAGAGATTACTCAACAACTTGGCACTTCTTTTGATTTGAGTCATACTTTTATCTTTTAAAAGTAGTGGTTATGGATCATGATTCAATGAATATTTCTGTATGTTTTAAAAATATTAGGAAAAGAAGAACAAAATTGTGGAGTAATAAGGGTGAATTCATCACCAACTATTAAAAATTATTTTCAATGATTTTCAAATAGCAGATGGCTTAATTCTTCCACCAGCTTCTGAGGAAAAAAAATTAAATGATGAACATAAAATTAAGTTCACTCTTGTTACACATACAATAAAAAAGTGTTAGCAAATGCCCAAGTATAGACAAAATTCTTTGTATAATTTTTTAGCAGTTGTTCTAGGAATTGCAATATGCATAGATATTGTTTAACAATCTACTTAGGATCAATTTTTACCACTCACATGGGGTGTAGAATTTTGACAACCATGTAGGAACTTGTAGCCTCCTCTTTTTACATTTAGTTGTCTTATATTTAACATTTATATACAGATTGAAAATTTTATCAGTGTAATAATTTTTTTTACTCTCATCATCCAAACATATTTTAAAGAGCCTTAGAGGAAAATAAGTCAGTAATATTTACCTAAAGATTTGTCATTTCTGTTCCTCTATCAAAATCCACTTTAAATAGACCTTGGAAGGTAGAAGAGAATTAATAGAGGTGGCCCTCAAATGATCCAAAACAAGCGTTAAGAGCTTTTATCATTCAGGATTTTTAGTTGCAAGCAACAGAAAGCATCACTTACTTGTTTTAACAAAAAGGGATTTACTAGGGAATCCTAGGTAGCTCTCGGTTTCTCTGGGAAGGCCAAAGAAATAGTCTTGGAGATTGTGCAGCCAGAAGCAGTGCTCCAAGTTCATCCTTTGGAGGCACAGCTGTCGTAGCTGCGTGAGCAAGAAAACCATCATTTGTAACAACAATGCCACCAGCAGTGGCTCTGGGATGTGAATAGCACTCTGTACTGCCCCCCTGAAGAATGGATGTAACCACTGCTCTTCAGCTCACTGGCTTTCCTTGTGTCGTGAACACAGGAGTGGCTGTTCTACCTTTTTGATTCAAAATCTATCTGGATGGCATAGCTTAGACCATGTGCCCTGGTACGTCTTAGCTGCACTATAATCTAGCAAAGTAAGTATCTGGCATTTTCAGTTTCTATAATAAAAAGAAAGCCCTGAGGCACACGTTAGGGATAACCTTCTGAACAGAGAAACGGAAGCTAAAAAGACAATGGCCGATTCTATTAGCTTTGTGCTTTGAGTCAGATAGCCTTCCACTTACGACGTATGTGGTCTTGGCAGGATGAGTTACTTTTCTGGCGTCAGTGTTCTATAACATGGTAACTTTTCCATTGATTATGTTATGATTAACGGAGACGATGATTGTCCAATTTTATTACAGAGTCTGGCACAGAACAGGTTTTTACATGTTCTTTTTACATGTAATCTAGTAGTACTTTACTGGTTATTGAATGATAAGTCATATTATCCAGAAGCGAGGGGCTATTTTGCAAGGCTAATTATTAATTTGGGTTTGAACCCATTGAGCTTGAGGTAGCAGAAAATACAGAGGTCAAAATGGGCTCAAGAGAAAATGGCAGCTATCCCGATCAGGGTCTTCAGAAAGTTCAAGACTAGAGATATTAAAATTTTCCACTTTGTGGTAGTAGATAAATATATGAGAGAAGCTTCTCTGGAATTAAACCATTCACAACATTTTTCTTTTGTCTGAAAGGACCAAATCAACAACTAAAGAGTCCCTTTACTTCCTGATTAAGATTTAGAGTCAGTATACAAGGTGAATGAAGAGGATACATATTTTATGCTTTGGCCTCTCTAGTAATGATTAATATTTTTTCATGCCCTGGAGATAAAGCAGAAACCATTACTTTATAGATGTTTGCACAGAAGAAATAATGCACCGAAAGCTGCTCTAACAGATTGGCCATGTATGTTTATGGTCAAGCTCTAACAAGTTTTCTTAGCTATTACTGCAATATTTAACATATTTTATTATTTTTATTTTATTCCATTTAATATCTATTTTACTATAGTTCAGTGTAATTATATGATACATTTTATATTGTTATATATTTAAACTATTTATATTACTGTATTAATATAATTAATGTAATGAAACTAGAAAAAATATTTATATTAACATTTTTCAAGATAAATTATTTAATAAGTATAAATTAGACATAGCATAAATATAAATATATAAATTTGCCTTTGGTTTATGGAAGGTTATACATGGGCTTTCCTTTGGCGAAGGATGTCAAATTTTCTTTTCGAACCCATTTCTGTATAAAATGTGATAATTTTAAAAGAAATATCAAGTAAGCAACGTTGCGGAGAGTTTAGAGACATGACAAATGTTACAAAGGAGATTAACTGTGAAATTTTATAATGTGCGAATTTAGTGGAAAGCTGCAAAGACAGTGTTCAAGCAACTGACATTTAGTAAAACTAGGCTGTATGGTGATGGTCAAGCACCTTTATCTTTATCCCTCAGCTGTATCCTAGATTTTGTCGTGGCCAAGCCACTCTTCACCTTCCGCCTTCGTAAGAGAACCTCATATTTTCCCCTCTACCCACTGGCCATACCAGTTAGGGGAAACCAAGTGAAGCTTGACTGGTTCAAACCAGTTGCAATACGATGACCTCACCCCTTTGGCTGGATGGATGACTTGGGCATAGCATGTAACCCCATCCCACCCAGCAGACACAAGGGTTGCTCTACGTGAGCTTATCAATTTAGAGAAGTTCTCAATTTTTCCACTGGATATAGCTATGAAAAGTAGACACACCAGAAATGGGAGCCAGCATCTTGAGTACCGGAAGTCTAAGGCCTGAAGACCAAAGCCAACATCCTGAGGATGGCAATGCCAACAGGTGGTAGGAAACAGTGTTTAAAGATGGTTTTGGAACTCCACATTAACCTTCATGGAGCTTCCCTAACTCCAGACTTTTTGTTTAGTGAAATAATAAATCCTTTACTGTGTTTGCCCCTTATTTAGTTAGAGTCTTCTCTTACTTGTAGCTGAATCAATCGTAAATGATTTGCTAAATCCCTATCTCTTCTTGCCTCATGGTCTACCCTCTAGGGGATTGTCTGCCTGTTATTCCTCTAACTCTTCAGCATGTGTCTGGCTTCTGAACCTTTTTTCTTGTGGCTTCCTATGCCAGGAATGCTGTCCTCCGTCCCCCTGGTGTTTTAAAGACACCACTAGGGTCTTTAGAACCTCAACTCAGAAGTCACCTTAGGATCCTTTTACGATAAGCTACCCCTACAGCTTGGGATACCCCTACTTTGAGCATGTAGTACTCCCCATTGCTTTACCTGAGTGGCTGTGATTTTGTGTTTGTGTGCTTGTCTTTCTCACTAGGCTCTGCTCCTTTAGGATGGGGATGATGTTCTATTTAACTCAGTGCCATGATTCCCATGACATCATGAGCAGAGCCGATTATTAGAAATATTTAGCCAAACTATGTCTTCCATGGAGCAGTAGTGTCTACTCACTAAGAACTGGGTTTGGAACCTGTGTTCCAATCTCAATTCTATCACCTATGTGAGGTTGAGCAAAGCACCTCATCTGGAAAATGGATGCAACAATATTAATTACTTTTTACCTATCTAGTAAATGATCTAATGATGCACCTAAGTTGCCAAGTTCATGATAAATTTCATCATCATTCCTAATTCATTAGCTTTCCCCATGTGTTTAGGTGAGTACTCAGAGATATGATAAACAATTCTATATGTATTTTTAAAAAAATCTTCTATTTATCTCTGTATCTAGCTATTGGTGAATGAATTAGAATCCTAGAGACCATTGCCATTGTACTTTACAACTTGAATATCAGCTCAGTACATGCCTATTACATTTGAGAAATATGCCTCATTTGGTATCTAGGCCACAAATATATATTTCTGTGTTTAAAATAAAGAACAGATGTCTGTAATGGTGAATGCATGATTTACCATTACAGACATTTGTTCTTTATTTAACATTTTCATCATTTGATATGAAGCATTAATTACTCTTAAGAGTACAATATCAACACAAGGTAAAATTTTTAACCTCTAATGATGCTTTGGTATTTTGACATTCTTTATTCATCCTGAAACCTTTTGCTAATTTTAAATGACTCTTTTTGATACATAGTATTTTGATACATGTATCTTTTTGATACATGACTCTTATTGAAGCATAGTTTTAAAGGGCAAAAGGAAGCGGGAGGGGTGGGGGGGAGAGAGAGAGAGAGAGAGAGAGAAAGAGAGAGAGAGAGAAGAGGAGAG
>PVKZ01002603.1:0-100209 GCA_004027375.1 Macroglossus sobrinus | reverse complement strand
AAATCATAAGGTATTTTTTATATGGAATTATATTGTAAGATATTTTATATGGAGTATTTTGCAAGTATTTAAGAGAATGATATAGGTTCCTTTAGATTCACCTGAATGGATGCCCATGACGTACTGAATGACAAAAGCAGTTTCAGAGTAGTATGCGTAGAATATGCACATATATATTTTTATTCCTATGAGCTAAAATAAAAATTAAATGGAAGAAGAGACACCAAACAGGGTAATAATATTGGTTGCCTTCAGGAGGAAAAGGACAGAGATGTTTAATATTTTTACATATGTCTATACTATTTGACTTGTTGCGATGAATGTGTATTTTTTAAAATATTGAGATATCATTTACCATAAAACCCAAGCATTAAAAATTTTTTTAGTAAATTTACCAAATTGAGCAACCAATAAAAAGCCTTGTGCCCAATTACAATTAATCCCCATTTCCACCCTCTGCCCTTAAGAAAGCACTAATCTACTTTCTATCTCTTATCCATTTGTCTTTTCTGGACACTTCATATAAAGGAAATCATACAATGCATGATCTTTTGTGTCTGGCTTCTTTCACTGAGCATCACAATGTTGAAGTTCATCCATGCTGCAGCATGTATGAGTACTTCCATGCTTTTTTTTTTTTTATGGCTAAAAGCTATTCCACTGTATGAAGAGAGCACATTTTGTTTATCCAGTCACCAGTGAGTGGACATTTGGGGAGAGTTGCCAGATGAAGTACAGAATTCTCCATTGAATTTGTCCCAAATAATCTGGGACACACTTCTGTGAAACATGATTCATAGTTTATCTGAAATGCAAATGGAACTAAACGTCGTGTGTTTTTATTTACTAAATTTAGTCACTTTACATTTGGCGTTTCCACTTCGGGGCTGTTACAGAGCGTGCTGCTGTGAACACTCGTTTGGAAGGGTTTGTGTGGATATGCATGCATTTTTGTAATTTGGAACCAACTTGAAAAATTAAATAAAACCTCCTTTTCTGAATGGATGCCAACAGTACCAGAAATTTAAAAGTCAATAAAGTAGCTTAAGATGTCGTTAACTCATCTGTTGTAGGAAAAAAAAAAAAAAGCATGTAAATGTTGGGCTCTGTTTCAATGATATGCCAGCATTTAACACTGTGACACGTCCGTGCTGCCTTGCATTGATTGCTTTATTGTCTGCTGGATCGCCCATCGTTATCTAAGAGCATCATAGAACCTGGGTACCAGACCCGTTTGACATCTCAGTCATCTAAGCCCAGCTCGTTAGAAGCTGAGATTCATAGCTTGGTGAATACTTGCACACGGATGTCTTGCTTGTAGTTCACGGACGTTTCAAATGTCAGGAGAGAATGAGATTCACTCTTCTGCTGTGGGTGTTATTAGGCAAAGCTAAATACAGCCAGCACATCCCCTCCTCAGGCCTCCGCCCTGGTGATTTCCTGGGTCTGCAACGCTATCACCCTATGGTTGCATGACTCACCCTCTAATCCCATTCAGATCTCGGCTCTAATATCCCACATTGGAGAGGCGTTCCAGAACCACCCTAATTTAAAGAACTAACCCACTCACGCCTACGCAGAATGTGGCTCCTGCCCTTTCTTCCTAACTAGGGTTGATAGATTTAGCAAATAAAAATATAAGATGCCCAGTTAACTTTGAATGTCAGATAAGAAACAATTTTATTTGGCAATCCTATTCATAACATTTAGAATAACCAGAGATTATATTATATATTAATCTGCTTTCTTATTTCATTGTTGGCCTCATGCTAAGAGAACACGGCTGTATTAACTCCATAGGGTCGTCACGACAAGTTATTGCAGACTTGGTGGTTTAAAACACCAGAAATCTGTTCTCCCCCCGTTCTGGACTTCAGAAGTCTGGACTTAAGATGTCAGCAGGGTCGTGCTCTGTCACAAGACTCTAGAATCCTTTCGTGTATCTTCCAGCTTTTGACGGCTCTTGACATCCTGTGGCTGGTGGCCATGTCACCCCAGCCTCTGCCTCTGTCTTCACATACATTCTTCCTTGATCTCTACATGTCTTTTTTTCCTTCTTGTCTCTTATATGGACACCTGTCTCTGGGTTTGGGGCCCACCCTAATCTAGGATGGTCTCCCTTGAGATCTTTAACTTAATTCCATCTGCAAAGACCCTTTATCCAAATAAGATCACATGGACGGGTTTTGGGTGGATGGATCTTTAGATGGATCACTATTCAATCCACGATGATAAGACATGGGGATTTGACAGATATGTGTTGAGTGAATGAGTGGGAATGTCAGCAGAGGTGGGCATTATGGAGTTCCATTCTATCCCACAAACATCTGTTGAAAACCTGTCGTGGACTGAGGTTAGGCTGGGGAGCTGGGTACACATTACTGTTTTAAGGTATCTGAGGAGGATGCTTAAGTCGAGATGTCAAAAATAGACTTGAGAGCTATGTCATGGGCACCTACAGCATATGGCTGGCAGTTGAGGCATCCAGGCCTTTACATGAGGAAACTGCAGAACGTTCTAGAAAGTAGTCTAAAGATGGCACCCCAGTGAGCAGCAACCATGCAGGGATCAAGAGTGAGAGAGAGACAATGGTCAGAGAGAAATCCATGCATCACAGTCCTTGTTTCAACATCGGCAGCCCATGGCTTTGTCTTCAGGCAGAGAACATCTCAGCAGCCAAGAGCTTTTTAACTCTGGAGCCGAGAGAGTCGGCTTGTCAGGAGGCTTTACCTCCTGGTTTGGAAAAAAATGGTTTTGACATCTGTTCAGACCTGAAGAACCCACAATCAAAGTTTCCTGCTTCCTCTGGCAAACCGAAAACCAGATGGAATTTGCAGGAGCCCAATCGCCATGAGAAGGCTGCCCTTGAAATCCCTGCTGAGTTTTGCCCACATGGCCACAGTGCTAAGTGGGAAACACAGTGCAAAGCGTTGTTAGAGAGATGCTCGCTGGATTTTTGATCAACGTTTCCAAACTAACATGAGCATCATCCCTTCCAAATTAATCACAGTGAAAGGACATATTTGTATCTCCAGGACTGTCTTCATGGGAATGTGGCTAGGGCAGTCGCACAGGGCCCCCAGCTCAGAAGGGCCTGGAACACTATTAAATGCTTAATTTAGTCCTCGATTGGCACCATCTTCAAATTTTTAATAATTTTTAACGAGGGACCTCAGACTTTCATTTTGCATTGGGGCTCATGATTTATATAGTAAGTCCTGCTCATTTTAAAATATTGGGTTTGTCCAAAATTATGTTGCTATTTCTCTTGGGAATTTGCCTTTAGGGAAGGGAATGAGCTTTGTAGGAAAAGTAGAATTGTTAGTAGAAAGAAGATAGACGTCAGGGCTGGTGGGATCTGATTTCAAATCTCGGCATCGCTGCTTCCTAGTTGCGTTTCTTCTTTTGGCCTAAGTTTCCTCATCTATCACATGAGATTCATAACATCTATCTCCTGGGGCTGCTGTGAAGGTTGAAAATATGCATGTAAACATGTAAACGCCCCCAGTTCTGTGCCTGACACAGGAGGGGGTTTGATACACAGGTGTTGCTCTCAGATTCTCAGTCTGTCGAGAGAGGCCAGCAAGTAAAACCTGTAACGAGGTGAGCATCCCTTCAGCCTTTATTCAGCAACTGCTCACTGCTCCCCTCCTCGGCTCCAGCTAAAGAAGCAGATTAAATTCCTGACCTTAAAGGGCTTTCCTTACCTAGGTGAGGGGAGGACGATAAGACAAGTATGCAAATAAATACACGATAGAATTTTAAGGAGCAATGAACGAGAGGGAGAAAAGTGAAATAGCTTAAAGGGATGGAGTGGGCCTGGGTCAGGGCTGGGAGGTTAGGGAAGACCCCCTTAAAGAAGTGACTTGGGACCAGGGACCTCATGGTGTGGTGGAAAGACCCAGTAGGTCACAGGGAGGGAAGATTCTTCTCGGCATAGGGAGCCAAAGTGAAGCTGTTAAAGTGAAAACGAATTTGGAGAATGGGGGTGTCTCCCAAATTCTTAACTATAGGCAGAATACCCCCAGCAAAACAGGCTCCTGGGTATAATGGGTTGATTTAATATATGCCGCTTGGGTCCCTTACAATGCACGAAAAACCATGCGGAAGGAGGAGACACAAAAATGATTCGTCATAGTCACGTTCAAAGGAGCTGGCAATATTATCGAGGGAACAAACGTATGTAAATAATTTCAGGGAGCCAATAAAGGGAAGAGTGAAATACAGTATTTATTCATGTCAGAATTCCAAATACAAATGTTTTCATGGGGGTGAAAAAGCTATTTTTAATTCCTTTCCTGGGATGAGGTAGATGAGATAAGTTCCTCGAGGGTTTGGGGTCCACATACTGGGGAGAGACAACCCTTTAAAGATGCTGTCCTCTTGGCTCCCCATCGTGCACATGTTAGGGGTGGCCGGAAGGAGAGGAAAGATGAATGTATTGCAAAAAATGTAAATGCACAAATGAATGACCCAAAGTCAGGGGAGCTCACCTTGTCTCTTAAGTAGAGAAGTTTGGTTCTAACACACCACACGCTTATTTCGTGTTCTGGGGCGTGTGTGTGTGCTTGCTGCCGCGTTTCTGTAAGTGAGGGGTCTTATGTCCCACGTTTGTGTCTGCACTTGACCGCTCTTCCCACTAATGTTCCCAGCAGGACCTGGTTTTCTCGATACCTGTCTCAGTCAGTGTTCTCCAAAGACATAGAACTAAGAGGATGTATTTCTACTCCATCCGATTTTTAGGCAGATAGTTTCCAAGGCCTGTTAATTATTTCTCTCTCGCCCTCTCTGTGTGTATGCATCTTCCTAGCTGTAATTTGTCCCTCGTCACTTGTAATGGAATAGCTGGCATTTCTTTTGTGAAGTTCAGAAAAGTGTGTGAAAGTTAGTTTTAAAACCGGGGTGTTTGGGCTGCTGATTTTTATGAAGTTACATAACACATTTCATAATATAAAAACGTGAATATGTCTATACATGTATTCACACATTGATTTTTATTGCATTTTTTATACTTGGTGTTCTGATGGCCTATAGGTTTTTTTATTTATTAAAAAACTTTGGATCATCCCAATATTGAATTTTGTACTTTCTTCTTTTTTGGTAAAATAAACAAAATGAAAGTGCCATTCTTTCTTGAACTACAGCTATAAATCTGAACTCCTATGAGATTCTGGAATTTGAGATACGTTTCAGAGATTATTTCCTCCAATGAATGAATTTTTGGAGATGCTGTATGTAAATTTTTCCTCACCACAGATTCAAAACATTTACTGCTCCAAGAAATAAATATATTGGTTTTTAAATATAAGCTATAACCCTGATAAGGCAATAAGAATAAGAGATGAAATTACAGTTATCTCAGAAAGTCAACCAGAATGACTTTGTATTTCCACACAGAACCTTCCCATTTATAGTATCTAGAATCATTTTCAAATAAGTATAATAAATTCTTTAGTTATACATTTTATTTTAAAGTAGCAGTTGCCAAGCTGTATTTATATTTGTACATATGTTTACTGCTGGAGAAGCCTAAACATTTTGTCTAATAACCTTTTGTTTAAGGAGAAATTAAATTATTTCAGTTCATCTTCTTCATCGCACTCCAAAACTTATCAGCACAGTAAAATCTATGTGTAGCAAAAATTTCTTTGACAATTTCTGTATGGACTTTATTATTCTATAGTACATGTTTCTGTATATTTGCTATAATTTGCGGTAACAGGATTTAATTGTTAGATTTGGTGAGATAGTTAATAGCTACAGTCACCTGAAGTTAATGAAGAGAGACCATGTTTGCAAAGAGAAAACTCGTTATTGTAAGTATGCTAATTTCCCTAATTATTCTGTAAGCTGACATTTCCCTTGGAATCACAAGGAACAGGATTTTTCAGTGAACCTAAAATTGTATTACAAAATTCATGTGGAAAAGTAAAAAAGGTCCAAAATTATTTAACAAAAAACCCCCAGTATGTCAATACTTATTATAAGGTATAATAATTAATTAAATGGTTAAACCTAATGGCTTACTGGTTAAACTTTCCAAAATAGTTCTTGTCTCTGATTTACGCCTTAGGTGCTATAGGAATAGAAAGAAACATATGAGGCATTGAGGACGTGGATATAGGGGGACATATTTAGAGACAGTGGGCATTCAGGCATCTGTTACCTTGTCCTTCAGGCGTTGGTTTCCGGTTGTAACCGGATGTAGGTTTATCAGTGTAGAGAGGTGGTTTTGATACCGACGAGATTCACTGTGAGTCGGCAGGTGTAGGGAAAAGACCCTCTGTTTTTCCCACTCGTTATAATTCTTAGTTTTGAACCCATAGGGATGTCCATGTGGAAATGCTTACCCAACCGCTCCCCTTATTATTATCTCTAGAAAACGACCCTTATTTGGCATCAGAGATTTTTTTTCTCCCCCTAAAATAGAGCCTCATCCCCACAAGTACTCCAGGAGCTAAAGCAGCAGCTGGGCCCGGCTTCTCAGACCAAGATCAGCAGCAGCCCTAACAGGACTAGTATATGAATTTAGCTGACACGTATGAGGATGATGTGCAGAGCAGAATGCAATCAAGTGTATTCCTGCACCGTTTTATTGGCTCTGCAATTTTTTGAACTCATAAAAGATGTGCTGTCTGTAAAAGAAGCCGGCACACAGGGAACGAATAATTATGTAATCAGGCATTATTTCCCATGGTTTAATAACCATAACCTGTTTTAACTATCGCACATTATCCTATCAATAAAGTCTTGGTCATTTATTATCTATTTTCCAAATCTCCTCCTCTCCGTAAAGATATTAGAAAAGGTCAGAGTGGCTGTCAGATCCCGGTGATAAAGAGCAGGATGGTGCTTTGGAAAATGGCAGTTCTCAGAGCGTTAAGGGCGATAAACTTCTCAAATTGAATTGTAAAAGTTTATCACGAATAGAGAAACTCTTTTAGGTGGTTTTAATGTTATTTGGTCGTTTGAAACAGTCCACAGACGGAAACGGATGGTAAGGTCATGAAGTGGGTGTGTATTCAGCATTATAAAATGCAAACACATTTTCCCCATGTTAGAGAGTTAGCAATGTAGTCACGACGATATTATAGGTCACCATCTAATTTCTGCCACGATCAGATGCTTGAACATGACAATATAAATAAAGAAGCGACTGAGGCTTTTGTTCGCAGCAAAGGGGCTGAGACCAGCCAACAAATCTCCTTTTGATAAAACAAATATGCATTTCCCATGTTCCCCTTCAAATGACCTTGACCAGTTCTTGTGAGGATAAGGTACAGTTGAGCCGAGAAGGAAATGGGCATTCATTATTAGCAAAGGGTCATTTTAATAAGAGGATCAATTTCTAGCAAGACAAATGTATTCGACTGCAAAGTTCTTGAGGGCAGATTTTTGGTCTTTCGTTTTCGTCATTTACTTATTCATTTGACAAATAATTGGTCATTATTCACCATATGCCAGGCATTTCTCTAGGCACTTGGCACATGTAGATGAATACAGGGAGGTCCTCGTGGAGAAGGGGCTGTTTGAGCAATGACTTGAAGAGGATGAACATCAGACATGCACATCCAGATGGAGAGAATTCCAGGGAGAAGGATGGTCCAGTGCACAGCCACGGAGGTGGGTGGGCCTGTACCTGGACTGTTTGGGGGGCAGCAAGGAGGCCAGTATGTCAGTAGTGGGGAGGCTGGGGAGAAATAGAGGAAATCAGAGAGCAAATGGGTAGATGCTGCTAGATCATTTAGGGCACTGAGAGTCCTTATCAGGGCTTTAGATTTCACTTTGAGTGAAATGGGGGTATCTTGGGGGGTTTTACATTGAGAAGTGACATGACGTGACTTATGATTCAGAAGGAACACTCCTGAAGGGATATCTGCACCCCGTGTTCATTGTAATATCATTCATAATAGCTAAGACATGGAAACGACCCAAGTGCCATCGACAGATGAATGGGTAAAGACACTGTGATAAACATTTATATATTATAGATGTGACACTTATGGGATATATGTATTTGTGTGTTATGCAAAATGAAATAAGTCAGAGAAAGACAAATACTGTATGATGCTCTCATTGGTATGTGGAATCTGAGACACAGAACTCAGAAACAGAGATCAGATGGGTGGTCAGAGGAGGGGGTTGGGGTGGGAGAGATGGGTGAAGGTGGCTGGCAGGTACAGATGCGTGGTTATAAGGTGACTAAGTTCTGGAGACGCACTACACAGCATGGCGACTGTGGTCAGCATGACCACAGTCAGCCCCCATATCTGCAGGGTATAGATTCAACCAGCTGTGGACAGAAAATATTCAAAGTGAGAAAAGCTACATTGTCGCTGGCATGGACTGTGTAGTTAGGCCTGTGACGGCTGCATCCGTACTGAACATGGACAGACTTTTTCCCTTGTCTTTATTCCCTAAACAATATAGTGTGACAACTTTCCATTGTATTTCCTTTGTGTGAGGTATTATAAATAATCCATGTATAATGATTTAAAGTGTACGGGAGGATGTGTGTAGATTATAGGCAGATGCTAAGCCATTTCATACAAGGGACTTGCACATCTACGGATGATGGAATCTGTGGGGGGTCCTGGAACCAGTCCTTCTCGGATACCAATGGACCACTGTCTTGTGTATTTGAAAGTTGCCAAGGAAATAGCTTTGAAAGGGTCTTATCACAAGGAAAAAAATACTGTAGCTATGTAAGATGATGGGTGTTACCTAAACTTTTGTGGTAATCATGTTGTCATATATACACATCTCAAGTCATTATGTTGCACATTTAGAACTTATACAATGTTGAATGTCAATTATATCTCAATAAAAGTGAAGGGGAGTGGGAAGGAATCCTCTGGAAGCTGGTTGAAAATGCGCTGTTAGCAGGCAAGTCCCTAAGTAGAAAGACCAGGTAGGAAGGCATGGCAGAAGTCTCAGAGAAATGAGAGTGTTTGGACCAAGCTGGGTGTCGAAGATGGTGATGAGTGGTCAGAGGCTACATGGGTTTGGCTGGTCAGACAGCACAATTTTCTGGAGTTTCTATGTGGACCGTGACAAAAAGGAGGAGTTGGGGAAGGCTCCAGGGTTTGGGGCCTGACCAACTGGAGGAAGAAGCTTCTGGACCAACTGATGGGGAAGCTGCAGGATGAGGTGGGTTCAGTTTCCTCCGGGACAGGTTGAGTTGGAGACGTCTCTGAGTCATTCAATGAGATGTCAAGTAGGCAGGTAGATATTTGGCAGAGTCCAGAATTTGAGAGAAAGAGGTTTGGATTAAAGATAGGAATTTGGACATTATCAATATACCTATGCTAGTGAAATCTAAATATCACATGACATTTGGTATTTAAAGCTGTGAAACGGGATGAGATCACTAATGGCGTGAGTGTAGATAGAGAAAAGAAGAGGTCTCAGAACTGACTTTGCGACGAGCTCCATAAAAGTTGAATCAGAGAAGGAAACGAATGAGTCAGAATAGCAATTAGGGCACTCCTCCACAAAACGACAGCTCAGATCAACAGCACTGAGTGTTTCATCCATGCAAGCGACAACGTGGAGTTATTGACATCTTGAAACGTGGCCTTTTCCAGGTCCAGGATGGAAGTGGAGACTGGAGAAGCAGGGTGCAGTGACAGGAGGAAGTCATAACTGTGCCATGTTTGTTCACTCATTCATTTACTCATTCATTTCAACAGGTAAATTTGAAATGCCTAATATGTGCCAGACACTAATCTTTTCTATTAGACATCTAGCATTTTTCGACATCCAGCATTAGCTTCTTCCTTCTAATCACCGCAATTTCCTGGAGGGGCAGTAAGTAGGACACTGGTGCTGGCAGGGGACCAGACATGTGACCTAATCTTGGCCAACTGGATTCTATATATCATGGTCCTGGCAATTCGGCAAGAGGAGAAGAGATGGTTAGTACATGTGGTCCAGTGGACTATAATTCAAGTCACGCATGCAAGTTGCACATCTAATTGAAAAATTCTCTAATAACCACTAAAATTAGCTCAAAGAAATAGGTTGGACTCAATTTAATTATATATTTTATTTAACCCAAAATCCTAATTATTATCATCTCAACATGGAATCGTGATAAAAAAAAAAAAAAGAAATCATTCGCCAAGTGTCTGACATTAATTTTCTCGTACGGAGTCTTTGAGATCTGATGTGCATCACGCCCTTGAAGCACATCTGCTTTCGGAGCAGCCGTATCTCAGTGCTCAGTGGCCACATTGTGGCGGGTGTTACCGTCGGGAAGAGAGTAGGGTCAAGTTCATCCATTTCCGGGGCAGCTCCCCGGTCAAACAGTTGGAGTGGTTCCTGCTTCCTGACCCTTTAGTATTTCCTCAGTTCTGGCAAAACCCTTTCCAAGGCTTCCAGCCTCCTGGGTGGAGAGAATTAGTAAGATTCCAATAGCTTCAAATGTAATTTCTTTTGCTTAGGTTGCTAGACTAATTTCCTGTTACTTGTCCTCAAGAGAACCTGTTCCCCAATGTGCTTCTGCCAAAAGGAGATTCTACAGAGAGAAGATAACACAAGATTTCTGTTAGATAGCGACCGATCTGTTTATTCCACGATGTCAGTGCTGAGTGGCCACTGGCGGTGTTTTCTAGGTCCTTCCGTGTGCCATGATCTCCCCAAGGGCAGAGCTGGCATCCAAGATGGCATCCAAGATGGCGAGTGTTTCATCAGTGCCTAGAACTATAAAGCAAGTAAATTTCGTTATGTTTTGCGTAGAAAGCTTTCTTTTTACTTGTCATATGGGTCTCTTCTGGAGTTTTGCTTCTTACTGTAACGTTGGTCTTCTTTGTTAACGCAGTGGTCTTTGTTGGCCAGACCTTACTTTATTCCTCAGGTGGTTGAAAAACTTAACACCCTCATCCGTGGCAAAAGTATAGACTATTAAAATATCTTCCTTTCGTCTATGTATGTACAGACCCGCAGAAGGTGTGTGTGAATATCTTTATAATGCAGATTTTTAGAAACGAATTTCTTAAAGTTCAAAATTAAGTTATTCAAAGGTACCTATGGTTATGACCCAGACTTTTGATTGGATTGACTCCAGTGGAGGATTACATTGATGTGAGCTATGGTTGTAAAATGACTATTTGATTTTTACCTAATTTAAATAGAAAATGGAAATGTTGACATGTGGGCCTGGATTGTAGTCATATTCTTCAAAAGCAACTTTGGTTGACATTTCATAATGTAGTAGAAAGAATGCGAGCTCTCAGCATCCTACATCTGCATCCTCATTCTAAAACCAGTTATTATTCCAAGTGTGAAGCACGTATCAGATGAGAACTGATATGTGCAAACCTTCTGGCAAAGAACACATAGTGAGCATTAAACGGATGTGGTTTCCTTTTGAGTGTGTATGCTTGGCAGAGGAGAAAGTCTACGCAGGTGTGACCCTACAATTTAAACCGGGACCTGAATTCAGATCTAGAATCTGCCATCTTCTAGCTCCGTAACTACAGACAAGTCGCTTAAATTCTCAGAGCCTTAGTTTATAATCTGTAAAACAAGGCTAGAAATACCTATCTCTTACCGTTACCATTAGGATCACGTGAGATGCTTAATGCATCTATTCCTTGCACATAGTGAGTACTCAATAAATTATAACTATTATGGTTTGGCAGCTAATATGTTTACATGACTGATTTATTTCTATTCATGAGAGCAAATACTTTATAACACATGTAAAGCAGCTTCAGAATCATCTGTTTGTTTAATCTGTCTTGATGTATGTGGTTCGTATAATAAATACAGTAGTTATTATCTGAAACCATAGCAAATCATATAACCTACAATTTCCCAGTATGTTTCTGAAGCACACCCCTGCCATAAGATACAACAAAATGGGTCACCGGGAAAATGTTTTGTGTTCAAACAGAATTGAGAACATCTTGATTAACGAAAGTCAGATTACTGTCTTTATTGCAGGAATTTTCAGAGCCTGGAACATACCAGCGTGCCCTGTGACTTTTCAGGAGGCAAATCGTGTAGGCAGAGTTTTCTAACTTATTTGCCCAATAAACACGTTACCATGAGGTTAGCGTTATTCAGAAAACATGTGAAAAAGGGATGGCATAGTTTTTTTTTTTTTTTACCATCCACTTGCCAAGTGGCACAAGATGTGATCATAGCAGACAATCCAACTCGCCCAGAGCAGCCATTGTGAGTTCAATCTCGTTCCTCTTGAAAGCTGGACTTTTTTTCCCCCAGAATTGAGTTGTAGGCCATGAAGGAGAAACAAATTACCTCCCCGCTGTTCACACTTCTGCTCTGTCTGTAAATGTTAGGAAATACCATAAAAAGGAATTTGAATTCCTGCAGTAATAAATATGCAAATACGCATTTTCTCCAAATGTGGCTAGGGCATCGTTTTCCCCCTTTTTACCACCTGAGAGTCCCTTAACAGGTTTGAATCTGTTGACGAAGCTTTTTAAAGCCATCTAGCTGACTTTTTCTTTCGTCTGCTAGCAATCTGTTAACCATATTCCCAGGGAAGTTGGAGGAAGAATGCCTGCTCTCTCTGTCTCTCAACCTTTTCTCTCTGTCTCTTTGTCTCTGTCTCTGTCTGTCCATCTGACACACACACACACTCCTTCCCTCCTTTCTTCCCTCCTTTTCCTTATTTCTTACTTCTCGGCAGTCTTGCTACTGGATGGGCAAATTGAAACTCACAGAGTCATCAGCCATCCAAGCACCAGAACTTAGTCAATCACATTCCATTCCATTGGCTAAGTAATTACTTAACATTTGTCATCCACAGTTTAATCCTTGGTTCCCAGCCAACCACTGACACCCAGAGAGGAACGTGGTCCTATTCTTTATGCATGAAATGTCCCCGTGTGCCCCAGACTTCCACACCCGACTGAAACCCAGGCAAAAAGTGTTCCCCGCACCCATCACTATTGACATGTGCACCCACATGGCCATCCAAAGCTGAACTTAGAGACTGGACGGGAAAGAGAAAACTCATGGTGTGTAGATGAACCTGTTGCTAAAATTCTAAGATTTGCAGATGCCACTTGGGCAAAAAAATTTTTTTAGAGTCTTGTGTACTCATTACATTCAATGATAACATGCACATTTTCAGGATCCTAATGGTGACGGTTAATAAGGCGCGATGTAGCCTTGTCTTCATACTTATGAGGGTAATGTGAGCTTTGCAAAATTGTGGCAGAGCCGGGGTACCACGGAGGCAAGGCATTGGACAAAAAGACCTCGCACCTTTGTGCTTCTCTCTGCTCTGGCCACACTGTGTGCTTCCAGCTCCCCGGAGAATGGCCGGCACACAGTGACTGCTCAATAACGACTTGTTTAAGGAACAGATAGGTACCTTCAGCCACAGACACTGGTCCCCTGGACCTGCGGAGTCGCAGGGCATGGCTGAGCAAGGTGGTGACCAGGTGGCATTGCGGGATAGTTATCACTGGCCTCGGATTCAGTCTTGACGGTTCAGCCCAGGGTCGGCCTGTCCCATCTGAGTGGCTTCGCGTAAGTCACTGAATCTCTCTCAGCCCCACTTTCGTCACCTCTGCAGCGAAGACAGTGGCGGCTACCATGGATTCGAATACAGGGATGGAGGAAGACAATGTTTGTAAAAGACCTTTACCTACGGGGCCCGTGGCAAGCATTCAGTGCACGTGGAGATGACTGTGTGCTGTGTGTCCTCCTGGCTCAGCGTGGATAAGCCTCGAGTGGCAGGTTGTGCGACAGGAAGCTGTGTAACTCAGGCGTCGTGCAAGCAGTTTATCAGCGCAGGTGTCGGGTCCGGATGAAAAAGCAGCACCACGGGACATCGACAGGACGTCTCTCCCGCACGCCCAGGCCAGCGGCGGTGGGGTGGTGGTCCATGGCCCATCTCATAGACACCTTATGCATGATTATTTCAAAATGTGGCTCGGGGGTCGATAGTCCTCAACCGGGAACAATTTCCCCCACCTCCAGGGAACATCCGGGAATATCTTGACTTACTTCCAGTTGTCGACACTGGGTTCGAAGGGGGTGTGTGGTGTGACAGCCAGCTTAGCGGGTGGAGGCCAGGGATGCTGCTGAACGCCCCGCAGTACACGAGACGGCCCCCAGCCGAGAACAGTCCGTGGTGCCCAGACTGAGAAACTCTGCTCTGGGTTTTTGCTTTCAAAACTACGTGACTTTTTCAGACTCTGTCAGAGTCAACAATTCTCAAAGAGGAGTGATTTATAAAATTATTTTCAGAGTTTGACAAACGATTCGGTGACTCAGTGTGGCTGTGAGAGCCGGGTAATGAGAGCAGCTGGGGGACCCCCGAACCCGTTTCTCTTCCTAGAATGTGTTTGCCAGGCCACAGGTGGAGGGCAGAGAATTATAGTCGGATGGAGGTGCCTCAAGCGAATATCCTGCCTGGAATGTTTTTAATGAGTAGTTTTCAAAACCTCGAAGGCAGTGACAAGTGACAAAGGTGCTAATTAAGCCAGATTCCACTAAAAATAGGAAGAGCTTGTTGCATTTAGGTAGAAGGTTTTCATGAGGTGGAAAAACAACCGTGCAAGGTAGGCAGGGAATATAAATTCTGCATAATGATAATAATAATAATAATAATAATAATAATAATAATAATGTTGTTTAGTAAGTATGAGTACTGAGCAAAATGAGATAGAAGGAAGGGTCAGGAGTGCCACCCTTATCCCTGTCACCTGCTAGCATGGAGATGTGCATTTTTTTCCCCTTTTATCTTATGTTTTGATAGAAGATAATGTAATCGATGTGATTATATAATATAATAGCGCCAGTCTCTGCCTCGTGGGATTGTTGTGCGGATTCAAAAGGACAAAGCCTTCCGAACGCTCAGCCCAGTGCCCGACAACGCGAGTGAGTTGTAACTGGGATCGTCCTCGCGGCACGTGTGGAAGGGACATCTTTAAAGATGAGGACATTGAGACATGAGAAGAATGTGTCTGAAAGAGCTGAAGTAAGTTCTCGGAATTCCCACACAAGCAGTGAGTGGCTAAACTGGAGCCCGCTGGGGACGTGTGTCTCACGCTAGGAGGCAGTGTGGGTCTGGCCAGGAGACCGCTGCCCGAGGCGTGTCTCTGGGAGTCCGCGTGTATAGCTGCTTTTGCCCAGTTTATTGGATCCTGCAGGGGAGCAAATCCTGTAATTCTCCAGAACTGGAAGGTGAAATCTTCCAGGAGCTCAGCTCAGCTCTTCGATCTAGAAATTGCTTTTCCAATATATATCGGAGGCCGTGTGAAATGCAACTGTTGTTCTTTGGATGTATTTCAGTCTTCCACTTTCCACATTTCATCTTCCAAGGATTTGTGGAGACCCAATGATGGCACCGTCCCTGGATTCATGACACGTGACCAAGAGTAGATGGCCGTGGAGAGGCCTAATCTCACCCAATCTGATCGGACCTCCTGTAAAATCTCATCCATATCAAAACCAGAGGCATTTGATAATAAAGAGAGTGTTATAATTTCAGAGAACTCTGGAATGTCCAACTGCCAATGTGGGCTTCATATCTGACTTCTGCTAAATGTGAAATTGATAAAAAAAAAATGGCTGCAGTCCTACTCCTGGTCGTAGTGCTTCAGTGGTCAAGGGTAACTCGCATGATCGAAGTTGTCATAGTTTTCAGGAGTAGCCACAGTTATACCATATAATTATTTGCTAACTTTGAGTCTACTGTGACTGAATCATTTTTTAAAATATATGAAATCAGACCTTCTAGAGGCTGTCACAAAATGCCACCAGTCTAACTTTCCTTTTGCTTAAGAGCACTAGTGACACGGCACAGCACAACCTATGGATTTCTTTGAGCTCAGAAGCCCGCCGCTGGTTTGGAAGAAAATCGAATTGTGGAGAACACTGTTCTCAAGTGGTACCTTCCACTGAAATGGTGACTGTTCAAAACTTGTCATAGTGTCCAGTCCATCTTTCATTTGTCATGTGCAGTTTTTACAGACTGGAATATCAAAGAGAATGGGTTAGCTCCGAGAAGACAGTGAGCCCCCAAGCGAGTGGTGCCAGGGGCGGGGTCCAGACGAGTGGGTTCAGGGTGGTGACTTGGCAGGTGATCAATATTTGAGAGTTGTGTCATATAGATAATATTTCGGGTTATGGACCAGATGAGACATTTCTGGCTGGACAACTGAAGAAGAGGGTTGATGATGGATGGCTTCCTGGGGGCACTGCCATGTTTGGAGGTCAGGTAGGGGAAGTCACTGAGAATTACTAGAGAGGGAGCAAGGGAACAGAAGTGGCAAAAGGAGAATGTCTCGGGAAGAATGGACGGAGTGTGCCCACTATGTCAATTGCTGCTGACAGCCAGAGGAGGGTACAGTGGCCTTAGAAATATGGACATCATCAGGGAATGTGACACAACAATTCCTGTGGAGTTTCAGGGCAGGAATGTAGATTGGCATCATTCAAAGAGGAAATGAGAAGTGAGGAAAATTTGCTTAGAAAGGAATATTCTTCTTTTGCCATCTATCAGTGCCCTAGACCTTTTTTTTTTATATCAGTAGTATTTGATACTTAAGGATTTAAGACACTAGTCATAACCAAATAGTTAAATAAGAAAAGTAAAATCAACAATATGATTTTATTTAATTTTTAACGTTTTGTTTAGCTGATTTCATACGTACAGCAAACCCACTAGTAAATATCTCCCACATGTCCATTTATCCTATAATTCTTGTCAGTAAGTATATTTAGGACATCTGCTAAATAGTTTTCATGGTTGGTGTTTAGGGTTACGGAAGTGAAAAAGATGTGTAATTTCCCTTCCCTTATAGAACTTACAGTCTACTGGTCAAGAGAAAAAACGAACAAACCACCACATAACTTTGTGTAGATGCCTTGGGGGAAACACCCGTGGTGCATGGATGGCACAAATGGCGAGTCAGTTTTCGATGGGTTGGTTGCATCAGGGATCTTGGAGGAGGTGATATCTGAGCTGAGACTTGAATGGTGCATGCTGGTAGCAGCGGGAAAAGAATAACCCAGCAATGCAAAGAATCCGTCCAATGCCCTGAGCAATACAGAGCTGCCATCTTGACAAAGCGCAGTGTACTAGGGGTACGTGCTTGGCTGGAGAAGGAGACAGGGCCCGGATTATACAGGGACTTGTAGACTCATGTTGAAGATCTTTCCAAAGTTGCCTTAACTATTTCTAAAAAAAAAAAAATGTTTTTTGAGTAACGTAAGTATCAGAAAGAAGTAGTTCTTATTGCAGCTTTTCTAGACAGCAGTTTTTAGCGATTTATATATTTTTAAAAATCGTAAGCAGATGAACATTTTAGACCACTGATTCCATTTCTAGGATTTATGTGCTGAGGAAGTAATTTTTCTCATGCATGAATTTGTATATATGAGAATATTTGCTTGTATGTCTAAAACTCCTTAAATTCTATACTTAAAACTACAGTAGTGGATTTTGTGACATGTAAATTTAATCTCGAGATCTGATTTTTTTAAAGCCAGATATAGCAAAATACTAAAAATAATCTAATGTTGATCAATTTAAAATTGATCAATACCTTCTGGTCCATGTGTACACTCCAGTTATACAACCGTAACAATTACTGATATAATTATTTTATTGACATGAAAAATATCCATCATGTTTAGTATTAGGTACAAATAAGTAAAAAAAAAAGTATCTTTTTATTTTTATTTAAATTAGAAGGATAAATACATCCTATGAGTATATATAAAGAATATAAGTAATTTTTTATATGTGTTGGGATTATGAGTAACTTTTACCCATTTATATTTTTCTTCGTATCTGATTTTTTTATTATGTGTATGAAGTCCTTTGTGATTAGAAAAACACTAGAATTGTCACCATATTTAAACAGAACAATCATTAGCAGCAGGAGAGAAAGACTCTTCTATGAGTTAAGAGGGGGAGCTTAAGGACCTCTCTAGAAACTGCCAAACACAGCCCCAACCTCGTTGCAGGAGCGACGGAAGTTAGAATTGACATCAGACATGATGACCAACTGTTTTGGAAAGCAGGCCAGATGGTGTTCATTCTCCCTCTCCGATGTGTTTTAAGAGGGTCTTATTGGACTTCTTAGAGGCTGCTTGGTAGCAACAAATATAAAACATCTTTGTAGCTCGGTCATTCCAATGATCTTCCGGCAAAAATGTGAGATATTATAAATATTATTCACTATCCCATAGTTTGTTCTTGCAATACAGAATACACTTATCTGGAAGAGTTAATGTTTCAGCGTGTGATTTTTGTGCTTATGTATGTCCACAGGCGACTTAGCTGTGTGGTCAGTGGCACAACTAGGAAAGATTAGCAAAAGACAATGGCATTCTAAGGCAGGTAGCATTTCCAAAGTTTCCTAAGAAACCAGGGCACTGAAGGTACATCCCGTGTTCCCACTTTTGGTTGGTCAAACTGGGGTAATCATTTTTATAGCAGAAAAGAAAAATCCACAGTAAAGACCTCAGTCCAACAAGTATCACCTTCCATTTTTATTGTAAATTTGAAAACAAACCCAAGTCAGTATAAATTGGAAATCCTTTGCTTGATTCTTCATATCCCATGCACTGATTATTTTTATCGTGGCTTTTTGATGCTACAGATTTTCTGAATGTTGGAGTCTTAGAGATGCTCAGTGGCTAAAATTAGACATGGATTTTTTTTTTTTGATTGGTAACAATTCAACAAGTATGTTTTGAATACCTCTTAAAGTGGTCTTTGATCATTTGAATTCAATGCGTGCTTTCCAAATGCTGTAATTTGGTGTCGCATGGATGAAAGGAGTGTGTCACATGCCGATGATTCAACTCGGGTCACTTTGTACACGAGTGACGTCCATCATGCGCTGTCCCCACCAGCCCTGCTCAGCTCCTGTAGACTCATATCTGTGCCATCTTTTACGTAGTCCATCATCTCATACTCGTCTCCTCTTTTCCTCTGCCTCCTGTTTATCTTGATATTATTGTTTTTCCCAAAGAACGCCGCCTTCTCATGATGTGCCTGAAGTAGGATGACTGCATTTTTGTCATTTTTACCTCCGGCCATGTCTCAGGCTTAATCTGCTCTAAGACCCACTAGCTCATCTTCCTGGCAGTCCAGGGTTCTTTAGAATTTTCCAATGATTCATATTTCAGATGAATCACTTTTTTTTCCTCTCGGCCTTCTTCACTGTCTGACTTTCGCATTCGTGCGTAATAATTGGGAACACGAGGGTGTGGGTGGTTAGCCTTGGTCTCCGATGACACATCAAGAGTTAAATTTCAGCTCGTCTTAAAGGAAGTTCCAGGAAATGTTTTCGATGTGCCGCTGGTCTCACAATCCAGTGGATTCACATCTTCCTCGGGGGTCCTGTTCTGAAGTCCATGCTTGAGATAAAATGGCATCTTGTGAGGCTCGGTTTCTTTCGTCCCCGTGATCCCACAAATCTACCCAAGGAGCAGGACAAAGGGCTCCCCGTCAGGGATTTCTGAAGTCACTTTCTCCTCATGTCCACTTTAATTTCTCTCTTCCTCCAACCTACGGGAGCACTTTGTGCTCCCAGGGGAAGGGAATCGATGCTGTTATTAAATTAACACGTTTCCCCAAGTCTGTGGCTCATACTCTGAGTCATTTCTGTTCCCCCAAGGGCTACGTTTTTGAAATTCTAACTTCCGGGAAGAAATCTCTGCTGTCTGCTGCCACGTCCCTTCCCTGAGCTGTGACAGCAAACTGATCTGGTTCAGTGGTCTCCATAAGGCTACGTCCATCCCAGAGGGGGGCCCAGGAGAGACAGGCAGGTACAGGGGGGAAAACTGTACAGCTTTTATTTATATTTGTGTTTATGGCAAATGGAAAAAAAATTGATCTTTACCAATTATTACATAGAGCAGTGCTGGCATCTTTGCCCAGTTCTTATGGTTGGCGGTTGTCCCTTGAGCACGGTGTGTGTGACCACGGAGGACAGAGGATGTGTGGGGCGGGACTCAGGTCCCGTGTGCACTGTGAGGTGGGTTTACAGACAATGCCCCCTGGTTTTCATGAAGCTTGCCCTCCTCGAATTGCAAAAGAGTTGATAATATTCCTGCAAAGGAAGTTGGGATTGAAAATGGCAATAATAATAGTCAAAGCACAAGCACCTAGGAAGACAGTGCTGGCAGGACACCATTTCTACTTGTAGGATCAACTGTTTCCTAGTCACGTTTCACAGTTAAAAGACATCTGACAGAATGTGCTACCTGGCTTTAAGCTTTGTGGGTTTGAGGGAAGCTTCAACTGTCCATGTAAGGTGATGGTCGTGTTTTAACAGTGAGAAGCGCTGTGGCAAGAGCTTTTAAAAATACATCTTTGGATGGGAGGGCGGGCGGGTAGGACTTTAAACATAAATAAATAAAATAACATAAAAATAGAATTTGAATTTTGCCAAAAAATATTTCTGAGGAAGATTTTTATTGGGATTATGAGCTCAAAAGAAATAGGTGTCTGCTATTTAATTTATAAAAACAATCAATTGACATCAGGGAAGCTGAAAATTTATCAGTTTCTAAAAATACTGCTTACAAAATTGGCAATTGTGCCTGACAGTGAAAATTGAGATTTAGGATAGGTAGCTACTTGTGTCCTTCTTCTATTTGAATCTGAGTACCTTTCTGAGATGTTTTTGTAACCCTTGACTGCTATGAAAAGCCAACATTTAACTTAGAACCAGACCTGTAAATCACCTTTCACCAGGCATTTTAAAAATAATAAAATATATTCAATCGTATTATTCCCCATACAATATTAACAATACTTTTTAGTCAGAACAAAAAAAGGTATTTTACCGTGACTATATGAAAGTCAATCTATGGCTAGTAACATGTTCATTACTTCAGTCTTTATCAGAGTTAAAGATTTTCTATTTTTAGTTTAGTCATACAACATATGTATGTAGCGTAATATAGTGCCACGTGTATATACTATATAAGAAATGATTATATGTGCATTGAAACATGTACTTACAATGTTGTAACCGAGAGGGATGCCTGGATTTTTTTTGGGGGGTGGGTGGGTATTAAGCTTGACGACTAGTGACATCGTAATTAAATTTGGAGAAGAGTTAGAGAATGAAATAAAAATTCACGTAGTGTAGAAAACATAGGGTTTACTCTTCCTCAAGTATTTTCTAGCCCCTCATACAGTAGCTGCCCTCGAAGGGTTTATAAACTCCCGGCGATTGCCCCTCCCCACTGGCTTGTCCGTGTCCATAGCCTGAGCCATCAAATTTTCCGGCCCCACCCTTCTCCTGTGTGCCCACGTCTCTTGACGTCTTTGCTCAGGCAGATCACAACGCCTGGACTGTCTCCCTTGTTCCCCTTGTCTTGCCATATTTCTCAAGACCCTGCCTTGATCCGGTCTTACCTGCAAAGACCTCCTTGAGTGTTTCTGGACGGAAGTGACATTCTGCCTTGTCTGAGGTGCCAGAGCAGTGGTTCAGGGACTGGGGCGGGTCTAGATGTCTCTCAGCCATCTGGTAGCTCTTTAAAAAAAATGGTTCCCTGGTCTTCCCTCCAGAGAGTCTGATTCAGTAGATTTAGCGAAGGGGTGATGTTGGGCATTGCTTGGGACTCAATTTCTAGAGATCTTGATTATTGGATATTTAGCACATCCTCCTTTGGGGTACCCATTATCTTTTTAGAAATCATCTCATTGTTCTAATAAGCTTGTAGGTAACTCAGAGTAGGGATTATTATGGATGTTGTTTTATCACAGGAGGTAATCAAGAAATCATTTATTCATTACAAGGATTGATAGATGAGTAGGTGCAAGGCACCGAATTCTTTTCAGGATGACCCTGGGAGGCAGTGTAAAGTTCTAATGGAATTAATGGAGTCCTAGGAAAAAAAGTAGGTAACAGCAATAATTGAATCCATTTGCATGTCAATAAGTAGGTTTTCATTTTCATTCTTGGGTTTTATTATTTTTTTAAAGGATAATCAGAAATGCTTCCATGTGTTTTTTTTCTCTAATCAAAATAAATGATCTTTGAAAACTTAAACTATTTCTACAAATTTCTCTCAAGTTATCTCTAGCCAAATAACATTGGAAAGATTTTATTTTTAATGAGTGGAGCTGTGAATTGGAAAACAAATACAGGGAAACCTATTAACAGGCCAGTAAATTAGAATAAAAGGAAAGAAATATTTTACTATTAAAAGAGAGCTCTAATTTACATGCAAATGTGTGGAGAAAAAAAAGTGTGCTGGAATTTATTTTTAATGGATAGCAGATCTAGATAAGAGACAAGAGATACAAATGGATGGCCTCTGAAACCCACTGCTGGTTAAAACGACAAAGAAATGGGCCCGGGTCCTTAAGGAGAAACTATTTGAATAATAATCTTGCCACTCGAGAAACATTATTAATTCATCCAATTAACGTTAGCATGTAAATTATTCATTAGCGCAGCTATCAGAATAAAATGAGAATTCCCGGGTTCGTAAATTGTCCATGCTTCTGTCTCGCGCAGTGTGAGAGATGCTGTACTTTGGAAGAATAACAACTACTTTGGTGAACTGTAATTACAGATGACATGGGAAAATATGGGCACTGAGTGTTGCTATAAATTTGCTCTTAGCGAAAATTATATTTAGTTATTTTGACATTAATAGAGGGCTGGATCTATTGACCATTTATGTGTGATTTTTAAAGAGTTTCCTTAGGGCATGGAAGCAAGCTGGTGGTTTCCATCTTTGTAAATTAGGGAATTTGTTTGTCCCCTAGATGAATCTCCTTTAACCCTCTTTCTCCTGAAAGCTCAAGACCAGGTGTTTGTTTGTCACATGAATGTCACATGATTTCTCATCTTTGTTCTTCCTCAGCTGGGCATCACCCCTTCCTCTTTATCTGTCAATAACTTTACATGTTGCTGTCAGTTGAGGAAGACGCGCTTGGGCAGGCAGTGTTTATGAAAGCCTGCAACAGTTAAGGCATCAGGACTTGACCCAGGAATAAATGTCACCAAAAAAATCTCTTGCTTCAAAGCAAATTCAGTTTCCATGGCGTGGGAAATTGTACCCCGAGCCATGTTTCAACCTGATTATCTCAACCTAACAGATCAATTTGTTTTCCTGGAAAAACCAAACAAAATTCTTGTTTGGGCAAAGGAAACGTAAGAATTATATATTCATATATATTCATATATTCATATATATATTCTGCATATATATGCAGAATACATACACACAGATGTATAAATTACATATACATTATATATAGTAAGTTCTTTGTCTAGGATTTTTGGCCCATGCTGTTCTCCCGCTCACAACTCTTCATGGCATCTTACCTCTTTGAGAATCAAATCCAAAGGCCTGTAAGACCAAAAAAGAGGTTTTCTTCTTTCTCTCTCAAATCCAATGATCCACTCCAGCTTTTATTCAGCCTTCTTCAGCCACATGGCCCATTCTCCCCCTTGAGAAAACAAGCTTGTTCCTGTCTTAGGATTTGTACTGTTTGGTTCTCCTTCATGGAGTACCAGGCTCCTGATCTTTTTCTATGGCTGGCTTCTTTCCCTCCCCCCTCCCCCCAATTCAACCCTCACCTTAAATATCACCTCCTGGGGAGATCTTCCCTGGTCTCTCTAAGGAATCTACCCTGGCGAGCTCTCTCTCAGTGGTCCCCAGACCTGAGTGCAGGTCACAATCTCTGGAACAGCTTGTGAGAGACGGCTGGGCCACCATGCCCAGAGTTTCTGATTCAGTAGGTCTGGGTTGGCAGTTGCTGATGACGCTCATCTGGAGATCTGTCTTTGAAGACCACTGTTCTGCCATGCTGTCCAATTTTAATTCTTGGCACGACACCTACCACTCTCCGATACCTTTTCCTTGCTCGTTTCAGTATCTGTCTATTGTTTGTCACCCCACCTAGAACGTAGGCTCCATGAGAGCAGGAAATCTAGAATGATGTCTAACATGTGATGGTCATTCAGGAAATACCTGTTGACTCATTCATTCAACAAACCATCATTTTGCATACCCATTCTCTGCCAGGTGCTTAGGTGAGAAGCCAGGGGACCAAAATTAATAAACATGGTACTTTCTCTGAAGAGCTCAGTAACTATTGATAACTGCCATAGCAAACCCGTTGTCACCTGAACAACAGAGAAGATCCTGGTTAAAGTGTGATTTTTCCAGCGTTGGGATGGAAATGAATGCATTTATAGAAGGATGACGGCCTAGATGGGTAGTTTCATAACCTTGTAGAATAGTCTGTGCCTCTGGATACAAACGTGGCCTTGATAACTGGGAAGTGCCAAAGTGTTACTTGATTGGCTCGTTAAAAATTCGCTGTTTTAAAACAACTTTGAATAAAAAATAGGTGAAAAATTTTTTTCCCGTTTGCACTTACGAAGCTGAGCAAAAATAGGCTCTTGAGTGTTTCATTCTTAGCAATGGATCTTTCCAGATTAAAACGAACAAACAAACAACAAACAAACAATTGTAGCCAAATAAAAAAAAATAGAAAAAAAAGGAATTTGGAGTCTTCACGTGTGACCAAGGAGTACAGAGAGTTTTAGACACAATAAAGTAAGAATATTTAGTTGGTTAAGTTTCATCCATTTTAAGGGAAAAGTATAAATACTGAGTTAAATCTATTTTACCCTTTTTCTTAAAGATCAGCTTAAGCTTGGTGACCTGTCCCCATTAGGTGAAATAGCTCACCTCCTTACGTTAGAGAGTACCTACTTCCTTTCAGCCTGTGAACGAGCATTTTATTTGCTGCTCAGCAGAGGAAGACAGATCATTTTTGTAAACAAGGCAAAAGAAGTCTGATTCTCCAGTTTCCGAATTAAGACTCTGCTTATCATCAATTTTCATAAAAATAAACAAGTTGTAATGTTTTGGGTGCATCAGAGGTAAATAAAACCGAACCATATTACAAAATAAACCGGTGGAAAGATGCCTTTGTATTTCATAGCAATTAGCTGCATGATTGGTTATTGCTTTGCCTTCAGTTTCGCATTGGAAAATCAAATTTGAAAATTAGGTTGGGAATAATGCAAAGCGTTTGCTACACTTATTACCAATTACTTTTTTTTGAAGGCTGTAGTTATGCATGAAACTATTTGAATTTCAATATCGTGATCAAAATTCCTGATGTGGAAAGTTTCATTTAAAATTCTAACCTGAGAAAGAAATTCATTAGTTGACTACTACCTTGTGACTTTGGGCTGTTGTAATGAGCAAGTGGCATTAAAAATTATTTGTCGAGCAATTGCTTTTCAAGGTCTTTGGTGTTTACAAAGCGTAAAAGATGCGTATGTTTATGAAAGATGGTTCTTTGGAGATCAATTTAGGCACTTATGTATTCATAGCCCCTGTGTTTTAAAAATTCTAATTGCCAACACCAGATTAAAGTCATTGCTGTTTTTAAAAATGTTCCTAAGTTTTTCTTATTGCCATGTTCTGCACATTGGGTTATAAATATTTATATACCTAAGTGGAATTATGTCTCTTAGTGGCTCCAGAAGGTAGATATACAGAAAAGAAGAATGTTTTCAGTGACACAAACAGACCAAAAACCTAACAACAGTAAAAAACAAACAAACAAAAAAAAAACAACAAAAAAAACCCCATTACCAAGAATCAATCTTTTGAACTGTTTTTGTTTTGTAGCATTTTCTTGTCACCGTTCCGTGAAACCCCTAGAAGGGAAAAATGGACAAAGCAAATTTTAAGAAAGCAATAAAGTCTGTGCCTACCATGGCTTTGCTCAGTAACAACTTGTGTATAGTGTTATGGAGATCTGATGTAAATACAAACTTTCAGAAACGTCAGAAGGGCTATTATGCCTTCCGTGTAATTCCTAGGGCTAATATTTCTAGTCCTATAATGATTATTGTTTATGAATGTTGCATGTTAATGATCTGACTCACTCCTTTAATTAAGTACCTCAGAAAATGGCCAGATTTCCACTGCTCTTTGGGCCAAATCGATCATCGTGGGGCAAATCTAAGCTGTGTGTTTCTTGGGGTTGAGGGTACGGATCCATTGCAAAGCTATTGTTCCCACTATTATTTCCAAGCTATTGTTTCTAAGAAAAAACTGATCGAGAGGCTTTATCTCTCTGGGAGACTTGTAGCGATGGCTGCTACTTTTGACGCAGTGTTCCCAAAAAGGCCAGGGATTTCATATGTTATCTCTTGTAATCCTTGCCCTGTCCTGCGGAAGATACTTTGTTGATAGCTGCATTTTAGGAATGAGGAAACTTTGTGCTCAGAGAAGTTGTAAAATTTGTTCAGGTTAAGTGGTGGCGTCAGCTTTTCAACAGGTTTTAACGTCAGAGCTTCAGCTTTACACACTATGTGACCTGTGACCTTATATTTATTGTATAATCAAACAGGGATCTTTAGTGTATCCTGATGATTTTAGCTGGGTGACTTTTGAGTCATTTTTTTTTAACAAGTTACAAGGAATGTCTCAACTCTTATGAAGTTCAGGAACCATTTACAGAAAAAATATTCTTGTAGATCCTCTGCGTTGGCTTAAATTGCTTGTATTATAATGTTACTTAATAAACAAGCAAAATTATGACAATCTTATTTTTATTTCTTGTATACATTTTGAAACCACAACAAATTTACAAGCTAATTTCAAATAAAGCTCTAAAACCAATAAAGCTAAAGCTGAAAACGTCAACTTAACATAAGTGTTTTGTTGCTGAATCTACATTTCTGCTCACGAAACGCACTAACCAACAGAACGAATATTTTTGAGTTCCGCGTGGTTCTACCAGTTCATGCCCGGTAGAAACTTCATTTTATCACCCTTCTTTTTTTCTATCTGGACTGCTTATTCCTTCAGTGCACTATAATAGCACTTCAGACCATCCATTGTTACGAATGGACCATTTCTATCTTAGGTCCACTTCTCTTCTTCTCTTTGTAAGAGGGATTAAATTATCGTAGCATAACTGGACCTCAGCTCCATCTGCATTTACACTTTGGTGTTGAAAAGGGGTGACAGCACTCAGACACACAATAACTTTACAGACATCACTGCCACCTCTTCATTTCCTGCCCCGTGTCCGAGACATACAGG
Source organism: Macroglossus sobrinus (assembly GCA_004027375.1). NCBI lineage: Eukaryota > Metazoa > Chordata > Mammalia > Chiroptera > Pteropodidae > Macroglossus > Macroglossus sobrinus. The sequence goes on along the minus strand of PVKZ01002603.1, from coordinate 73,158 downwards.
AAGATGACACGCTTCCACCTGCATGAAGCTCGGTGTGGTGACGAACATGCTTTGGCCAGTGGAATGTGAGTGGAAATAATAAGTCCCAGGTCCCAGCACTCCACGTGCTTTCCCCCCAGCTTTAATCACTGGGGAACACAAAACTAAAAAGGTCACTTGGGACATCCCCAGCATCCCCATATATTCTTAAGGATGTCACAGAGTCGTCAGTCTGCACTTTGTCAGTCGTTAATCTCTGTAGACTATTGCTCCTTCTCTTGTAAATGACATTTTTCTGATGCCACCTGCATGTAATTGCCTTTTCATTTAAAATCCCCTGAGCAGTTATGCTTCGTCCCAGGAAATGGCTGACTGATTCTAAATGGATTGGGTCAAAGAAAAAAAAACAATTTTCTGTCTCTGTTAGCCACCTCATCTAGAAAATCCTTTTGTGTCTAGAATGCTAGGAACACATGAAGAAATAGGTAGTAGTAGCAGCAAGCACGGAGAGCTGACTTTTTTCCGTGCTTGAGTTGTTTGCGGCCAACATTCTAGCTCATTGGATCCAGCACCTGTTTCAAGCCCCTCTTCTTCAGAGGCTGGGGAAGCTACGTACCTGCTTTCACAGCCCCACCTAACGCTAGCTGTGACCAGGGGTGCACGATGGCCCGTGAAACCTAATCTGAAGTCGTATCGTGTGGGTTCTGGCACAACCTACTTTACTGATAAAAGCAATAGCTTCGTCTGGCTGTTTCACACTTTTTGTTGTCAACAGGGGTGTGATAGCCGGAACCATAGCAGCTAGATTTTGATTCTGAGGAAACAGCCAAGAGACCTTCCCATGTGGGGCCACTGAAATAACACACCAGCAACTGTCTACTTCCAGATTTCTTGTTAGTTAGGCTCTTTGTTACTCTTACAGCTAGATGCAATCCCAGCTGACATTTAGGTGCATTCTTTCACCGACACCTCACGTAACGCAGAGGTGGCAACAGTAAGAATATACCCATTCTGGAGGTCAGAAAAGGAAAATTCAGATGGCTACGTTAGCTGTCTTCTTGGCAAGCATCGCATTCTCTAGTGTGTGGTTTAAACTCTATGAAGAAAGAGGCTTGCCTCATCATCATGTTCTTATCATAGTTCGTTATAATTCATTATCGGTATATATCTGGAATATGCTCCAAAAAATTGTTAGATGATTTACTAAAGGCAATAGAGACTTAAGGAGGAATCCCAGTTCACTCCGATCCCATGCTCAGCCCTTGCCAACATGAAAACCTGGCACCACAGGCCCACCCCTCACTCCCTTTCTGCAGAAAAGAGAGTTGTACAGATATATACCATGAGATGGTCTCTTCAGGGGGAAAAACACCTCCGACGATAGATCTACAAAGGCTCTCTCAAAATTACAAAAGCCATCACCAAACACTAAGATATTCTAATTAGTAAATTCCTCCTGGCATCCTGCAAACAAACACCCAAAGGAAAGAAAACAGCCTGAGATGTTTGGAAAATGTTCCTAGGGAAAGAGGTTGGGGAGGAGGAGGTATTTCCGTCTGCTAATTAAAAGAATGAACTTGAGCTAAAGAGCCATGTGGGACTGTTGTCGTAGTAACGAAATCAAGGAAGAAAGCATTTTTCGGAGTTGCTATTCAGAAAAAAAAAAAAAAAAAAAAACCTCTTGGTCTAGAAAGTGTGGCCTGTGATGTGAGATGCCAGGTTTTGGGGCTAAAACTTGGAGGATTTTGAAGCATTTATTGTCATGTCAGTCATACCAATCCCCAGACACAAGGAAGATTGCTGATAATGTTATGCAAATAGCTGATCGGGAGAAAAACACAAGATAATCTCCAAGCATCGTTTGTTAATGTTATTAAATGTCCTTGAAAGGAAAATAATTGGAAAGATTCATTCTGTCATATCTTCTCACGTTTCTTTTGCGTAGCTAAGAAAACTTTAGATTTAAGTAAATATGTCATATTAAAAATTATTAGAATGCATTAAATATTATTATTTATATTACACATCTATGTATCAGTTAGCTACTGCTGTGTAACAAATTCCCCTCCCACAAATGCAGTGACTTAGTAAGTATTTTTTATTGGTTAATGAGACTGTGGGTCAGCTGGGTAGTTCAGCGGGATGATTGTAACTGAGCTTATTGCTTTGTTAACTCCAGACCAGGTGGGTGGCATTGTGCTGATTAGATGGACTTTCTTCAATATATAGGGTTTTTTTGGGTATATGTTGGCCCCAAATGGCCTTAGCCAGAACGATTTGGGCTCCCTTCCATGTGATCTCTTATCTCTCAGGCTTGTTTGCATGATGGAGTCAGGGCTTCTAGAAAGAGCGGAGGAGGTGGAGCCACTTGGGGCCCTGTCTCAGAACTCACACACCATAATAACTGCTGTATTCTATTGGCCAAAGTAAGCCTCAAAGATTAACCCAGATTTATAGGGTAGTGAAGGAGATGCCTCCTCTTATAAGATTAATTGCAAATGGTGTAGAAATGAGAAAGGTTGAAGAATTGGGGACTTTTAAAAAATCAACCTACTCATAGTGTGCACTTATTCTTTCTCAGTTTGAAAATTGTTTTTTTAATGCTCATCATGAATAATAATCAGCTGTTCCTGTATTGGAAACAGCTGTACCACATCAGATGCAAACTATAATATTGGGAAATAGAGCATCATCTTCCAGTTGGGGCAAGATTTAAATAAATTCAAATCAAGATGCAGTTATAGAATACCTCTTTGTGCTTAGTACCTACTTAGCCCATGAAGGCTACTGTAGAAAGATGAGATGGAGGTCTCTCCACAAGTAGTTGGAAGCTCTGGACTACCTTGATATCTTTGGGAGGCATTAGATAATATATCAGGCAAACCTCGTATATTAAAAAATACGCTAAAACAGGGTTATGCGAAGTGATACATATTTTAAATATTTGTAGTCTACAAATTAACTTGCATCACAAACATACAATGCAGTGTGCTTTGTGCTTGTTATAAGATATTTATAGGACAAAATTTAAAATTCAAATTCCTGGTACAGTACAATGTGGCTGTAATTCAAATTCACTGTTTTTTTTTTTCCTCCCTGCGATATCTACTTTTAATTGCATCCAGTAAATCATTCATTTTAGAATTTCCATTTGGGTTTTATTCTTGTATTTTATTTGTCTCTACATTATGTTCTTGTTTCCTTTTAGAAATAGTTGAGTATATTTACAATAGCAGTTTTACTCTCTGTCAGCTAAGTGTGTCTTTCCTGTCATTTCTAGTTCTGTTCCTATTGACTTATTTTTCTCCTGATTATGAATCGCATCTTCCTGATTGTTGACCTAGTAACATTGGAAGGCAGTTAAGAAATGGCAGATCAACTTGCTATATTCAAGTCTTTTTTAAAGCATCTATATCATGGATATAGGACAGATGTAGCCTTTCCATAAGGCATGACCTTTTCTGGGGACTCTACTCCATGTCCCAAGTGGCGAACAAAGTCTGTTCACTCTGGTTTGTGGGGACTTGGATGAGACCAAGTCTTATGTAGTAACAGCATTGTTCATATTACAGCTTCTAGTCATTCTTTGCTCAGCCTGGTGGAGTTTCATTCTTCTCTTGAACAGCTTGTTGTTCAGAAGAGAGCCTTGTGCAGATAGATAACAGATGTCTTTATCCCCAGAGCCTCTCTCTTCTGGAGCTTCCCCTGTATCTTCTAGCAGTCTCCACCTCTGTGAACCCCAATCTTTACCTTCTCAACTCAGTGAGATCGCCATGTCCTTTTTGAAGTCAGTCTAGCATGTGGCCATAAGCATGGCGTTGAGACAGCAAAGGAGCTCACTCTCTTTGTCTGATTTCTTTAGAAATCACAGTCCATCACTGACTGATGTCAGTTTCGAAAACAGTTTTTCCTATATTTCATCTAGTTTTCTAGTTTATAGGTGGAGCTTAATTCCAGTGCCAGCTACTCTACTGCGATCAGACTTAGATGCCATTCGGAGCCAGAAGCTTCACCTGATGAACTCTCTGCTCTGAGTGTCTTCTGCTGGGATATTTTCGATCAGACTGATCCTTAACATCCCTCCCAAGCATCTGGCCAGATTGTAGTAGGAAAAGATGCTCATTTTAATATTTTATTAAGCTTATTAAATAACTAAAATATTATTATGAAAAGAAACTTGACTGAAATCCAACCTCTATAAAAACGATGGCATTCTATTATCTTCTGAATCAGGAAAATCTTGCTGCTCTGTTGGCAGAGATGGTTGAGATGGGATTCTTTTCAGTACATATCCCGGATTAGAATCACACAGTCATTCATTTCTGTATCACTGAGATGCTGTTCAAATGCACAGCGTTTTAAAAAGTCAGAGTTCACGGTGGTGGAAGCAAACATATAATTTAATTTTATTATGTTACTGTTGTCTCTTTTTTTTTTTTTATCAGGTTTCAGTAAGGAAGCTGGTTTACCTTAGAAAATTTTTTTCTTGTGAATTTTTTTGCAGTTGGGTTAGAAACATAGTTCAGTTTGACTTTTCTTCTGTTGCATAAACATCCTTATCAGCTTATTCATCGCCATAGTGTTTGCTATGGGGATTATGCTGCTGCTGAGACATTCAATAATAATAGTGTGGTTGACGATAGTTTTTTGGCTTGTAACTCACACAAAATTAAAAACATGGGGAAGGTGCCTGTTTTTCTTCATTTTATACTTGAGTTCTTATTAAGTTCTTCATGGAAGTAATCATATTTAGATAAAATGTTTGATTTTTCTCCTTAAACTCACAGTGGATTTAAAAATTATGTTTAAAAATGTTCAATGTTTATGAGCATTTTTCGGTTATTGGTCCAATGGAACAGAAATATAAATTATTTGCCATATCAGTACACTAACAAATTGGTACATCACTAAATTGGCCAAGGACGGCCCTATTTGTGAAACATTACACACACACATATATGCGCGCGCGTGCACACACACACACACACACACACACACACAATCTGTACAGCAAGGACAGAAGCTAAACCCAAACCTTAATCTGTTCATATTTTCCCCATTTTGAAGAAGACATCTTGATTCCTATGGACAAGCAAAGCAAGTGACACTTGTGGTGGTGGTAGCAATTTCAGATTAATGGCCTACTTGAGCATGAAGACTAAAAGAAATGATCGCCAGTGAGAAGTATTAATCATCTCTTGACAGCCTGCCCTAATAGCGCCATTTTTATAGCTCTGTGGTAAATTCTGTTTTCAGACTAAAATCATTCAGTGATATATCATCCATGTTTGTAACAGCTTCCTAGTTTTCGATACAAAATCCGAATCGAGAAGGTGCTCAGGAGGGAGGAAGTGGCTAAATTATGTGTTTTCAATGAGTGGGAAGCATCATGTCAGCTTTGATTTTTGAGTTAAATGCAAACACGATGATGTTAACACCAACCAAAGAGCAAGAGATCAATAAAAAGCATATCTAAATAAAAGCATAGATATAAATAAAAAGCATATATAAAATAAGAGATAAACTCCCTTTCTTAAAGATAACTCACTCCCAACATCATGAAATATAAATATAAGTGGGATTGTTGCCCTGTGTTTGTTTGCTCTATGGGTATATTTCTAGATGGCACAGTCTGTTTTAGACAGAGTAATAATGGGTTGGAATCATGAGGGCTTATTATTGTCCTTTAGTGGAGATTGCACATATGGGTCATTCCAACAACCTTGATTAAAAATATAGTTAATAGTTCTTTGTCTCAAACCTCCCGACAAGTCTTCTGTGCTTCGGTCCCCTCTTTCAGCCCTTGTCTTCTTGTCTTCTACTTTCAATGTGAAAGACAGAGCCGCTCGGCCCCAACCTAAGTCAGATCATCCCGCTTGTCTGCTCAAAGCCTCCCCATTCCTTTGCATTGCGCAATAAAAGCCAGAGCTTTCAGCACCATCCATAAGGCCCTGTGATAGGGATCAGCCAATTATGCCCTGAGAGCCAAATCTAGTCCATCCCCTATTTTTACATCCGATAAGAATATTTTATAGCATTTAAAAATTATAGGAAACTCAAAATCTAAAGTTCATAAATAAAGATGTATTTGAACACCGCCATGCCCAGTTGCTTACAGAGTTTCTGTGGCAGCTTTTGTGATACCAAAGCAGAGTGTGGTTGTAATAGGGGCTGTAGAGACTATAAATCTAAAAATATTTACTATCTGGACCTTTACAGATAAAAATGTGCTGATCCTTGTCCTATATCTGCCATGGCGCCACTCAGCTGTCACCCTACTGTTTCCCCAAAGACCATGCAGCTTCAGGCACATTCCTCTCATCGCTGATCTTTGAATAGAGTGGCCTTTGCCGTACTCATCTGTGGGCTTAAACTTTTTTTTTTTTTTTTGCAAATATCTTTGTAGCCTTCCTCCACATTGGAGTCAAATCTTTTTTTCAGCTATCACCTTCTCACTATGGCCTTTTAATTTTTTTTTTAAATGCATCCTTTCTCTTTCCCACTCTTCTTTCCTTCTGTGACTTGGGCTGTGTCTTTATCCCTCACCGAGAGCCTCCCTTTATCATCTCCAGAACAGGTCTTATTTCATATCTGCAGAACAGACAATAAGTACATATGCCTTATTTAAATTCGATGCCGTGCTCTTTGTTACAAACCTGCGTTATACGCATGCATAATGCATGCATTGCATGGAACTGACTGTAATTTGCAGAGCCGTGTGTTTACATATCATGAACGAAGTCAAGCTGTTATCATCTTTCTTATAGCTCACAACGATCTGGCTTTAAAAGCGATCCTCCCATATGTCTCTGGTAATAAAACTTTCTTAGAATCATATAATACTTCATTTTCAGCCATGAAGAAGCCCTGCTGTGGCCTGCTGGACACTGAGGATGAGAAATGTGTCTTGTTCCTCTGTATATAGCTGCTCGTCAAGCAGAGAGCATTACCTGTTAGCTGCACACCTCATTGACTGCCCAGTTTTCGTTTGTGTGGAGAGTCAAATCAACAGCTACAAGGAGTGATTAAATACAGCTTGGAGTTGCCAATCACAGGTCAGTTCATTGAGGAGGGACCATGAGGAAAGGCAGCTTAAGAATAACACAAAGACAACAGTAGTCTGAGAACAAAGACCCAGGATTCCAGTTCCTTCCATGCTGCTAAGTGACTCTGTGACTCATTCTACTTCTCCATTTTCTCCTCTATGTTATGAAGAGGTTAATCTGAAACATACCACAACCCCTTCCATCACTAAAATACTGTTATTATATACTGTTTAGGAAACATGTTAGGAGATTAACTGAGTCTTCTGAATGCACCCTCAAAGAAATAGGTGTAATCGCCTTTGATGAATTATTATGTGGCCACTGAAAGTGGTGTTTTAAATGAATAATGACACAGATCATCATGTAGGAAAGAGTTCCAAGACAATACAATTTCAACTTCCTTTTTAAAAAGAATATCTATCTATGTAAATAAGAGAGAAGAGACAAAAATTTAACAGTGCTTATTTCTAGGTGATTAACTTATGAATGATTCTTGTTTTATTTTAATATTCTGTATTTTTCAAAATTTCTAAAATCTGTCAAAAATTATTTGATCTCTTCTCATTGCCTCTTAGATTTGGATCTTTATCAGATGTCCAAAACTCAATTTCAACCTTATATACCCAAGCCCCTCCCTACCTTTTATAAGCAATATTTGTAAAATCTTTTTAATTATCTTTACATTAAATTAAAAAATAATATAACCTAACTATATTCATAAGATAGATAGAATGCTGTAACATAATTAAGTGGAATAAAAACGAAGTAAGTTACAACAAAATATAGAATGCTGTAACATAATTAAGTGGAATAAAAACGAAGTAAGTTACGACAAAATAATATGCATTTTAGACTATAAGTGCTTTACCCTAACTACGTCAGGTGTTTAACAGTGGAATCTCTTGATGCTCATACCATAGATGGAAGTGTTGTGAGTCTGGAAGCTTCCAGCATAGGCTGATGCAGATGTGCAGACAAAAATTTAAATACTATGATTCCATGGTGGTCAGGAATAAGATTTTGCAAAAGAGGAAGAGCTGGTGACGTTCGAACAGAAAAAAGTCTTCTCTTGATTTACACAGTCATTCCATATTTGTGAAAGCCGTGGAAGGTTAGAATTCTACAACAATACACCGTGTTCCTTGGATGTGGAGTTTAGGTTCTGATCTTGGGCCACTGTAAACAGATTTTTCACTTGTGAATGACATCGGAATGCGGGGCAGAAGGTGAGGTCATTCTCCCTTGGGCAGGACTGTCATATGTGTTACAGGACTCTTGCATCTTAAGCCACCTCCTGCCTTCATTATATGATTACAGAACCCACACTAGGACAACCAGGAAGTACCCATGCGCTTGCACAGTTTCTTTCAGAGAGGCACCAATGCTTGTCCGGAAGCCCTGTTGTAGCCCAGTTCTGCTTCGTGGCCTCACCTCCTGCCAGTACCCACCAATCCCCTATGTCACCTTCCACCAGTACCCACCAATCCTCTACGTCAATTCCTTGTTTCTAACTCATGCCACATTTTGGCACGTGCTGGTTAACCTATGTGGTGTGTCCTACCTCCTCAGCTTCCTGCCGAAATGTCATCACACTTCATCAAATCTGAGATGCCGTTGCTATCTATGACACACCATTATCTAGGTGCCACCAAGAAATAGAAAAATGTTGCCAGGAAACCTGTGTCATGCCGTTGGATGTAAGGTGCACCCCAATTTCTGAGATGTAAAATGTGAAAAAAATGTACATCTAAAATTTGTGAAATCTGGTCTTTTGCCCTTCAGGGTCAGGCTGCCTTAGGGAGGCTGTGGACCTGAGTCAATGTGGATCTAGCCTTGAAATCAGTGACCTCACTCAAACACTGGCTCCGCCACTTAGAACAGTAGTGCCTCGTTTCTTAACTCTTAAAATAGGGATAATAATTAGGTTTTTTTGGAGAATTAAATAAGGTAATTCATCTATAGCACCAAGCTTGATGTCTTTCACAATAGTAAACCCTCAATAATGGCCATTATTTATTACTGCTAATAGCGGGCAGCTGTCATGTCATCTCCACTGTGAATTTGTCCTGGATTCTCCCACTCACAAGTGTCCCTTCCTTTTCCAGAAGGTCTTGGGAGCCTCACATCTGCCATGCACGATCTCCCCAACTTTACTAGCCATTAAGAAGTTCAGCAGGATCCCTACAAGTCTTTAAGGCACATTTGGGAAATGATATTGACATCTGCATGCAGGCACGCCTGCCCGCCCACACACACGTGTGCAGCAAAGCCCGAAAAGAGAAATAACTTACTCGATTCCTAGAAACCGTGGCTAACATTCACTCAGTGTTGACTCTGGGCCAGGCACTGTGCAAGCTCTTGCCAGAAATGATTTTTTAATCCTTGTGAAAATCCTGTGAGGTAGGCATAGTATATTCTTAATTTACAAAGGAAGAAACTACAGATTAGCTAACATATCTAATGTGACAGAGATGGGCTGTAACACCAGGGTCTCCGATTCGAGCCCTAAATCTGAACCTGTGGTATATCTCTGGTTCATTAAATCACTGTCAGAATCAAATCCGTAACTGGCTGGCTTATCTTTCAAATTTGTGTGTCCCTTCTGCCATTACTCTACCAACAAGGTTTACTTAATGTTCTTTTGCATTTATGGGTTGGATGTGATAACATTTGATCATTTTCGAGCAGCTTCTTCCTGCCGAGCAAAGCTGTGTTAGAAAGAAAGGATTTTTAAAAAAAAATCTGAATTTTAATACCAAATGGCCAGCCAGGTAGAGAAGAAAGAGGGAGAGGAGGTGAGATTTTTATGAATGCGTTAAGTCTGGCTCTGTATTGGGATAAATTTCTGAAGAGAAAAGTGAAATAGCACTCCGATAAAGCAAGCATCATTATAGTAGGCATGTGGCTTCTCCAGATAAACAACCTAACTCTGATTTCTCTCCGGGGAGCAATACAATAGTGTAGTTTTACATTTGATGACTTGAAGTCGGAAAAAAAAACCCAAATGCTAGATTTTTGTTGGGGCTTTGTGGATTCAGCCCCTTTATTCTGTTCTCTCCCCAGTGACTCATGGTCCCGAAAACAGAGGAAAGATGATGAAAATTGTAACCAAGAGCTTAGTCAATATGCAGGTCATTTTTCCTTCTTATTTTCTCTGAAAAGATGGCATTGCAAATTTGCCAACTCATTTTTTCCCCCCAAGGCAGCAAAGGCAGAGCTATCTGTTAAGAAATGTGTGGAGCTGCCAACATCCTGCTGAGCAGCCCCCAACATCTGGAATTCAAACTGTTGCAAATATGGGGAGTAAGAAATCTATGTTCCTGCTGTTCTCGGCAGATAAAGTAACGCTCATTGAGGATTAGAGTGATGTCCGGGGATTCTAATTCAGATGATTAGAATGCTTATCGTCGTGTCGATGTCTTGCCTCATGTTACCGCAATCACAAAAGAGCACCAGATGCTGTGTGAAATAAGGGGGCCTGTTTTCCACTGTATGTACTTTCTCAATTAAAGGTACTGTTATTTAAACACACAGCCCTTGGATAGACACTCAATATTTGCTTGCCCAGAACTCAACCAAATAGAAACTTTTCGTTCATCCAGCAGTGGGTGTTCGTAATGATGAGCCTATTCTCTACGCATATCTTTACGTTTCTTTCAATCATCAAAGAGAGATTAAGTTCTATTGAGTGTGTTTTTAGTATTTTGCACTTGTATGTGAATTATTTGATAAGTTTTAATGATTTTAGGTCAGGATGGCAAATGCTACCCTGAAGCATACTTGTCAGCCTTGCCCCTGTCCAGGCGCTCATGGCAGCCATCTTTAATTGACAAAGGAGCTCTTTCCTCCAGCCTCTCTGTCTAGCCTTGTCCTTCAAGCCACTGTTAAAAACCAGGTGACAGCGATGCTCAAATTTAGAATACAGCTACTTGTTATTAAATGAACTGATAAGATTTTGTAAAAAGAACGTTCAGTTATGAATTAGGTTAACGGGATTCTGTTGATCTTATGGAAATCTGTATTGTGTGTATTGCAATTCAATAGGCTATTGATATGTCTTTTATATGATATTAGCTATTTTCTCCAGTGTGTGTAAAGCTGAGCAAAACTATACTGGTTGTTGGTGAACTTAGGGACTGTCAGTAATATAAAGTAAACATCCATGTATTTTAAAGGGTTAATCTGTGATTAAATTGACTTGGTGTGTGTGTGTGTGTGTGTGTGTGTGTGTGTGTATGTGTGTATCTTGCATACATATAGATGTATATATGCAAGAGATTGCACTGCAATGGACAGCAGTAGCCAACACAGAGGAAATATGTCATATTTATGCAATTCTATGTGGGTTTTTTTTTAGTGAACTATACATATTACAAAATTCATAGTTCTTAAGGGTGAATTTCAGTACACACATTCATATAACCCACAAACCTATCAACTTATCAAGATATGGACTATTGCAAAGGAAAAAAAACGATATGGACTATTTTCATCACTCCAAAAGTTCCCCTGTGCCTCTTCCGAGTCAGTCACTGCCTCCCACTCCTACTTCCCAGAGCATCCACTCTCTGATTTCTACCACCATACACAAGTTTTGCCTGTTCTAGAACTTTGTATCAATGGAATCACACAATATGTACTTTCTGTGTCTGGCTTCTTTCACTCACCAAGAAAAAAATTCTTTTTAGATTAATACATATGATTACATGTAATGATAGTTTCTTTTTTCGTTGCCGATTAGTATTTTATTATATGAATTGGTTTATCTATTTTCCTGCCAATATGCATTTGGATTGTTTTCAGTTTAGCATTACTATAAATGAAGTTGCGAAGTAAACATTGATACAAGTCTTTATGTGGATATATGTTTTTATTTTTTGGGGGGGTAAGTATATAGGAGTAGAATTAGTAGGTCATACAGTAGATGTATATATAAATTTTATTTTACTTACCCAATAATAATGTGAGATAAGCAGATCAGAAGTTTTCATTTTTAGGTTACAAATAAGAAATCTGAGACACAAAAATGACTTCAGCAAAATGACTTTACAGATCAGAATTTATTAATTCATTGATATATAGCTTCACTTTAAAAAAAAAAAAGAACATAGATCACTACCAAAGTTTATAAGTTTAGGCTTCAAGTGATAAAGATGAATTTCAAGAACATCCGCATTTATAATAGGACAAGGAAAATAAATACTGTTTATAAATATTAGAATGTAGAAGACAGAAAGGTAATTATTTTTAAATTCAGTCTTTCTCTTCTTAAAACTCCATGTAAAAAAAAATTTGACTTATAATAAGTAGGTTCAGAAAGATGGACAGTAGAATAAATTTGCAAAAAATCAATAGCTTTTTCATGTGCTAAAAATTGTCAGAAAATATGGTGCAGCAGAAGATCCTATTCATAGTAATTACAAAAAGAGAAAAAAGATTAATACCTAGAAAAAAACTTTAAAAATGCAGAGCCAAATTAAAAACAAAAACCAGCATCACTTTTCAGAGGGTCACAATATAAACCAGGAATAAAGAACAGCCATGATTATTGAAATAATGCAAATTAAACCGGGAGAATACAGTTCTAGAAGAGATAACCCATCAACTCCTGCTCATTAAAGACTGAGCTCCGATTTGCTTAGTGTGTGGGTGCCAATTCATTCAGCAAAGCCCTAAGTAATGAGACACAGCACCAGCGAGTGTGTTAAGGGATGATGTGAGAAAAACTCAGAAGCAGGGAGTATCAGAAGGGATGCTACTCATGGGATAAGTTAACCTTCATTGTAAGGCTCTCATTATGGATAACTGTCTTAGTGGATTAAGACTTTAGGTGTTAAGCCATATTTCCATGGAAACCCATGAGCAAAATATAAAAAGAAACAAAACCGCAACTCTCTAAGACAGAGTTTAAGCTATATTTTTTATGCTCACAAGGAGCAAACATCAATATGGCACCCAGCAGCTGGGCTGGTTGTTGGTGATGTTGCCATAGAGTGAGTCAGCCTCCTTCCTGTATCGGTTCATTACGTGTTCCTCCCAGTTGCACTGTTGCGTGAAGCCTCATTGAGCAAGAGTGAGGACATGCCACTCACTCACACAGCGGCCCTTGGAGAGGAGAAGCAGACATACTGCAGCCTTGCTGTTTGTGTTGGCTTCGAACGGGAAGAGAGCGATATTTTTAAACCTAAAGTGAGAAAATGGCAACCTGAGCTATGACTCAAACAAAAGGCGCCTACAGCTCTGATAGCTCTTGTGAGTCTAAGGAAGACAAAAGGTGGTTTCTTTGATTTAATCATTCCTGACATTTTATGTCACAAAGTTCTGACTGTTTTACACAGTCCACCGAGGCTTTGAGGCCTAACTGTGCAAAAAATTGGGCTAAGAGAGTACAGTTGAGGGCAGGGGTCGGCACCCTTTCTGTAAAGAGCCAAAGAATAAATATTTTAGGCTTTGCAGGCCAGATGGTCTCTGTCCTAACTCCTCAGATTTGCTTTAGTATCAGAAAAGCAGCACAATAAGTAAACAAATGAGCATGGCTGTGTTCTAATAAAACTTTATTTATGCCCATAGTTTGCCAGTCCCAGGATTACGACCGGCATTAATTATTTTTACCCTTTGGACAGTGACTATGAGGGAGGCTGGAGGTTATAAATCATAGTGGTTAGAAGCCACGCACTGGAGGTCGACCAGTGTCCTTGCCTTGCTGTGCCCCTTCCGAGTTGTCTGACCTTGGCTCCGTTATTCAACCTACTTAACCTCAGTCCCCTCAGCTGTCAAATGGGTGTGTTCGTGGAAAGCACTGACTCGTAGGAGTGTCGTAAAGATCCCGTGTGACACGTGTAAGAAGCAACATGGTGCTGGACACATAGGGTGTGTTCATTAAGTGAAAGTGCTGGCTGCCTGTTGAAATGGAGCTTGAGAGGGAAGGAGGCGTGACGGAGGTCCTGTGGCCTGGCCTGGATGACAATGTCCACTAGAGCAAACGCACTGGAAAAAGTCAGCCGGTTGTGTTCAGATCGTTCTGTTAGACACAGTTCTTACACACCCGGTGTAGCTTCAGCTGGAGAAACAGAGGCGTCCACACTCAGGTGTGAGTTCTGTTTGTCTCGTTATGCGGATGAACGTTGTCTGGGCCTTACAGGGGTGTACCAGAAGTGTGTCATCATTGCCGACGACAAGGACTCAAGCACTTTGCAAAATGTTGCAGGCTCATCTGGCTTCTTAGCTGCCTCTCAGTGTCATTGGCCATAGCTCTCGACTCATGTCCTTGAGGCAAAACTTGGCCTTTTGTTCCTTACAACTGCAAAGCACAGCCACTTAATCATTCACACCCAACAAGTAGACATGTGCATGGCCATACAGGCACTCAACTGACAAGTAGGTTAAAACTGTCACCTTGAGTCAAAGAGGATGGACTCAGGGGACCTTAAGGAGTTCTCACCAAAGAATGCACCTCGAAAAAGGCACACGGTAGAATTTCAAGCAGCGTAGGAGGCCCAGGAGCTAAGCTTCAGCAGTGCAGGCTCTGGAGGGCAGCCTCTGCCTGCGACATGGCCAGAGTATGCGCACAAAGTCACTCACTTTGGGTCCCAGGGTGCTCCCCAGTGTCTCCTCGTGAATGCCCGTGGCCATCCTCAGGAAGCGGATCTCAGCTGCCAGAATATGCTTCTACTCGCGCCTAAAGTTGATGACAGTTTGCGTCCTATGGGATGGTTTCAGCAGCCGTTTACCTTGTTCTCCTCCAGTCTGAGATTGTGCCATGGCTGTCCCACCACAGTGGACACAGGGCTTCTGTGTTCTGGGCACCTGCTACCCTGGTGTGCCTGTTGCACAATCGCACTTCAGTGTGGCCCTCCTACACACGCGGGGACAAACTCCCAACTCGCCTTCCATGTGCTCAGCATGCCACCAGCCACAGACAGACACGGTGACAAGCCAGTGGGGCCCGGGGACCCCCGGCCCACTCTGGACACGACACATGCCTGCTCCTGGCTCTGCGTCAAAATAACTGCCACGAATGCTACCAAAATTATTTTGAGACTCGGTCTCCTTGTTTGTGTCAGGCTGGCCATTCAGAGAATTGAATGTCTGGTGCGTTAATTTTCAATAGAATGACCTACAGTGTGTCCCCTCTTCCCACTTCCAGGATATACCATTCCCTGCATCATTCCCGGTGCTGCTCCTCCTATAAAAAGTCCCTCCCTGCTATGCTGCTGTCCTTCCAGATCCTCCTTGTTCATTCCAGCAGTCACCATGTGGAAACAGGGGTGAGTCCCCTTTCCAGCCGTCATGCCCTTGTGATTAGCATCCAGGAGCCTTTTGATGCGTGGTCTGTGCCTGCAACGGTCCTGCAATAGCCGTGGTCCTTTGAAATACACACAGCCTGACGTGTGTTTGAGATTTAAGGCTTTTTGATTTGACCTGGCTTTTACCACGCTCGGAATTTCCTATTCCATGCGTGTAATGACTTTGACCAACACTTTCTCCTAGAGAAGGACCCCAAACCCACGGGCATGCTCCTCTTATCTCTGTTTGCGTGTTCTACTTGTTTTTCTCCAGCCATCATGGTAGGGTGTTTCCGTAGGCATCTGGAACTAAAGAAATGGACTTGTAAATATATATGTAAGTCAGGAGACAGGTTAATTGTGGACAAGAGTGAGCATGTGTACATGCTGTGTAAAAGGAAGAAGGAAGATGTAGGGAAAAGACAGCCATTTTAAATCATTTGAAATATTTCACAGAAATTAAATTTTGTAGCTATTGAAGTTTCCTTAGACCTATAAGTCAGCAAACTTTTTCAGTAAGTGGCCAACTGGAAATATTTTAAAGTTGGCAGGCCATATAGTTTTTGTCCCAACTACTATAGTCTGTATTAGGGCAGGAAAGCAGCCATAGGCAGTATGTCAAGGAAGAACCGGGATGGTGTTCCAATAAAACTTTATTTACAAAAAGAAGTGCCAGACCCAATTGATCTACGGGCTGTACTTTGCTGATGCTTGATCTATTCGATTTCATATAAAGCAGGAGATATTTATTTTATCTCATAACCTGTAAAATGTATCCCTTCAATAGCTACCTAGTCTTAATTTGATCAGTAGACTGTGCCATCTTTGTGTATTTAAAGATCATCTTTTAAAGTAACTCAGCAGGCTGTACTATTTTGAAATTGCCAAGTTTACTTTGATTTTTCTGGGCATGCAATCCTTCCATATTTCTGAGAACTGCCAACGTCCCTAAGATAAATTCTTTAATTAAAACATCAATCATAAGATAGTTACTAAATTCTCATTTGGAAAAATGCTGCAGTGAATTAAGGAAACTTAGCTGAGGCATCAAATATTAGAAAGATTAAAACCTTAGTCGCAGCAACAATAAGGGTACTATTTATTTAGCACTTATACTGCTGGCTCTGCTAAACCTTTATACCTTAAAAGAGATGGATGTTATTACCCCATTATAAATTTTAGGGAACTCAGTCTCTAAGGGTATAAATGATATGTGTAGAGTCCAGATATGTCTACACCCAACATGGATCATGTTGATTATGGGGTTGGCCTTGGGCATCTCTGAACTAGCAAATCAGCAAATCAGCAATAGCTCACCTCGTTTTCTAAATGGGTAAGTAGAGAACTGATCTCACTAATTTTTAACATCCCTTCAAATATCCTTATTTGCAAGAATATTCAGTCATTCAAAAATATGCCTTGAGCATATGTCAGACACTACTAAATTCTGATAACATGAAGATTTTTCCATGGAGTTTGCTTTCTAGAAATAAGAAACTATATTTCTTATAAAGCACAGAATGTGCTTTATTACTCTGAAGAAAAGAATAAATTACTATGAGGACAAAGATATTCTTACTAAAACGTAGTATGGGCCACAAGTTTTGACTATAACACTTAAAGCTTATATGGAGTAATGTAGCTAATAAAAATAAATCACCTAAAATTTGGGTGAGGGAATTCATTTAAGAAAAATCGAAAACATTAAATTTAAATGTGAAAGTTGGAAACAAAGTTCCAGCTAATGACAAAAATGAACTTGACTAGAAGAGTGAGTGTACAGGAAACAATAAAAAGAGTTATTTGTCTAGAGCCAGTCTGCGCAGGAGTTTTATGGTGGCAAGCAACAGAAAGCAGATATGGCAAATGTAAACCAAAGAGAATTTATTAGAAGAGTATGGGGCCATAGATTTGGGAAACTCACAGAATTAAAGAGAAACTGGTATACCGGATTTTGGAATGACCCTGAACCAAGAAGTTGAGAAGGTCAGAAATTATCTTATGTCTGTAATAAACTTATTCGAGATACCAGCATCATTTCTCTCTTTTTATCAGTTGTTAAAATCATGGGAGGAAGCACCTGACAGTGGAGAGTTATTCCACGTCTATTTCTCATGTCAAGAAAAGAAAGTACTTTGTCCACACCAGTTTCCCCAGGAAGAGCCAACTCTTAGGATTATTCTACTACCAACTCTACATAAAAATGGGGAGAGAGGATCCCCCAAAAGAAGAAAAGAATAGAATGGACAGGCAAAAAAAAGTGTTCCCACGAAGACGATTACCTAAAAACAACCAATTTATAAATGAGTTCACATGCAATTTTTGGATTTATTGAGACAAATGCCAGTGTTTATTGTTAAATGATAACCACTTTATTCCATTTGGTCAAATTTGATCTTAGATCATTAGCTTTCCTGTTTCCAAATCATTCCTAAAATGCAAATTGGATTCCTCATTTTCTTATCTCAAACAGTAGTAAGATATAATTATGTACTATTAAACACCTGCTACATTAAAATGAGGTGGGTGGCGGAAATAAGGGTTATGGAGTAATTGGATATTGCTGTTGTGGGGATGTGAAATTGATTTTCATTATAGAAAAATGCCTGTGACAGAGCTGGCTGTCTATGCCTCCATTCCAGGAAAACTAGCAGTTGGATGAGTGTGATGTAGCATAAGGTATTTCATTCTCTTGGTTGCATGTATCTCTCTGATTGAGTTCAGGAATTTCAATGAGTTCAGTGCATGCAAATAAGGTAATATTTGATGATGAATCAAGAACTTCCTTAATTGTTCCTACATCTAGGTAGGAATCTTCTTCATTCAACATTTTATGAGTGCCTACTATGGGTCAGTAGGCTAGATTAATGTTGGAGTGTTATAGGACTGAAAAAAAAATCAGAGTTTCAATGCTAGAGAAGAGGGCAGTCTAGTTGGGGAAACAGAGAAATATGCTAATGTTATGATGGAAACACAAGCTAAGTATATAGTAAATACGATATAGTATGTAGTAGGTGCTATGGAAGCATAGAAAGGCTGAGATTCTAACAGAGTTCCTGCAAGATAAAGCATTCTTCTCCTTTACCGAAAATATAACACAGTGGTTTCCAAAATATGGTACCCTGACTGGAAGGCAATGCAAGACTCAACTTGGAACTTGTTATAAATGCAGGGTCTGGGATTCCTCTTCGAATGTACTGAATGAGAAATTCTGGCTGGGCATGGGGCCGAGCAACCTATGTTCTAATAAGCCCTCCAGGTGAGTAATTCTGATGTGCTTCACATTTAAGAGCTGCTGATCCATCAACATGGCTAAGAGTTCAGATTTTCCTTCCAGAACAATGGTTCTCAATTCCAGCTATCTGTTAGGACCACCTGGGAAATTTTGAAAGTTCTTGATGCTCAGACTAAATCATCTAAAGCAGCTCTCAAGGGTTGGGACATGGGCTGCACATAAATACATACTTACATTTTTTTCCCCAAGTGATTTGAATGCTAGACCAAAGTTTGCTAAATTTGGCCTTCAAATATCGAATGTCTTCTAAGTGACAAAGCAGTAGGTTGAGTGCAGATGTGAAAAAGAGAGAAAGAAGAGAAATAACTTGGTTTTTGAATACTGCATGCCAGACACTGAACAGGCAGGTAGAGATGCATAGAAGGAATGAAAGAAAATAATGAAGAAAAAGGAAAGGAAAGAGCGGGCAAGAGAAACAGAGTTAGTGAACTCTGTGTTAGACACTCTACAAACATCGCCTCATTCGGGTCTCATGACACAACCCTTCCAAGAAGCTGATATTAGACCTATTTTATAGATGAGAAAACTGACACTCAGAAATAATAAGTAATTTCTTAAGGCTATGAGACTTCTAAGTAACAGAATCAATAGTTAAACCCAAGGTTGTCTACCTGTGTCCTACACCCCTTCCTTACTTACTGACGGGTGGTGTGGCACAGTGGATGGACACGTGACTCCCCTCTATCAAATCCTGGATCTTTCACTTCTGAACTGTGTCACTGTCAGCAGATCACTTAACCTCTGTCTCAGTTTTCTTCTCTGTAAACTGGGAATGTTAGTGACACAGAGATTGTTGTAAGGTCAGATGGGTTGATGGAAATAAAGCTTTTAGAACAGTATCTGGACTACGGTTAAGTGCTAATGTATTTGCTAGCATAATAAAGATGATTTTAAAAATCATAGGACTATTACAGCAGGACCCCTATGATCATAAACATCATTCAATAAAAGGAGATATAAATATAAACAAATAAGTTGACTATGATGTAATGATTTTATCAAAGTTACAAAAGATTTTAGTTGAATTAACAATTATTTATATTGACATTAAAATTTAAAGTACACTCATCCTGTAGATCTCACTTTTGTGAATCTTTCCTATAGAAGTGAGAAAACTTCAGTGGAAACACAAGTACAAATGTATGTCTTGAGCCTTGTTTTGGGGATGCCCAAAATAAAAAATAATAATAATAAAAAGAAGAATCAGAAAAAGAAGAGAAGAAGAGAAGGGACAAATGAAGAGAAAAATCACAGGAGAAAAAAAAAAAGAAGCCAAATGTCTACCATTGTGAGATAGTTGAATAAATTATAGTATATCCTTAAATAGAACATTACACAGTTGTTTAAAAAGTTGGATTTTTCCATATACACTTAAAGGATTTCCATGATATCACTAAACATACAAATGAAAAGCAAGTGGCAGTGTACGTTATAGAGTATGATCTCATTTAGAAGATAAACAAAAGAGCACGCATAGGTTTGTCTAGGTTTATACATGCATTACAATGGGGGAAGATTTCATAGCAATTTCGTCACATTATGGCTTCAGGGTTTAACTATTGAGGATTTGTATTCATTTGGTTTTGTTTTTATTTTTGCTAGCTTTTTTTCCTTGGTTTTGTTTTTATTTTTGCTAGCTTTTTATTACCTTGGTTTTGTTTTTATTCTTGTTTATGAAATAAACGAAGAAGAAATCGAGTTTGAGATAGTACCAAAACTTTGGAATGTTTTACTCTGTGTCTCTCCCATCAAATTAAGTGCTTCTGGAGGGCAGGTGTCTCCATAGTTTCATCTTTCACCCTCCAGGCATAGTGTAGATGGAGGCAGGGGACATTGCGAAATCCTGTGTGCTGCGCTGAGCTGCACCCAGAGACTGCAAAATCTCTAAGCAAAGAGCTGATATGTGGCGTGAAGAGACAGAGAGGTTGGTTGGTAATGACCCCCACAACCAATAGGTTTAGTTAGCTGCATTTTCTACTTCAGGGTCTTTGAAACCCAAGAGTGAAGGAGAAAATGAATGTTAAGTCTTGATGAGTTAGATTTTATGTGTGAGTCCCCGGGGGGGAAGGGGAGGGGAAGGGGAGGAGCTATTTCAACTTTTTGTGCGTAAGGTCTTTGTTTGCAAAACATGATGATTGGGATCAGGTCTGCCAACCAGTCCTGTCTCTTCTCCACCCAGAGAAATTATGGAGATAAATGAGGTTAAAATATGAATGTTTCTTGCCTTCCTTAGAAATAAGTACGTGCAAATTACATAGGTTGCAAATAATGTGCTGTGACTGAATAAATCAAATGTTGTTATTTGACTGAAATCAGAGTTCAGGGATGTCCAGCTGTGCGTTTCCTTGAATCCCCCCTCTATGAAAACATTTTGCAGTACATATGCTCTGGCAAAAAATCGTGCTTGCAGTCTCGATTATGGTCACCTGATATTGTGATCAGTAATCAACTAGAGTGAAGATGATGTGAGTAACTTATTATAGGGCAATGAAGCATGCTTAGAATTTATTGCCTTATGTCCTAGCAAATGTGAAATATAGACAAGCTCATTCTGTAGCACCTTGAAATCATTTCAGAAGTAATAGATGAGTCAGCTTCACTTAGCAAGCAAGCAGTGTTGATCATTTGTCATTTGTAGGTGGACTTTTCCTTCCCTTTTCCTCATTGTCCCAGGAATGTAGGTGATTTAAAGAAAGACGGGCTTCTGAATTCATTTGCACCCTCACAGACTCTGTACCTCGTCCACAACTGAGATCCAGATGACTTTGTGCAAAACAATTAGATTTCATTTGCCACAGATGGCACTTTGGCCACATTGGCAAAAGCTGGCTCTTCTATCTGTGTGCTAAATCAATATTTCAATCTGGTCTTCTGGCGAAGTTGACTTGGACCTGCAGCATAAATCTGGCAAAAAAAAAAAAAAAAAGCAAAGAAAATAGAATTGAATATGGACTGGATCCATTGAAAACCACTGCTTCTGACTTATGTTTTTCTCTTGAATGGCTGCCAAGAATGCGATACAGAAGGAAGACAGACAGTGTCCTATTAGATCTTTCTTATAAGACTAGAGCTTTCTAAAAAGACTAAGTTCTTAATGGATCTTCCCGAAAAATCCCTTGGCTCTGGCTGAACACCGTGAAGATCCTTGTTTAGAGCAAGCACTTAATGTGAGAATTGCTTGGTCTATTTCTGGATTCCCAAATTTGGACCAGGGATAATGAGACAGTCATGTTTATATTTGCCAATATGCTGGCAGTTCCAATGGCAAAAATATGACTCCAACTGTCTTCAGTAATAATTTATTGACTGATGTAACAGAAAAAATTCGAGTAATCTTCAGGCGTGGCTAGGTTCAGGCGCTCGTAATCTGTCGTTAGAAATTTGTATCTCTTCTCTTCACTTTTTTTCTATTTAGCTTTAGTGAGGCTCTTGGTTCATTGCACCAAAATGGCCTTCAGAACTTCTAGATAAACATTCGATTAAAATGGCAACGCCACTATAAAGATAATTTTCCTGTAATGATTTCATCAAAATCTTATGGGGTGTCTTATTGCTCTGGCTTGTGTACGTTCCTAAACCAAATGTGACATTCGAGTGGAAGAAATGCTCTGATTGGTCATGGCGTAGTCACGTGATTACTCATGGAACAAACTAAGTAGACCCACCCCTACAAAAAATGTATGGACTAAATTCAGGAGGATTTCTTTCCAAAGGACAAAAGATGGCCTATGACTCAAGAATGGAGAGTAGATGATGGGCAGTAAAAATAAACCAAACCAAATGTATGTCTATTGGGGATAAAAATAGGAAGACCATTGACATAAAAAATTATACACATCTGCAGCATTTTCTTTAGTCGAGTCTCTAGCAGAATAATCAAACCATGACCACTATCAAGTCTTGGGAAAGCATCACTGAGGCACATTACTTTTCTTTCCCTTCTCCTACTGAATGCTTTTCTTCAGAAGAGGTTCATATGCCTGAGTATGTACCTTTGAAAATGATTACAAGGTCCTTGCATTTTTATTCTAGATGACACAATTAAAATGCACAAGGGACCTCACTATTCTAAAGGAAAAAAGAGATGTAGGGATTGCATAAAGCATTTTGAGTCTGGCAAGGATTGTTTAAAGAGAGCTAGACTCTAAGAGTGCTTTCATTTTTAAACACCAGTTGAAAAGAGCAGAAATGCTTGTATTAAATTTTAATGTGGGGGAAATGGGCTCTGTCAGGAGGTACAAGGCTGTCGAGCTTATAAAGTATTATGAGTGCATTTGGACTTTAAATTCTTCCTAAATGCCATAGAATCCATTTTACATCAGTAACATCTAAACCAAAGAGGGAGATAGTTTAGGTTCCAGAAGGAAAACTGTAGCTACAAGTCATGCCCACCCCACCCCCACACGGATTCTATATTATACTTGTGAACCTTGGACACCAAAGGGTTTATTCCAAAGCTGAATGATTTGTGTCTATGCTAGTGCTGGAATTTTAATTCTCTCTCTTGAACACAAATGGAAGAGAGGTTTGAGAAAGATGAAAAAAAAAAAACACAGTTGAGTATCAAAGAAGAAGATGACCCTAAAATTTAATACCGTGACTCATCTTCTAATTAAATAGCGATCTAGAGATATGCCTATTTTCAGTGAGGACATTTCAAAGGGAGGTGCTTCTCCTTTGAAGCAGGGTAGATTTTAAAATATATAATCACTATAATCTATGTGTGGCTGTTCCTTTGGTAGATTTAAAGAAGGTCCTGTATGGAAATGAGCTCCTCAGTGTTCTCATAGCACTTTGTCCCTACCCCTGTCATAGAAATTCATTCATTTATTCACTCACCGACTTACTCATTGAAGAGGTATTTACTGAGTATCGGCTATATTGCAGGCACTATGGCCTCACCGAGGAACAAGGCAGACAAAGCCAGTGATCTCCTGGAGTGGCAGCCCCAGACTCAGATAAAAATCAGATAAGAAGCAAACACACAAAACAATTACGTAACAACTGATTCAATCTTTTTAATGTTGTTTTCAAAAAGAGAAGTGGGAGGGTTCTGTTCTAGATTTAAAGTGACATAATCAGTCATAAATTGTGGACCTTGATTTGCTTCAAGTTTTAACATATCAGTTAAAAAAGATGACTTTGAAACAGTTGGGGAAATTTGTACGCAAAGTGGCCATGGATACACATTAATGAATGAGTGTGACTGTGTTCCAATAAAACTTTATTTATCTATCACCGAGATTCAGCAATTTTCAACCCATGGCCAAACATATTTTTCTTATCTAAATGTCTTCTCCTTCCCCCTTAACCTCTCAACTATTGGATTACTTTGTAAGCAATCGAGATATCAGGACTTCCTTAGGTACTTCCAAATTTTCACATAACCATCACACCATCAGTACAAGCTGAAAATAATATTTTTTCAGGTTTTTAAAATATCCAATCAGTATTTGAGTTTTCCTGATTGTATCATACACATTTTCTTTTTAGATTATTATTTTTTTTAAATTAGAATCCAAAAAATCTACTCATGGTCCTTGGTTTATATGTCTTTTAACCTATAAGTCAAACTGCCTCTTCCTCTCTTTCCTCACCATTCATTTGTTAGAGAAACTAGATTTTTCTGTCAAATTGCCATGGTGGATTTCGTTGATCGCACCCTGTGGTAGTATTTAAGAAGTGACTCTGTAGTTTGATATTCTTGTAAGTCGAGTCACGTTCTCATCCCCCATCCCAGGGAGACTGCATAGGTGAGAGGTGGTGCTGTGAGCTTCCCATCACATCCCATCAGAAGGCATGGGATGTGTAGTGCTGTGTTCCTGATACCTTGAGGGACCCTTGAGGTTAAGCGCTGTCAGCCTGAGGCATCCATTATGGAGTTCCTTATCAGCTTCTCATCTAATGGCTTCAGATCCATTATTTCAGCAGGCACTTGAAAGTGGTCAATTGTCTACTTTTACCAGTCTTGGATCTCTTCCGTGCTGACTTCCCTGAGGCTCAGTTCCCTCAGGGATGGCAGGAAGAATGCTTCAAGTTTCCTTATAATTATCAGAGTCTCACAAAGAGGACTGATGAGGGTTTGTTTGTTTGGTGTTATTTTTTAGTATTATATGAAGGGTTTTTTTTTTATACATTTGTTTTTTCTTCCTCTGTCTTTTCTTAAGCCCCAATTTTATCTTTCACCAAGAGGAGTACGGGGATGTTTTTCAGGTTGTTCCTGAGTTCTTTTGACGTAATTTCAAGAGCTTTCTTGGTTTTTGTCACAACAAGATGCTCCCAACTCATCGTATTCTTTTCCTGCCCAGACTTGAAGTTTGTCATTTTCGCAAAGAACCATGGATCTTATCGAGGAAAATGACATCTGGAGAACACAGTCTAGGGGCTGGAATTACTTAGTCATCTGGGCTGGCCTTTGTCATTTAGCCTTTTCAGTGGACGGAAATAAGTGATATGCTTATTTCTTAAGAAAAAAATAAACTATGACGTTATTTATATTGCTACTACCGATGTAAAGTTGTGGTTATAAGATTTTTACTTTTATTTTATATTTGAATCTCTTTACTTTTATGCTGAAAATCTTGGGTCCTGATAATAATAATGCAATTACCTATTTGCTTTAAGTGAATCCTGTCTATGAATGTGTGTCAGAATAATACTACATACCATTATAATCATTTGCATGTATGTGATTAATCATGTATATATTTATACGTGTGAGAAAAATAATATCGTTACTATTTTTAAAACAGTTCATGGGACCCGCTAAGGATATACAGTTAAATAACTATGTTTTAAAGTCACTTAAAATAATTTCTATCTCTTTGGCGAAGTCATGATTCAATATTCATTAGGTTGCTTTGATTTATTTTGCTTTTATTTTAGGGGTTGCTTTTTTTTAATATTGTTTTATATCTGTGTAAACATTAAACTAATAAATCAAGAAATATCCAGAGAACTTTAGCTTCTATCCCTGTCCCTTAACCTATCTTTTTTCCTTCACTTTATACATAACCTTTTATTTTTAACATTTCTGGTTTATCCTCCCACTGTTTATGATATTAGTAAATGTGTGTAATGCTCATTTCTTAGATAAAATGTAGATACCGCATGCACTATTCTATACCTTGCTTTTTTCACCTAACACTATATTCTGGAATCTACTTCACAGCAGCATATTAATAAGAAGATATTCCTAAGTTTTCACCAGTTGCATAGTACTCCATCGTGTGGATGTTCTATTGATTATTAAATCAGCTCTCTGCATTTGTCCTGTTTCCAACCCTCTGTTATTTCAAATAAGACTCCAGTTAACAGTCATGTACATATGTGGGGTTTGTTTGCTTCTTGCTTTTTTTGTTTTGTTTTGTTGCTGGTATATCTTTAGGATGGGTTTCTGGGAGAGGGAGAATGTATGTAAATGTACTCTACTTCGCGAAATTCTACATCGTATTTTGTTTTCCTACCAGCAATGTATACACATGCTTCTTTCTCCACAGCTACACCCACAGATCATTTGTCAGGCTAATAGGTGAATGGTAGTGACTTCTTTAATGCACAAAGTCACATTGTCAGAGCCAACTTAGGCAAGGTCATAGATCTTCCCTAACATTAGACTTTACTAAGCATTCAAAAAATCAATCAGGTGGAAGCAAAGACACAGCATGCTTCTCTGGAGGGACCCAAAACGTCAGAAGCATCTTCCAAAACTATTCCTCTCGAACCATGCTTCAGAGCCAGAATCAGACAACACTGGTAATGCGTGTGAGGTCCCAGTCTGCCCAGAGGACACTGCGAATAGTTGGATTTTCTTAGTTTTTAGACTCTGTTGGTCATGCTGTGGGAGAGTCTATGCCATTCAACTTCCGTTTTCTAGATAGCCTTGCTCCACTCAGTAGTAAATTCCAGGGGGTTAATTTTATGACAAATAACCTAGACTAACCAGGCGTATGTATCCTGGTAAAAGTATAACAGAGAAGACAAGTAAATCCAAGGGAGGGAGTGAGTCAGAGGTTTGCTTTTCGTTATCTTGATGATTTTTTTTTCTTTTCTTTTTCTTTTTTTTTTCTTTGAAAAATCTAGTTTTATTTTCTTGGATTTTGGTAATTTTACTCTTAGGAGTCAACATCGAACACCTTTCTTTACAGTTAAGGTGGATTTGCATTTTCTCCTCTGTACTCTGTGTTCATATTAATGCTTATTTTTCTAAAAAGAGTGTTGGTTTTAAAAAAATTTTGTTTTAAAAGCTCTTTATGTCTTAGGATTATTAATCTTTTGTTATAAGAGCAAATGGTTTTTCTCCACTTTGTAATTTATATTTTTACATTGCTTATAGTGCAAACGTTTATTTTTAAGTAGTCACATTCCCTAGTCTTTTCTTTATTGCATCTGGATTTTGAATTATAATTAGGAAAACATTTTACATACTCAAATTGCAGAGGGATTCATCGATTTTTTTCCCTCTAATATTTGTATTTTTTTATTTTTGTACATCTAAACTCTTTTACTATTTGGAAATTACTGTGTACAGTATGAGGGTTATTCTGATTTTATCTTTTTTAATATAGCAATCCAATTATTCGAACATCACTTAAAACGTCCATCTTTATCCAACTGAGATACAGTTCTGAATTTATCACACTAAATTTGTATATACAGTTGGGTCTGTTTCCAGATTTCTTTTTTGATGTATTGTCCTCTATGTTCATTCATGCACCAATATCACACCATTTTAATTTTAGAAGCTTTAAATGCATGTTACTATCTGGTAGAGCGAGCGAGCTAGCTATTCTTCCCTCCACCATGATCCTTCCTTTGTAAGATTTTTCCCTACTTGTTTGCCTTTTTGTTCCACCAAATAAACTTCATAATACATTTGTCTAGCTCAGAAAAAATGCTTTTGTATTTTTACTGGGATAATGTGGAATTTATAAATTAAGTTACAGAGCACTGACATTTTAATGATGCCACATCTTCTTCTGATGCTGTGTCTTTCTTTTTTTCGTGTTAATTTGTGTGTCCCTCGGCCGTATTTTATAGTTTTTTGCATAGTTCTTGAACATTTCTTGTTATGTTTACACTTAAGTATTTTATTCATTCATTTATTTTTATTTCCCTTCTCTCCCATATATCTTCTACAGTTTATCATCATGTATCCGTAAGGGCCATTGGTTTTAGTATGTTTACTTTATATGTCCTACTTTATTAGCTTGTCTTATTGCTTGTAATAATTTTCAACTGATTTGTTTGTGTTTTCCAGGTATATACATCATAGGAAAATAGGGATACTGTTACTTCTTCTAATTTTTATATCTTGAATTACTTTTTCTTATTGTTCCTTAAATTATAATAGAAAACAGTAATTTTATCTATCTCATAATTTTGTTGTATGTATTAAATAATATAAAATATGTAAATTGCTTAGAGCAGTGTCTGAAATATAAAAACCACAATCAATGTTATCACTATTACACGATTAGTTTTTTATTATGTATGAATACATGCATGTATATATATGTATATAAATTCATATATGTCTGATAAAACATAGAGTTAAGTAGCTCTTTTTAATATCAAGCATTTGCATATCTGCAACTTGAAATTAAGTGGGTTAAAATCACTTTCTGAAGAGATTAGTGCTTGCAAAACTTTGGTCATGTGTCACCTTCACAATTTTGTTTTTGCCATATAATGTATCACACCCTTTCCATTTTTATTTATTATTTTTCTTTAAATGAGAAAATCTCTCCTTTTTTCCTTAAATATTGATGCAAATGTATAGTACACAAATAAATACATATTATATATAATGTCTTTTTTATATATTGTATATATTACATATATATAAACATGTCACTGACTTGAATGGAGAAATAGCATCTTTTTCTGATCCATATTAAAATAAAGGCATTACTATTTTCAAAAAAGATTAACACCTGAGTTCATTCATATGCCATGTTTTGGGAAACGTTCATGTGTTTATACTTTAGGTGGGAGAGAAAGCTCTTTCACTGTCTCAGATCCTTGCCAAGCTTATTTTTAAAGACCTCTTGAGTAGACTTCATAATCACTCTTAATTACAACTTGAATAGAAACTCTATTAAGATGACATCTCTGGTCTTTATCACTGCTCCATAAATATTTGTGGAACCGATGGGTTCGTTCTGTGATTTGCCTTCTTTCTTCATGCTGTGCTCAGTGGGAATTGTCATAAGATATCTTACTCCTGTGGTTGATGGTTAGCGCACATTCGTAGAAGAAATGGCAGAACTGAGAACGTTGTGTCCCTTCTGGAAAATTCATTAAAAAACAAAGAATCGTGTTGGTTGGTGATTGCTTGTTCCTCAGGATAATTTTTTTTTTTTATTTTTATTTAGGTGAGGCAACCCTTGGTTGACCTCACAGACTGCAAGGACCTTGTCAGGTTACAATTCCTTTTTTTTTTTTTTTTTTCATTTTTTATTCCTACAGCACCTGGTCTTCCGAGGTGGCCTCCCATCCAAGTACTAACCAGGCCCGACCTGGCTTAGCTTCCAAGATCAGATGGGATCAGGCTTGTTCAGGGTGGTTTGGCTGTAGACAGATACTTGTTTTTGATACTAGGCCTCATTCACATTTTTCCCTGGATTCTGGAAGTTTCCCTGTAGATTATTTTTGAGTCGTGAGGTTTTAAACTTTTGCAGGGGTAGTGCTGATGCTATCACAATGTAATTAGAAATTTAGAAATGTGGGGTAAAATCCAGCTAGGGTATATTTGGTTTTAGTTAGATCTGTAACTTATATAAGCTGCCATAACTCAGACCCAAATGCTAAATGTCGCCTATAATTAGAAAGGCCCACATTTATAATTGATGGTTAAAGTTACTGTAACTGGTGCTTAATGGGCTTACTTTAGGTATTCTTATAATCAAGAATGTGTAGGAAGCCTGTGTATGCCTTTCAAAGGAAGATTCACAAAAATCGTCCCATTAAAAAAATAAGGTCACTTTAGAAAGCGTGCTTGCCTAACGTTCTGCTTTGCTAAATGACATAGTTTGTAAGTTTTCAAAGTGCCATCTGCATTTTATAATTAGAGCAGTATATTTTTCTTCTAAACATTTGACAGATGAAGAATCCCAAGGTCTCAAACATAACTTTTCACAGCATGTGCATCATGCTGGAAGCTTCCGTATATATCAATTCAAGATGAGGACAGGCTATTAGTAGGAAAACCAAAATTAAAAGGAAAAAAAGAGCTAGAACATGGGGTAAACATATGTGAGTTGATCAAGTCATCACTTAGCCCTTCACTAGCTTGAGGAATTCTCTGGACGCCTCTGGGCCGTTCTTTCTCGTCTGAAAAATGGAGAGAACGGGGAAAGCAGGAAACGGGTCTGGAAGGGAGGAGAATTCATTTCAACAAATATTTTCCTGAGTCTCCATTCCATGTCACAGCCTTTCTCAGTGTGTGTGAGACAGAGAAAAAAAATAGGATGAGGCCCTAGTCTATTCTACAAGACAGAAAAATAGAGATAATTACATTATAATATATATGTGTGTGTGTGTGTGTGTGTGTGTGGGAGTAAGTGACCAAAAATAAGTAGATAATTATTGCTTCATTCCTTCCACAAACATTGACTGAGTACTTCTTAGGTGCCGGAGACTAAAGACACTGGATTTTCACCGTGGAATGAAACAAAAGCATGACCCTGCTTTCATGGATGCATGCCCTTTTGTGCCCGCCATGAGAGCAGTGTGAGTGGAGATAGGAAATGGGGGTAGGACACATCGCTATTTTAGAGATGGCTTCCCTAATAAGATGATGCCAAAGCCTACACCTGCAGGCAGGTGGGAGTGTGGACCACAAACCCCGACATGGGAGTGTCCGTGGAGAGTAGTAAGAAATGAGAATGCAGCTCAAGTATTTTAGGGCCGTATAAGCCACGGCAAAGATTTCAGAATTTACTCTGTGGATATTGGGGACCATTAGATGGTTTTAGGCAAAGAACGACATGATCCAACTTGTGTATTTTAGAAAAGATCGCTGGCTGCTGTGTCAGACAAGAGTATAAAAGGGAGAGAGGTGAGAAAGTTGGACAGACAGCAAGATACTATGATACCCAAAGGAGAGGGTATTTTTACACCAAGATGGAATGCAATGGCTAAGGAGAGGCAATAAGAAGCTTGGAGAATGCTGAGCCATGGAAACTGGGGTATGGAGGAAAGAGTAACCCAGTGGTCTACAGAAAAGCATTGCTTTCAGGGTACAGTAAGAGTTCAATGGATGCTAAGAGACTGAGACAACAGTGAAGAGGAGGTAGGGTGAGGAGTTAGGTGGGACTCTGGTGACCACGTGACTTGTTTCCCAAGGAGCACAGATGTTACCCACAAATGTCCAGAGCCAGAGGGAGTGGAGCAGAGCACTCCTTCCCCAACGCCATCCTCTCGCTGGAGTGAAAACTCACTTTCTTATGGGCCTGCAGGGGGATACTTCTGCTCATATCATATTGGCCAAGGCTGGGTCACGTGACCGCCCGGGTCACATGACCGCTCCTAGATTATCTGTCATCTGCTCCTCTCTTTCCTGAGAGGCTTCTACAAAATATTGGAATACACTGAGGTTCTGTACTGAGGGACGAAAGAGTCGTTGGCCTTTGGCACACTGCTGCCCCAGTTGCTTTCTGGCATTTAGACAAGGCCCTGGGCAGGAAGAATGATCTGGAACCCCATAATCACTGGCTGTAGAGGTGCTTTCCCAGGGGTCATAGGGAGCCTGGTCTGGAGATGGATGCAGAGCCTGCCAATTAATTTGGCAAAGCACTTCACTTCAGTGAACTTTAACTAAAGAGCACGCGAGAGGACAAGTGGGAATGATTTTGTAATCCGACTCAAGCCCCGTGCATTCCTGAGGCAGTGAAGAGGGCAAGGAGGAGGTTTTCCTGGCATATGCTGTCCATGGCCCAAAGCAGGAGGGAGGAGAGAGAAAGCTGTTTTTATGCCTGGAACCTGTCACAAAAATCCCACACGAGCACAATGAATGCTCCGTCTCTCAGTGGGCGACGCGGCCCAGGATCCGGCACAGTCTGTTTGCCTGTGGGTTTCGCCAGAGTGTTCTTTCCCTCTTTTTAATGACATTCTCTGTATTGACAGTAATTTGCAGGTTTTTAAATTCTGCACATTTTCCCACAAAAAAAAAAAAAAAAAAACCTGTTTTTTTTTGCTTCTCCGAGACCATGTTCAAGAAACACCACAGGTAAGCAAAAAATAGATCAATTACAACATTCTTAAGCCACCGTGCATTCATCAGAAATGTCTGGAAATTTTCTCGGCTTCTGCATTTAAGGCACTGCTCCTAGTGAAACGACGCTGCAACATTTATTGTTATGAACTGGAGTCATAATCACGAAATATTTTCCACTGAGAAGTGTTTCCCACTCTTAGGACTGTCATAGATTTTTAAAGGTTCAAAACCATACCCTTTTTTTGCATGACAAACGGCACATTTATTGCATACAGAGCCTCATTAATATAATTCATTAGAGATCCTAAGTACACCTTGAACTGTGATTTTCGTATGGACAGGGGTGTGTGTGTGTGTGTGTGTGTGTGTGTGTGTGTGTGTGTGTGTGTACAAAGAAAATCTTAAAGGGCCATGCAGGGTGGATCCTATAGGCAAGTGATTGAAACATTGGCTCAAACAATAGTATATTTTCAAAAAATGATAATTATCATTGTAGATCTGGTGAAATCTAGGGGTTCAAAGCGTAGCCCTGAACTCAGACTCTAGGGGTCCAGCTCTCAGCCTGGCATTTGACCTTGGGAAAGTTACTTAATTTCTTTGAGCCTCAGCTTCCTCATTTATCGCTTGAGTTCATAGCGAATACGGGAGTCATATTAACAGCAACGATGATGATAATGATGGCGATGATGCTATAGTCAATAGTTATTGAGTGAGAAGCACTGTTCTAAGCATTTCGTATGTAGTCCCTCATTGACTATTGCTCACGTGAATAATTATGAATGAATAATTAGGGGTTTGTGAGGAGAAGATGTAATGTTATGTGCCTAATACAGTACTTCATACGCTGTAAATATTTTTAAACCCATAATAGCAAAAGTAGTATTAATTGAATGGATGAATGAATGAATGAATGAAGCAAGTAAGTCAAAATGGAGCAGACCAGTTCGTATCTAGACCCCGCCCAGAAGCCCCAGGCTGTATTGGTTATTGACTTTCAGAGGCATTGCCAAGGTGTTCTGGGCAAACATTTTTCAAAGTACATCCTACCGTGCCAAAATCCACAAAACACAGGAGCGGAAAAGAAACCTTTGTCTAGATTCTTTTCAACTAGAGCCTGAACGAGCTCCACATCTTCGCATGTAGATCTCGGTATTTCTCGCTGGAACCTCAAGAGTTTAATGAAATATATTTGCACAACAGACTTTCCCCCCAGAACGTTTGGAGAGGACAGTGATGCCACCTGCTGTGGTTCCAGAATGGCTCATCACTTCACTGGCGCTTGTCCTTCTCCGGGTCTGGTGCACAGTGCCACTGAGCGGGAGCCAAGGACCCCACTCTTGCACTCACTGCACGAGAGGCTCCGATGGGCTTTCTGTGCCCCTCGGCATCGGCGGAGTTGTTAAGCCCGCCCCT
Organism: Macroglossus sobrinus; assembly: GCA_004027375.1. Lineage (NCBI taxonomy): Eukaryota > Metazoa > Chordata > Mammalia > Chiroptera > Pteropodidae > Macroglossus > Macroglossus sobrinus. The sequence goes on along the minus strand of PVKZ01002603.1, from coordinate 39,921 downwards.
GTTGGCTTCTTCATCATGAACACAAAAAACTGACTACTGCCATTCATTCATTCATTTACTCATCCATGTTCCAAGAGCAGCAGGGAGCTCTATGAAGAATGTGAAGCAGACGGCGAACCTTCTCAAATGTTTAAAAGCTTCAGCAGTTGCTCATGCATCCTGAAGAAAAGCTCGTCTTCTTTAGCCCACAAGACCTGCACGATCCCCGCCTCGCCTGGTTCTGTCCTCATTTCGCATCACTCTTCCTGCCTCTTGGCCTCAGCCACACTGGTCTCAGCCACACTGGTCTCAGCCACCCTGCCTTTCGTGGAAGAAGCCACACTCACCCAGCTTTCCTCGGCCCAGCGTGCTCTCCTCGGCCTTTCCCATCACTCGCTCACCTCAGATACTTCCACCTCATGAAGGCTTTCCCGATCGGCCCACTTACGTAACTCTCCCTCCTCTGGCATCTGGAATAGTATCACACACATCAAAGGTGTACGTGGTTGATTAATTTAAACCACGTGAATAATGCATCTACTATGTTTAATCTGTGCTCTTTTAAAGAAAGTGTTTAGGTACATCGAGGATTTGCGAGACTTTAGGTGATCTCTTGGCAGAAAGAGAGTAATAGTCAGGGCTACTAGTTACAGTTGTGAACTCCAGGGTAAGTGACAGCACGAGCCTGGCAGGTAAACCATGTCTGAAGCCAACCTAGTGTTGAAGAGAAGGGATTAGATCTGTGACCCAACAAGAGAGTTATACTCCTCCCTCCCCAAATGATGCAAATTAAATTAAAAATAAAATAAAATAAATCAAACACTGTAGGCTTTGCTGCTGATTCACTGGCTGCTTTCTGATCCTGGGTGGGATGCTAACCCAGCCACGTGTGTTTGTACACCATCTATGGGTATTCTTTCACGCCACACTCACAGTAGCTCCGTGAAGGACATACTACTGTTACTACATCACGCATACATGCGGTACATGGGGTTTATAGAGCAGGGCTGACTTTCGCCGTCAGGGGCCAGATAGTAAAATCTGAGGCTTGATGGATGACGTGGTCTCTGCATACAGTACTCAGCTCTCTTTGCCTTGTAACTCCAAAGCAGACACAGCCAGGACTCGAGCTAATGGGTGTAGCTGCGTTCCAATAAAATTTCGTTTGCAAACATAAGCAGTGGGCTGCATTGAGCTTGCTATGCATATATAGCTTGCCAACCTCTCTTACGGAGAGTAGGTAATTTGCCTGCATTTAAATAGCTGTTAAGTGGCCCCTGGGGTTTGAACTAGGTTGTCCTGACTCCCAAATATTGGATGTGAATACTTCATTTCTGTTCGACCTCTCCTTCCTACTGGCCCAACCAATGGGTCAGGGCCACTGCAGTTTTTAATAACTATAATGAACATGTATTGACTGCTTACTACACACCAGGCAAAGTTTAAAGGATCTAATGTGTACATTCAATGATTTTTATCATCATGGCGTTGAAGAAAGAAGGCTCAACTTCATAACTGAAATAAAATGCTGAAGTTCTCACTCGCCAAAAAGGGAGAACTATTCTGGTTACATCTCCCTCTGAGCACGCAGACAGAGCTGATCTTTTCATGGTTAGGGGAAGTGTGCAGATCAGGGGTCGGAGGGCCTCTGGAAGCTGGGAGTGGAGGCAGAGCTTGCCTTCAGCTCTGGATGCCTGGTTCGGTGCCTGAGGATGCTGTGGATAGCCTCCGTCAGAGGGTGGTGGTAGGTGAGTCCTCGCAGGTAGTTAGGGATGGATGTGAACCAGTCATGGTGATTTCTTGTTGTCTGTGAGGATGAGGGTCCCATAGCATCCACATTTCTCTCTCTTGAGTCTGGATACTAAGAACTTTTTATGCTTACAACAATCCTACGAAGGAGAAACTCTCATCATTCCCACTTGATGTTTGAGAAAATGGGGGCACATAGAAGTTAAGAGACTTGCCCAGGATGTTAAGGCCAGTAAATTGTAGAGCCAGCGTTTTACAACTGAAAGTCAGACACTTACTCTGTGCTGTTAACAGCGCCCCTCCTCTGCCTCCCAGGTCTTGAGTTTGCTTTCTGTGGGAATCACAGGTTGGCCACTTACAGGCATTCAGATTCATTCCTGAGTTGAATCTATACATTTTATTCACTTTAACTCATCATTTGTTCTCATCTCCATTTCCTCTTTTAGGTAACAAATGGCCATTAAAACAAGAACATCCACAAGGCCAGACTCCTTGATGCGAAATGCAGTGCCATTTAAGGTAATTGTTCTTAATATTTAGCTTCTAACCAAAAAGTCAGGCTTGCTTTTGCTGAAAGGTTAATAAGCAGAAATCTTGGCTTCACAGTACATCAGGGCAGATAAATGACTACATGAGAGATAATGCAAAATTATAGCCTGGTTTAACCCTACAGGGTTTGATCTTGACTCTCAGACCAACCTTGCAAAAGGTTAAATGGAAAATTAAGGGAGAGACAAGTTTATTTCTCTGCAAATTCATGTTTCACCTTCTTGAACTTATAGGAGTCAACTTTTTGGCAGAACTAGGAGAATTATTACTAGAGAGTGATAATTGTCTCCTGTTTGACCACAGACTGACTGACTCAGGAGACAAAAGACTTGGACTTAGTTCTATTTTTAACCATAACTTAGATGCCAAATCCTGGAGAAGAGGTTAAATCTATCCCTACGCATTAGTTTCCTAAGGCTGCTGAGTGTCTTAAGACAACAAAAAGGTATCCTCTCATAGTTTTGGAGACCAGATGTCTAAAAGCAAGGTTTTGGCAGGACCATATTCTTTCTGAAGCCTTGAGGGAAGAAGACCCCCATGCCTCTTCTAGCATCTGGTGTTTGTGAGCAATCTTTAGCATTCCTTGGCTTAGAGACACATCACTCCATTGTCTGCTTCTGTCATCATATACCTTTACCCCTCACCCCACGTGTCTCTGTCCCTAAACCCCTTCTCCTCTTCTTACAAAGCTACCAGTCATATTGGACTAAGAACTCACTCTACTTCCTTTGACTCATCTCACTAATTATGTCGTCAATGACTTTATTTTCAAAAAAAAGTTCTAACCCTAAGGCACTGAGAGTTAGAACTTCAACATATATTGGGGGGAGGGGACACAATTCAACCGTAACACCCGGATTTCACGTTCTCATTTGTTTTATGATGATAAAGTTGCCCTCTTCATAAGGATGCTGAAGGGAAGATAATGAGATTCAAGTCCTTCGAGGAAAAAGTACTCTGTAATTATTAAACATGTCACTGACAGACTAAGCCAAAGATGAGGATATATTTATTCATGGGTACCTTTTATAAGGACTAGAATTCTTTTATTACAGACTCAGCCAACTTTCTTTTTTACAATAGCTGAACTCCCCAAGGGGTATGTTTGTCAAAATAATAAGTAATTTCAAAATAAATGAGATATACACAAAAGGATGATAATTTTTGCCCTAGATATGATTCCATAGAAAGTGTCAGAAATTGCATCTTTTATATGTAGACTGGACATTTCTTAAGAGAAAAACCAGTTTTCTCCCCAGAAATGCAAAAGAGTGTTTCTTCTGTTTGTTCTGGAAGAAAAGCAAGTTTTCTTCAGTACAGACTATCTATATTTGGCTTTTTCACTGAACCTTTAACAAAGAATGTCAATTCAGACAGTAAGTAATTTCGTGAAGGATGCAAGAAGTACTCTCTGACCTCTCAAGAAGTAAAATTTGCATGAAATAGAGAAAAAAAGCTTCCATAATCTTGTTCTGGGTTTTATTGCCCCTTTGCTCATTTATTCAACAAATACAGAGCTCACTAGATGTCAGGCAGGGACACGAGAGGTGCCATGATGTGTAACATGTGATCCCTGCCCTCAGAGAACCCACAGGTGAGTGGAAAAAACCTGTAAGGAAATAGACATCACATATGACGTTCCACCGAAGAGCTGTTTCTTAAACTCTGTGGATACAACTGATGCCATTGAAAGAAATCAGGAAAGGTTTTATTGAGGCAGAAACAGCAAAATCAGAGAGTGTGATTGTGCGAAAGGCAAGAGCTGTAGATTCCTTATTATTTTCTCTCTGTGCCTGGAGTGCAGACTGTGAAGTACGTGTGGAAAGTGGGACAGTGTGAGGGAGGCTGGGGCCGTGTCACATTGTCTTTATTTGCTATACCAAAGAATTTGAACTCAAGCATCATAAAGCAATTTTTGTTTTTTTCATTTTCTTAAAACTATTTTTTTCTTAATTTTATCTCAGCAGATAATATAAAATTTAAAGTCTAAGAAAATATAAATAGAAAAAGGAAAATCACCTTTATCTCAACATTTAGAGGTAGTTGTTCATGTTTCATATATAGCCTTCAGTCTTTTTGATAATTAAATAAATTCAATATAATGTATTTAATTTTAGTTTATTGTAATGTTTAGGTATTTGTCATTTTGTCTCTCTCTCTTTTTTTACTTAACGTTACACTGTGGCTTTGGTCTTGAAGGAATTTTCCGAGATGGTATTCTGATATACCTATATTTTTAATGAGTTTAACTCTGGTAGTGAAAAGAAACTCTAGTTTAGCATAACATTAATTATGCCCAAACTTGAACTCCTACCTTTCCCAGCTGTAGAATTTATTTCAATTCCTTCTATGATTCACAGAAATAAAATAAATGGGGGGTTTTAAATGATAAATGAAAAAGAGAATGTAGGTGAGGGAAAATGGCAGGTTTCAAGCAGTGTGTTCATTTTCTAAAAATAACCATTTTTCTTTATTTCAATTTATAGTCTGAGCATGCTAACTATGTGATACTTTAAGCTGAAGAGTTCCATAAACTGCATCATTACAAGACACATAAACTCTGTTGATAATATTACAACAATCTCAAGTGAGCTATCTGGAGAATAAATCTTAGGTCAAAATAACATCATGGTCCATGTGAATTTTTAAAAAATGTATCCTTGAAATTTAAGATAATTATAATATCATTAGAATAGATCAAAATAAGTCCAATGGGCATGAAAAAAATAAGTGCTCAGGAATGTGTCCTCGTCCAATGTCTCTCTGGTTTTGTTGAACTCTAAGGTGATTTAATGATTTTAATGTAAAAATTTAGTTGTTTGCTGCAGTTTCAACAATATTTAGTAACATCTAGAAATTCCACTATATCAGAAAGTTCACAAACCGTTAAAACAAACAGAACGACTTTTATTTTGCCTTGTCTTCAATTAGAGGTTGTCGACTATATTTTTTAATTCGCTATTCATCTATGATGACATTTTCTATCTTGAAGGATAAAGGAAAATAACTTAAGTGTCTAGAGGGAAAAATCAAGTTATTTATAAAGAACCCCAAGGCAGACTAGCGCCAACCTTTCCTTCTCGGAGAGAATAAATGAGCCAGTGCCAACCATTATTAAAAGGCAATTTTCAGGAAGAGGTAAAATCATGATTTACATACAGAGACCTAAGTGAACATGATGATTTTATTTTACTCATAGGAAGGGTCCAGGCTGATATTATCATTGGTTCACAAGAAAAGCCAAAAACAGCACAGATTTATCTGGAATATAGAAATGTCGAGAAGAATTGCAAGCAAAGACAAAGATTTTTTTTTTCCTATAGGGTAGGAGTGAGCCTCTAGCAGGCAGGCACGACCTACTTTGCGTGTCTATCAGTTAACTACAATGTACAGAGTTGCAACATGGCTCAAAGTCAAGGAATAGAGCTAGAAGCTGCTAACTCAGAGGGTGTGCTGTGGTCAAGTACACTTTTTCCACTAAAGCACTTTTTTAAAACGCCATGATGACAATCCACCTCTCATTTTTACTGTTGTAGGTCTTCTGTTTCCCATTTTGCCCATCTCCTGCAATACAAAAACCCAGAATGAAGGAAAAACGATGGCTACAGTTTTAGTAGGGAAAAAAAAAAAAGATCTAAAAAAGCAAAAATCTAGGCCTAAATAACCCCCATTAGCATTCAAGGGCAGTGGACAGACATTTCTTACTGCCATGTAAGTTCTATGAACCCAGCCATTTGGTCCACGGCTAATGATAGATCCTGGTTTTTGCGGTCTGAAGCTTTTATAATTATTAGACCCTTCTTTAAAAAGAAAATGTACCTAAAATTATGACTGCAGAGGTAGGTACAGAGCAAGTATACATTTAGAATGAGAAAATCCATCATGAAATAAATAATAAATCATTAAAAATCATAAATCACAAAAGGGTTTTAAAATCTATTAAAAAAATAGATATGTTGCAATGCCCAGAAAAGTAGCATAGTATTAGTATTTGTCAAGTAGCTGATTTGTACCTCTAGAGTAACTTTTCCTCTACATTTTTTTTTTGTGGGCACACATTTTGATCATTCTTTCATGAGACATCGATTTTATAATATTGTTTTCTAGAGGGAGAATCGAAAGATAATTCAGTCTTTACTATGGTTGATTATTTCTTTGTGGAGAGCAGTTTTATCTCAATCCTCAAGACTTAATCAGGACAAGATGTGTTAGAGGAGCTGAGATGCGATTTGATACGCTGCGCCTCAATTTTTGTTGTCCTGTACATCATGAATTCGAGATTCCTGAAATTCTGTTTCTTATAATACCCCGAAAAAGAGGAGCGAAAATGTACGGTCCATTTGTCATGAATTTAGGAGCAAGTAAATTCTCAACGACCAAGACCTTTAGGGTCAGAATTTTCCGTAGACTGTCACCTGATGTTGAACATCCCGGGTCATGCTTTGCCTCCGTGGCCTGCATTCCTGCGAGGTCAGGAGCATGACTCTGTTGGGATGCCACTTCTGTCCTCACATCTTTGTGTCGTGGTTGCCAGAACGGCCAACCCAGTGGGCGCTGAGAATCTCAGGAAGCAATGCCTCCACCAGAGTGGGTGGTTAGGGAAAATTGAATTGAAAGACATCAATGGCTGTGATTATATACATACATCCCACTGAAACCCAAATCAGTGTGTTCTGAGTTTTTTTTCACTTAGCCAGATTCAAACAATATCCACTTTAACACCGTTTGATAAAAGGAAATGGAACAGGCAGGAAGTTGGTGGGAAGGGAACATTTTAGCTTAATTGTGCTGAAACAGCTCACTCTTACAAGAGTTACAAAAATACAAAGATACATGTCTGTGTGAACATATCGTACGTAATGCTCCTTCTTTTCTCACTATATCCCCAGTGTCTTGCCCATAACATGGGTTGTAATAGATGCTTAAATCTCCATTTCATAATTAAGTAAATGCTTGATGACGCAATATGAAAGGAAGGATATATTTACGTGAGGTTTTCTGGTGCCCTCACAAGATGCTTGTATATAGAGAAAATAGTATTCAGATGTTTTAAAAAGTTTGTATTCAATTTATTAAAATTACAAGTGTAAAAGAAATACTAGCTTTTCCTTAGGACTTAATTGTAGCTCACAAATCTATTGTTCTATTTTTAAATCTAATGGATATGAGCAATCATTTTTAAGGGATCTCTGACCTAAAAAAGCTTCCTTTAAAAGCTTAAATTTAATATATTTACTTTCCTTAAGTACTCCAAGAGATCAAATTAGTAAAAACAACCTTCTTTTTCTTACCAAATCTTTTCCACTGACTAATGTTTAAGCCTATAAAGACTTGAAGTTTTCATTTTCTTAGAATGTTTAAAATACATAAATATAAAGTGAGTACAATCCATTATTTATAGAATACTATTAATACTATAGTTTTTTTACTCTCAAAATTTTTATAACTAATTGTAAGGTTTAAGATATGTGTTTACCTTTAAGAAATATAGTTATTCCAATGAACTGAATTTATTCACGATCAAAGGTTTTAGCCACAAGATATTTAGCGACTACTCTGCTGGGGCTCATTGGGTTTTGATTCACAGTGTTTTTAAATTTATTTTTATTTTTTATTTTTTAAATTTTTTTATCATGTCTCCATACCTCAGATATCTGGCCAATTAGCTTATTTCCCCAAATTCAAGTTATACACATTTACTAATCCATAGATCTATTCACAGATTCTATAACTCTCTCTCAAGTTGGTCACTTGATTTAACTTTGCTTATACTTCCCCACTTCCTGTTCCTCCCTGCCCCCATCTTAGAGCATATTACATTGATCCTTGCTAAATCAAACTTAGGAATCTGTGTACTTGTAAAGACATAGAAAAGTAATTTCCATCCACAGATAAAGACTTGTCAGTATGATAAGCTCATCTTTAAAAATATAGTCTCAAATTTGTGCAATTGATGGAGATGTTTATAGTAATATCCAGTTGAATTTTGTATACTTTGTCTGATTTGCATTTAAACTCATGTGGTTGTTCTACTGGCAGGAAAATGTAAATACTTTTCTAAAAATAAAATCAAAGACTCCTTCCTACTATTCATAAAAATGTATTGAAGCATTTCAGAGGAAGAAAGTGACTATGAAATGTTGGCAGTGATCAAGAGATGCAATTTAATGGCAGGGTTTTGTTAAAGGTGATGGTAATAGTAAATAAAAATTTTGGAAAAATTCTTGAGTGAGATAGTGCAGAACAAAGTAAATACTAGATCTGTGGATTAAAAGTCTTAGATTATATAATGGATGCTAGAAACAGTAGGATGGTACTTAGGTAAAGCAAAGTGTGGTACATTTTTTTATTATAGATGTTTATATACTTGTAAAACCTAATACAAATGTCAACAATAATTATAAGAGCAAAGGTGGTGCAAAATCATCTTCATCTTTATTTATCATTATAATCTCCTATCATCATATCAGCAAAGCTAGCAAAGGGGGGAGGTTCTAGGGGAAGTAAAAATGGCTTAGTTTTTTATCTTCTACAAAAAGTTAAATGCCCATTTCTACCCACGATTGGGTACAGAAGTTATGGTTCATATATACAATGGTATACTACTCAGCCATTAAAAAAATGAAATCCTACTCTTTGGAATGACGTGAATGGACCTAGAGGTTATTATGCTGAGTGAAATGAGTCAGACAGAGAAAGATAAATACCATATGATTCCATTTATATGCGGAGTCTAAGGAATAAAAGGGACAAACTAAATGAAAAGGGACTCACCAATACAGAGGATAATCTGGTGATGGCCAGAGGGGAGGAGAGATGGGGGCCTGGGAGGAAAGGGTGAAGGAATGAAGAAATACAAATTAGTAGTTACAGAATAGTCACGGGGACATAGAGTACAGCATAGGGAATATAGCCAATAGTATTGTAATGGCCGTGTGCAGAGCCAGATGGCTGACAGAATAATCGGGGGGTCATTTATATACACTATATAAATGTCTAACCAATGTACTGTATACGCAAAATGAATATAAAGTAGAATAAAAGGATAAATATTTTAAAATTAGACTTAAACATTTTTTGTCATCAACATGAAATTAGACTTAAATATAGTCATAAAATTACGAAATTAACTGCCACGGGGACTAGAAATAGGATGGTGTGGTTGGCTGACTCCCCAGTCTTCAGATCAAGCAAAGCGAAGTTTATTGCTCATGCAGTGAAGAAAGGCAGGGTGTCAGTAGCGTTTCTGAAGAAAAGAGCCCAAAGTGGGATATCTGAGATTTTTGGGTCCAGACCTAAGGTGGGTGTTTCGATGCAGTGATCTGACAAGTTTGTGATATAATAGTTGAGGTTTGATGGATGTGGAAAGGTGAAGATTTCGAAGCGAGTCTTTAAAGAATAACAATACTTTAATGCATCCACTTGAGCAATCTCTCATTTAAAAGCAAGAAGGGACTATTGTTCTCTCTATTGTTCAGATAAATGGATTTTCAGCAAGTTCCTGAAACAAACAATGAAGTTCCTGGCAACTTTATTTTTCTGGGCGAGAATTTCCTGGCATAACCGAGTCATGTCAATGTAGATGGTAAGTTGGGTTAATTAGATGGTATCAGTTGTCCATATTTTTTAAACATCAGAACTATTAAAAGTGAAAAAGAACACATCGCTTGGATAGAAAAAGAAGGCGGAAGATGAATCATGAAATCAGCCCAAAATCAGGAAGCAAAAATTAAGAAGGCAGGAAGAAGACCGAACACACCAATAAATGTTACACATGAAAAGTGAAAATCGGAAGGAAGTGTGTGTGAGGGAGAGGAATGAGCACCCATGAAGATGGAGAGTAGGAGTGAGTTTGGTGTGTTTCAGGAACAGGAGGAAGGCTTTTATGGATGGTGGGGGACATGCCAGGGCAAGAGGCAGGTGACAAGAGGGAGGTGGATGAGGAGCCTGGTCCTGTCTGACCGGAAGGCTGACGAAGGGGCGTGGCTTTTGTTCTTCACGCCAATGACACCTGCTCATGTGCAAAACTTAAAAAGGAAGACCCAATGTTATCTTTCTTGAGCTAAAAACATCAGTGCGATATCCTATGTGTTCTTGCTTCCATCATTCCTAGCTATCTGTTTGCAGTTATTTAAATAGACAGATGGGAGAATTAAATTCGGAAGCTTACAAGGGAAATCAAAGAAATATTTAGAATAGATTCGCTTAGTTTTTATTCTCCCCGCAGAGTTTTAGCAAAACAGACTTTTTTTATTGCACTTGAGCCTTAGAGGTTCCCTTGAGTTATTTCGATTTCATTTTAGAAAGCCCACAAGAACCTCTCTTCTTCAGGAATTCTGATACTGTCGATGACTGACAGTGATGTTAGGTATTTAGAAAGATATTATCACAGTGATGTTCTTATTTCATATTTTAGGCATAACAATTTAACGATTATTGCTTGTGATCGGATAAAATGGAAATAATTTCAATTTCCATCAGTGGAAAAAAGGAGAAATAAAATGTCTTATTGTCGTGTGATAGAAGATGATTCAGCAGTTTAATGGGCTGGTTCTATGTGGATCAGCTTCTGCAGGTCTCCACAGAATGATATGGGGGAAATGTGAGTGGTACTAAAATAGATATAGAAAAACATGACGTTTTCCCCCCTGAGATTGCTTGAGATATATTTGACATAGCACTGCGTAAGTTTAAGGGAGACAAATGTTGATCTGATATATTTATATATTACAAAATGGTTACCCCCAAAGCATGGTGGCACGAGAGTGCAGGAACATGAGGAAACTTTGGGGGGTGACAGACATGTTCATCATCACGATTATGGTGACAACTTCACAGGAATACACATATGTCAGAACTTATGAAATTTCACACTTTATATGTGCTCAGTTTGTTGGATGTCAGTTAGACCTCAGTAAAGCTGCTAAGATTATTGTGGTTGGTCACTGATGTGAAAAGTAGGTAGTAATTTTTCTTCCTTTCTTTCTACTAGTGTGTAAACTGGTAGTGCAGCTTAAAATTAACGGCATCTTAGATTTCAGAAACTACAGCCGTAAATGCCTTTGACCTCAGAGTCTCATAGCTGAGCTTTGTGCAACTTCCTGTATCATAGGAAGTGCTAGAGGAAGATAGTGTGAATTCATTTTCAGCCTTGTTAAGATTAAGATGTTTCCTTAGAGGCTGCTGGTTGTCCCCCAGGAGCTTTCTGATTGGTCTTTGAGTCCTCTCCGATTCTCTCTGACTCAGTCCCTTCTGCCTGTGCCATAGACCTGCACACTTAGCCTAGCTCATGGCTGCCTTACTTCCCTATCTCTCTGCAAAGCCAAGGTCATGTGACTAAGCTCTGGCCAATGAGATTAAAGTGAAGATGCTGTGTGCAGCTAATTAGTCATCTGTCTAAGAAAGATGTCCCTAACATTGTAAACGGATCTGCCTGCCTGTCATATTTTATTGTAAATGTGTCTGTTTTTTTTCCCTGCCTTATAATTCATGGACAGAGGAAGTATGTTTTCAAAATGAAAACACTCCAGACATGATTTAGTTGTATTTCGAGTGAAGTTAAAATGTGTTTTCTTTGGATGGCAATGCCGTCGGTTGCTGATCCCCACTCCGAAGCAGCCTCCTTCGGTGTCCTTGGAAGAAAGGTCATTTGGTTGTTCTGCTTCGGGCCCCTCAGCTGTGAGATGTGGACAATATTACAGGGCTTGGGGGTGCCGTGAGGATTAATTAACACTGGCAGAGCTCTTCGAATGTAAGACTCTGCCCTCTTTGTACGTTTTGTACAGAGACTTCAACAGACTGCACCAATAAGGCTGGTCTCGTTTATCTCCGTTTTCCAGATCAGGTTATGAGGCAGAAGAAATGAACGGCTTGACCAAAGTCACTCAGTAAACCGGGGGGACAGCTCTGGGGAGACCTCTGGGATGTTCACTTCTATAATCTTGCAACAACCACTGGATTCTTCACTTTGTAAAAGGACTCTACACATGCCAAAGGCCTTTGTCATCTGGTTACTTCTATTTGGTCTTTTTTTTGTGTGTGTGTGTGTTGGCCTAGATTTTCCTGGGTTGGGTTGCATTGGCCTTTGGAGAGGAAGGCTCATCTCATCAGAAAAAAAAAAAAGCCCCTCAAATTTCTCAGAGAGCCTAGTGAGCACAAGGCTCTAAAACATTTGTATTCTAACCAAGTTCACTAGAGGCTTATGTTTGCTTTTGCGTCTTTGGTTCTAAAATTTAGGATATGACGTCTACCCGTGCAGAAAGAGTCATCCTATTTTATTTTTAATTGCGCTGGAAATTTATTATTGTTTTAAAAAAGCATCCAGGAGAAAATTAATATTTCCAATAGTCCTGCCAACAAGAAATAACCACCGCTAATATTTTAGCTTAGATATGTTCGACCTGGGTTTTTAAAAATATGAATAGAAAATGCATTTTTTGAAAAAATGGACCCTACTGCATAGATCCTTATAACATGCTGATTTAGGTAGGAGAAACCCTTTCATGCTCTCTGGCTTCATCCCTTGCTGCTCTGTCTCATGTTCTAAATTCCAGTCACATGACCTTGTTTTTATTTTTTATTTTTTTTCTGTTCTATGTAACATATGCCATCCTGTCTGAGATGTCATCCCTCTGCCCACACCCCAACCTCTCTATCTTCACCTAGGTAACAGTGTCTTCCTCTTCCTAACTCAGCACCCCAACTTTCTAATCCGCCCCACCCCTCAAAAGGGTAAGTCCTCTCTCCTCATCCTAACACCAAACAACTTTCTTTTGTGCATAAGTTTATACCGTTTTGAGCGTTTTATTAAAGGCTTGCTCTCCCAGTGGGCCGTCAACTCCACCAGAGGCTGCTTGAGGGCAGAGTCTGGCCTCTTTCTATCTGCCCCATGGACCTCACCGCCTCCCAAACCTGGTTCAAATATTGTCTGTCGAAAGAACAAGTAAGAAGTGACGACTTTTACTTCCGGGTTAATGGTTTTGATATGAAACAGAATGGCACTTGTGACTCTTTCTATTGACTCGATTTTAGCAGAAGCCTCAAAAGCCCAGGGTGGAAAAATATTTAGAAAATATTCTGAAGCAAGGCTCTGGACCATCTGCTCAGAGACTAGAAAAAGAGTAGTTCAGAACCGTTTGTCTACATCATCTGGTCGTGCACCTCCAGCCTGAATAAGTAGTGTGGTTCGAGAGGTTTAAGAAGGAAGGCTCTTTGGCAGAGACTTGGTCTTCAGCTCCCCGTAAAACAGACACAGAGATGCTCCCCCATACTCTGCAGCAGGGAGCAATATTCCAGAGACTCACTCAGGAGGCTAGATGTGAGTCCCCACGAGTGCGGAGGACACAGTGACTGGTGCCCGACCAACTCCTTGCTGATCTAAAGGTAGAGGCCTTGGGTTGCCTAGGGGACTTGGTCCGTGGCACAGCCGAGAGCAGTGGGGACCCTGGAATGGGCAACCCTGAGTGAGTTTTCCCTCTGGTCTGTTCAACACGTGTAGGCTACAGGTGGGGTTGTCTTAGAAGAGACCCACCAAGAGCAGCACGTGGAGAAGGCAGAGGGGACCCAATGTGGCCTTGGAGTGCTGGGATCCTGGGGACCTCAGCGGGGTAAAGAGTAGCCAGACTGGAGGTGGGGCTGTCGAAGTGAGCTCTTAGTGGGTGCTTCTCTCTCACGAACTCACAAAATCTCCTCGAAAGTCAGAGTGAATATTTATATATATAACTAGTCCAGAGGGCATCCACTTCAGGACAAAGCTTAGAGCAAGCAAAAGCTTTCCTGGGTTCTAGCCTCACCTTTCTCTCCAACCTCCAGCCCTGGAGAACTCTGAGTCTATAATCATTACACAGAAGAGGAGGCAGAGCAGAAAACTGGTAAAGGAGCCATCGGTAAGCCCCACCATACTGCCACGCCTGCACTGGCGTGGGAGACAAATGGCAAATGGAACAATATTCAGTGTCATGTGGCTATCAAGCTGAAGTGGACTCTCTCTTACATAGTAGTAGCCGAAAAGATGGGGGATCGTATGGAAATTTCATCTAGGTTTACAGAAAGAACTTTTCAGTAAGCAAAGCTTAACGAGGAATGATTGTCCTCAAATGATCTCAGCCCTTTTAGAAATTTGTTTACGCGGATGTACACAATTCCATGTGAAATAATATGTTTAGATGTATATATTATATTAAGATATATGTATTATATTAAAATAAATATCCATATTATCATAAACAACACTACAGTGAATATCCTTGTAACTAAATATTTGTGCCTTTGGAGACATTTCCTGAGTGGGAATTGTCGAGGACCAAGGATAAGCCATTATCAAAGTTTTAAATTTTTTTCAACGCTTTCATTCATCACTAATGCCTCCAAATAGTTGTAGCAATGGATATAAATGTATCTTCTCATCAGAAGGTTCACTTCTCTTTTCTTAAAAGTATTTGAGTAAAGGTCTCACCACTTCCGGTCAGGTTCCTTCTATTTTGTGTTCATCAGACAGAATAATATTTTGAAAATATAAATCAGACATCCCTGCACGATTTCCTCTTTTTGAATAGAATGTAGTCCCCTTGTTGTGGCCTTTGAGGGTGCGGATTGCAGTGTCACCCTCCTGTCTCTAGAAATACACTTCGCACCACTCCCTCCTCTGGGCATAAGACGTGCTGCCCCTCCCTCTGCCCCCTTGAACTTGCCAGGCTCTCTTCTGCATCCTGGCTTTTTCAAGTGCTCCTCCCTCCAGCTGGATCGCACTGCTCCGGAGGTTTTGCATAGCTTCTCATCTTTCCTTGAAGACATCACCTCCTCAGAGAAGTCTTCCCTGACTCTCTCTCTTATCTGCGGTAGAGCTGCTTGTTGCTTCTTACCTAGCACATCGCTTGTTTCCTTTTCACCACCGTCTGTAGCCACTTAAGCTGTTTATTTACTTGTTTACTTTTTCTGTCTCCTCCTGGGACATTGGCTCCGTGGGTACAGCTTATCGTGGACAATCTCAGCCTCTAGCAGATGCTCGGTCAATATTTGTCGAATGCAGGAAGGAAGCAAAGGAGCCATGAGGAACCAAAGCAGACCTATTCCTAGATCTTCTCCCACCTGACCTTGGCGCCATCTCCAAGTCATCCACCCTTCTCTAGCTGGGTTAAGGACTGGTGGAGGGTGACTTGGCCGCAAAGCAAAGAACCTCTGTCCCTAGTGACAGCCCCATCATTTTCAACGGTGCTGTCTCACCTTGCGGGAGGAAAGGCTGCATATGTTTCTGTGACTCTCCCACTGAGAGCGGCAGGCAGCGGGGCCAAAGCTCAAGTTATTTTTGGTAAAGTTATTGGACAAGTGCCATTTCAGCCTCTGCCTTGGAACGGTGTGGTGCTTGATGAAAATACAGCCTCCTTTGGTGAAGCTTGGGAGCCCATTATCCGCTCTGGAAAAATGGCAGAAGCCTCTGGATTTCTGTACTTAATTTTCTGTCCTAACGAGCTGAATAAGTAATAATAATAATAATAATAATAATAATAAATATGATATTAATAATAATAATAATACAATAACAAACAACAACAATTGATTGAAAGCCACAAATCTTTTTATATTTCAAGCTAGAGTGGGTTTCTGCTGTGAATACATTAGACAAGGAATCTTTGGGTTAATTTCTGGCACTGGGGTGCTGTGGTTACAAATTCTATTTCAATTCAGGAGGTAGTTTTGTATCATATCCACAAGAGATTTTGTTTCATATCAGCAAGATGTCCAAATAGGAGAAGGAAACTATGTATTCTATTTTGAACTCACTCTGATTTCACTTTAATTACCATGGTTTTAATAAGGGTAGTATTATAGGTTAAACATCTATGTCACTCCGAAATGTATATGTTGAAGTCCCTAACCCCCAGCGTGATGGTATGTTGAGGTGGGGCCTTTGGGAGATAATTGGGGTTAGCAGAGGTCATGAGGGTGAGATGCTCATGGTAGGATTAGTGCCCCTATACGAAGAGGAAGAGAGATTGGAGACATGCCTTTCTCTCTCTCTCCCTCCTTCTCTCCCTCTTTTCCTCCCTGGCCTGAGAGCGAGTTCCTCCTTACATTTTACACCCCAGCCCCAGCCCTGGGAGTACTCTCTACAACCCAAATTAAATGGGCTCAAATAGATGAGAAGAAAAACAAATAGATTGCATCCCCAAGAAGTGCAAGAGGTAGCTCGGCCTTCAGGAATAGTTGCATTCCAGCTCCATCTCTAGTCCTCCTTTCTCCTTTCTTGGCTTTGTTCTCAGCTAGGCTCTCATTTTAGAAACACGGTGGCCAGGAGCGGCTGCAGAGTCTCAGGGTTTTCATCTATTCTCCCCAGGGAAGATTTTGATTGGATCTTCTAAATCACATGTCCATCCCTGCGCTGTCCAAGGGTGGTGTGTGCTGATTGGCTAGGTTTGATCAAGTGTCTGGCCTTGTAGTAGGCAAGACAGTGAGTGACTCATCACCTCCCACTCCGCCAGAATCACTCCGAGTTAGAAAAGCAGCAAATCCCAAAGAACAGAGATTGGACCAGTAGGCTGAGGTCACGTCCACAATTTTTAATCTATCGTTTTATTGGAAAATGCTATAGAAAATTTTGGCATTTTCAAGTAATCTGGGCCTTTTAGGTATACCTGTGTACAGTTTAGTCAAGACGTTTGATGCTTCAAATGACAGTACCATGGTACCTTTGACAGGACTGCTCTGGTTGCAAGTGACAAAATACCCCAGTTTGAGCTGGTCTAAGGAAAAAAAAGGGGGGGGGAATTTTTCAGCTTATACAATTAATTAGTCCCAATTCCATTTTATTCTTTGAGATGGGAGACTACATTTCCCATTCTCCATTAAAGATGAACGTGGCCACGTGACAAAACGTTAGTCAGTGGAAATCAAGAGAAAGAGAGGTTTGAAACGCCTGGATGCCATTTTCATCTGGAGGCTGCTTTCCCTGCGTGCTCTCTTCTCCCTTCCTGAGACGTGGCAGTGAGGAGACCCACCAGCTAGAGACTAAGCTTCCTATCTTCCCGGGACGATCTGCCCACCTGGGTTGTTTCACGAGACATAAATAAACTCTTACCCAACTTAAGTCATTGCATTTTGGGGTCTAATTAGTATTCCAGCTTCATGTGAGCTTAAATGTCATTATAGGTTCCTGGGGTGCAGGACTAGGGGTTCCAACAGTGTCACTGGGATTTGGTTTGCCTCTTTTATCTCTTGTTCCTACTTCTTCTCTGTGGCCTCTGCCCTTGTAGCTCCTGGGCTCCATCCAGCCATAGATATACAAGGTGAGTTCTCGCTCTAATTGTCAGCTTAAGTAATGCTAAGTAATTAACTCTCAGTCCAATAGCTTAGGTTACGTGCTCATGTCTGAGCCAATCAGGGCATCTGAAGGAGAACAGCGTACAAGGCTTCACACCTGTATTGGGAGTTAAAAAAAAAATGGTGACCACTGTTGAAAGAGGGGTGTCTGCATGGTGAGGAAGCAAATGGAAATGGATACCACGAGTAAGTTCTAAGTGTTGAACACTGAGTTGAAAACAGAGATTGAAATTATCATTTTTTTTTAATGTGTCACACTTATCTCCAGTAAAACCACACATCTGGTTGGTGGGGTACAGTTGGGCAAACCGTGCACTCGGCAGCTCCACGAGCGCTGCTGACATTGTATATCTCTGCGTTATTTTTGTCCCTTTCTATCACGGTGCACACAGTACGTTTTACAGACGTGTAAGTGGCTGTCCCTCCTGTGAACAGGATAGCGCCATCTGTGTGTTTTGAATGTATATCACTTTGACTTCGCCAAAACCAGATAAAACCATAGACTGGATCCAACCTAGCATTTTAAAATAACCTCTTGTCTCTTCACATCTAGTTAGCTATTTTCTAGTTTGCTTTTAATTTCCTCACTTCTAGCTTAATTACTTATGGATGTTGATTATACTCAACATTAGCTATCAAGGGAAAGATTTCTCGGTCTCAGTTTTATTTCTTTTATCTTGAGCCATTCACGTCAAGCTCTTCAAGCCTAAATTCCCTCACTCTTTGTTTCTCTGATACTGTGGATTTGGTCTACAAATGATGAGTTGGACAAATGCCCTCCACGAACTTGCTTATTTCATAGCGACTGTGGACAGTATTCTTTGTAAAGTATTCTAAGCCTTCAAAAAGAACTCTCTAAATGATTTCTATCATTTGATCTTCTTTTGATGAGAGATTTAAAACTTAAAATATTATTTACATTCAGTGACATGATGACAGAGATAATGGTTGACTGTATCGTGAAAAGACTTCTTCATGCCAGAATATTTGCTTTTCAAGTGTCTCGATTTAGTCTCAGTTCTCCTGTGACACATCCTTGGGTTTTTCTCTTCTTTAACTGACACACATCAACACAATGTGACTAAGAGCTAGAGTTCTCAGTGAGAAAGGAAAGATTCATATAATCTTTGAGTTGAAAGGCCTTCAACTGTCATCCGTTCCCACGGTCCACTAAGTAAATGAATTCCCTTTTCAGTTGTGCTGACCAAAGGCCACCCAGCCTTGGTTTGGTCACCCACAATGAATAAGAATCGTCAGATTTCCGATGCCATATTTGCCTTTGTGAATAGTGCCAATAATTAGAAAGATCTTCATTAGACACCTCCATCCCTCACGACATTCTGCTCTTCAGAAGGGCGTATGAGGCAGTGTTTATGGACAGAGCTGGTGTCACACACACCACCTTTGAATCTTTGCCCTGTGGGAATTGGGAAAAGTCTCTTAATTCTCCTGAGCTTCAGTTTCTGTAAAATGTGGTTGATAGTATCTACCTCATTCTTCGGTTAAGAGGCTTAGCGCAGTGTCTACCTGCCTGGTGCCCAGCAAATGTTAGCATCATCTACTCAAGCATGCCTCAGCATGTCTGGTCCTGCTGTGAGTTTATTCCACAGGCTGGTATGCCCTAATGGTTATTATAAGGGTGAGCTCGATTGCCAGGCTCTGGAGCCATGAATATGGACCCGGCATTTACAGAAGTGGTCAATCTAACTCTTAAGGAACAGGGGACATTTGAAGGGCTTAGAGAGGTGACTGGTACTCAGGATTTCTTGAACACCTGTGCTGGGCCTTTGGGGGTTCACGTATTAATGAAACCCAGTCTTAGGCCCTGGGAAACATATTGGTTGGGGGGAACGGAGATGGGTTCAAACAAGGAAAATGTGGCAAATGATAGCACGGAAGTGGGAGGAGGTGGGGGGCTGGGGTCCAGGATGCCAAGGGAACCCCAGGATGCCAGTAGCTTAAACCACGGCTGTATCCAGTCCCTCAGATGCCAAGGTCAAGGCAAGCCACGGCAACACCCCTTCCCCAGTCACGCGCACCCCAGAGGTAAAAGTCAGCCCATCGCAGGGAAGAGATGGGGCTGAAGAGAGACGCGGGGTAGGCGGCGGCTGGGGGGAAAAAAAGTGAAATTTCCCTCTTTTCCTAAAATAAGCCAACAGAGCGGGAAGACAAGGGGCGCGATCCGGGCGAGCTGTCTGCGAGGTGCGCGGGGCCGGGCGGGGTGCACTTGGGGCCCGGGAGGAGGGGAGGGGTCGGATGGGGGAGCGGGTGGGCGGGGGGCCCGGGGAGGGTGCGGGCGCGCTGCGGGAGGCGGGGGTCTGGCCGCGGGGACGCGCGCGCGGGTCCTGCTGTCGGTGCCCGCCCCCCTCTCCTGTCCGTCCCCCGCCCCTCCTCCTCCTCCTCCCACCACCCCCCGCCCCCCCGGCCGGGGAGGGGGCAGGGCGGGTCCCTGAGCAGCCGCCGCTCCTCCCCCTGGCGGGCTGGCCCGCGAGTCAGCTGACGCCGGCGCCCCAGCCTGGCCGCGCCGCGCTCGCCGCGCTCCCCCAAAGTGGCTGCTGCGAGCCCGCCGCCCACTTTCCCGGTCTGGGGGCGCAGGGAAAGTGATGCACGCCCTCTGAAGCCGCCCCGCCGCCAAAGCCTCACCCCGCGACGAGCGCCGCCGCCCCCACGCGCTCCCCGGACCCCGCGCTCCAGCCGCCCCGCAGCCAGCACCCCGGGGTGCGCGCGCCTGGGCGCAGGGGGTCACTGGCCGGCCGGGATGGCTACCAATTTTAACGACATCGTGAAGCAGGGCTACGTGAGGATCCGGAGCAGGCGCCTGGGCGTGAGTATCGATCCCGGATGGGTTCGCGGATGGCCCCGCTCGCCCGCCGCTTCGATCGTCTGTCTCCTCGGCCAGCGTCCCCGCAGCGGGGAGGAGGTCGGGGCGCCCTGGGCCGGGACCCGCACCCCCGCACCCCCGCACCCCCGCGGCCGGGTCGGGCTTTGCAGCGCCTCCGTCTTTATCTCGCCGGGCCCTGGCTCTGCGCTGGTGGCCGCGTGGCCGGCCTCAGTCGCCACATAAATATTGCTCGGTAGCCATGGGACTTAGGGCTGGGAAGCGGGGCGCGGCGCCGAGCCCGCCGGAGGCCCCCGCTGGCCCCGCGCCCCACTCGCCGCGCGCGTAACTTTTCCCGGGGGGCGATGGGCTGGCGGGCGGTGAACAAGGTCAGCGACCCTCGGACCCCAGGGCGACGTTTGTGCCCAGGGAAAGGTGTGTTCGGACTCCGGGTCCGTCCCAGGTGCTGGCAGAGGAGCCGTGGGTGGCCCCTGGCCGGGCCGGCGTGGGGTGCACGGACACCCGGGTCTGAACGCGCCCCTGTCCTCAGCCTGGGCGCTGGGGCTCCAGGGGCACCCCCTGGAAGATTGCTTAGGGAGCAGGGCGACAACCTGACCCAGAGCGAGTGCTCCCCACAGACGTCCGGAAAGCAAGAACGAGCGAATCTCGGGGTACTCGTGGGGACGTGTTGGCGCAGGGGTGGCGCCTCTCTCCAAACTCCCTCTTTCCCCCCTTTTCCCTTCATCGATGGGACTTAGAGGACACTCTTTCTGCTTCTCTTGGGGCCAGAGTTTCGGCAAAGGAATTCCTGAGGGAGGGGAGGGTCCTGGAATTTTTCTTTCTTTTTCTTTCTTTCTTTTTCTTTTTTTTTTTAATTTTGAACTCCCTCAATTCTCTTTGCCTGTGTCAAGTGTTGTTGCTGTCTTTGTTTATTGTGTGCGTTTGGCAAGAAGGTGGGGGAGGAAAGTATACTTCAGTCAGGTCTGAAAGCTCCGTAATATCCATAATGATGTGGAATGCAACCTCCCCCCTCCCCCCACCTCCCCACCCCCCCCACCCCTCGCAGCCCCGGGGAGAGTCACGGTGATAAACGTCTTCATCCACAAATATATGTCAGTGGCACCTTCCTCTTATTTGGTTTTTGGACCTTTTAAAATATATATATATATTTTTATATATATTTTAAATGATAATTGTAATGAAAATCGAAAGGAAATTTTACCATGGTAAATGGCTAGGGAGGAAAACCTGGTTATCAGAAACATATGTAATTATTAAAAACTCTTGCCTGATTTGTTTTGGTTTCCTTCCTTCCTTCCTTCCTTCCTTCCTTCCTTCCTTCCTTCCTTCCTCCCTCCCTCCCTCCCTCCCTCCCTCCCTCCATCCCTGATGGCTCCCATGTTTTTGTTACTGTGTTGTGTTTTGTTATCCTGTTATTGTGCATATATAAGTACATAATTAGGGAGGAAGGTAACAGAACCAACCAATCCTTATCAGCCCTGCCTGAGTTTCTTTGATTTTCTTTCTTGCTGTGCACAGATTCTCATCCGCATGGTCAATTATTGTTGGGGTCCTTACCTGAGTGACCCTCGTGCAAAAGACGAGAAATAATAGGAACTTTATATTTTTGATAACCTTACGGGCCAGCCAGAGTGTTCCAATATTAAAAGGAGCTTTAAAAAACCCCAGTCTAATTTTAGATTTACTCCATCATGTCAACTGAGGAAATTGTTAAGAGACATCCATCCTGTGTCAGGAGCATTCCAACAGGAAGAGGACATGCATTATTAATGCTCAAAATGTGAATTATTCATAAGGATCGGGGTTTATGCCAAATTGTGACACATGGTGATTTATTTGAAAGAGTAGTTACCATAATTTTCTAGCTTAGGGTAATTGAGATTATCTTTCTGTAGTATTACAGCTGACACAATATAGTCTTATGCGCGTGCCAATGTTTATGAACAGGTATTTGAAGCAGAAGGAGAAGAAAAGTAGTTTAGTTTGCATTCATTTTATATTTTACAGTATTCTGGATGCCAGCAGTTAGTATACTTTCTCAAGATTTATTCATTGTTTGTTAACACTCACATACATTTAAAAATATCTATTGAACGATGGTTATTGCTCATGGAGAGAAAAGGTAAACAATATAATCAAAAAAATCTTATCTTATTTGTTAACATTTTTTTATCACCAGTTAACTTTTTAAAAGTGTTCTCGTGATGTAATTTGCACAAGCCAAGGAGGTTGATTACAGAGTTATCAGAAGATAGTGCCAACTGAAGTTTTAAACGGAGGCTGCAAGCAATGGTGAAGAATGCCTTAGGGAAATGGTACGGGGACCGTCCGTCCAAAGACAGAAATGCTGATGGACCCAGCTGGGCTGCACAGAGCCTAGACCAGCGAGCAGCACGTGTGAGTCTCTGGGAGAGGCCGGGCCCGGCGTCTGGGACAGAGCGGGACTCGTCAAGTGCACGTCGGAATAGGCATTGAACTGCAGAGTGAACGCGTGACTTCACAACCCATAAGCCCCTTTAAGCACCGATATGACATAGTGGTTTTATTCATGGAATCCAGACAAGTGTCTGCGGATTAGAACCGTGTTTAGGAGGGTTTATAATTAAACAAGAAAACAACATTTCGTGGTGAGCAGCTGCTGTGCCAGGAAATGCTCCCTCGGATTGAGAAAAGGAGGAGAGAATAGATTCTGCTTATTACTCATGAGCTTCTATGGCCCTTGACCTCTCTTGGCCTTGGTTTTCTAATTTGTACAATGAACACTATTTTGTTATGTAGGGCGCACTCAATAAGATGCCTTTGAAAATGCAATGAAAGCATACAGCATCGATTCTGACTGTGTTATCTCTTTAATATAACCAGAGGTGAGTTACAATTCATGAGAGGATATAGGGATTATCGATTTCTTTATCTTTATTTCTCCAAGAGTCCAAAGGCGTAAATGTTCATGCATTGTAGTTGTTCTCATTGGATGAAGCTTTTATAAATTATATCCATATGAGTGGTTGTTAAATGGGACAGGAAGCATTCTAAGACCATCCCCATCCCAGTGGGTCGTGGGTAAGCGGGTATCTATAGTTGAGATCCTAAATGGTTTTTAAGTGATCAAGCAATCAAATACCTCTTGACTTTTTTCTTTAAACGTAGCAAAGCTTAATGAAATTTATCTCGTGTAACATCTTCATTCTCCAGCTTAAGCTCCATCGCTTCACGGAGCTCTCAGGCTTTGCCCTGGTAATGTTCAGGAATGTCCATGTTACTATTTGGGGGGCTGTGGGGAGGGGAGGGGGAGCAGCTGTCTACCATTGTTTGGCTAACTCATGAAAGGGCCTCAAAGTTTATTCTTGGATGACTGACGAAGCGGGCGATGGGCACATCATTAACCTGGCTGAGTATGTGGCTCGCGTGGCACATTTGAACTGTCCTCTCTTGGTTTCTTCTTTTGCATCTAAGAGAATTTCCCAATCAGTAATTACTATGTCTCGTCTACAGTCCAAGCCTCAGACTTAGTCTCTGTGTCTACACTCAATCCCTCGATGACCTGCCTTTAAATAGCATCTCTACACTTTTGTGTACCAAGGACCTCCTGTCCTGTCCCGCCCACATCTCCGCCTGGAGGTCTGATGCCTGGGACTTAATGCATCCAGACCCCTGATTGTCTTATGCAGACCGGCTTCTACTGGAGTCTGCATCTCGGCCATTAGAGACCTCAACATTTTGGTTGCCCTGGTACAAGTCAAGGCAGCAAGCAAGCAGGCGATCCAACTCCCCGTCTTCTCTCTCTCCTCCCCTTATCTCTCACTCCCACAACTAATCCGCCGGGAGATTTCGTGGGCTCTGTCTTTGAAGCATATATATCTAGAATCTGCCTATCTCACACCATTCACTACTGCCACCCTGGTCCAAGCTCCTATCCCATCCTCCCTGTGATGTTGCAATAACCTCCTCATGTGTGTCCCTGGCTGCTCAGGCCACCAAGGGCTTTCCCTGCAGTTCAGAGTAGAAGCTTTACATTGAGCTCTGAGGCCCTGTGCTAACTCAGACTCTTTTCTATTGCTGTCCCCTCTGCTTGGAATGCCATTCCTCCCCCCACGCCCCCATCTCCTCCTGGCTCCCTCCCTCACCTCCTTCCAGCCTTTCCTCAGATGCCACCTTCTCACTGAAGCCTTCCAGACACCCGATCTTATTTCTCCCCTCCCCTCCCTTCCCTTTTTTCTCTCTAGACTTATCACCTCCATCATATAGTGGCCTGTGTATTTTACTCATTGATTGCCTACATCCCCAGATAACACGTAAAGCTCCACGAAGGCTAGGAATTCTCTGTCTTTTAATTATAGCTGAACCCCAGTGCCTGGAATGGTGCCCAGCACAGAGCAGGTGCTCGATGAAGATGTATTGAATGAGTGAACGGATCCATCACTACGTACTGGTTTAACAGCACATTCTCTCACATGAGACTGACATGAGTTGATTCCAAGTCAGCGACCGGTTAGGCGACTTCTGAAGAGTTATTTAACATTTGTAAGCCTCGGGCTTCTACAGAAATAGGGAGACTCATAAAACCCTCCTAATAGATGGTCCTCGTAAAAGAGCTCAGCACATGCCTGATACAGTGGAAACCCAATTAATGTTTATTACTGTTTTCACTCTTACTGCATGCGGTTAGAGGACAATGACACTTAGGTCGTTACTGTTGTCACTGCTTCTGCTGAAAGAGCTCTCATCCTCAAAGAACTGGCTCTTCAGTTCGGAAAACAAACTTAATATCTGTGGAGTAATTGACACACAAGGACAAATAGTGCTTGGCACCGATGCTAGGTATAGAAAGAATATTTGCCCTCATGGGATTTTTTCATGCTCCTTAGGTAAATGACAAAGATGTCAAGGCCAGGAAAAGTCATTTCCATGTAACTTTGGTTTGCGTGAGCTCATCTGACTATTTCTGCTCATCTGGGGGTCTTCCTGCGTGGCAAAGAATGGATGGATAGAAAAAATTGGTTTAGTTAATGACCAGACTTTACAAAGGAGTATTTTCTTACCTCTTTGTTTCTTTGTTTGGTATGTTTACCCAGCATGCCAAGGAGGCTTTCGCATTTCATTTAGGGATGTTGAATGTATGGGTGATCAGGAATCTACATTTTTTTCTGGCACCATGACAAAAGTTATAATTATAATATAAAAATCATAGAGGTAGAATAAATTCATCATATGCTATGAGTGCACACCAGTGTATGTACACACGCACGCACATGCCAACACGTACAATCATTCTGTGAGATGTAGGGAGTATGGTTTTTTTCCTCAAGAGAAAGAGACCTTGGGGACCACTTTGCCATTAGGGGAATTTGTCATCTGATAGCCTGGGTGAGCAGGCCTATGTCAAAACCACATGGTTTCACCAGTTTTCGTGTCCAGAGTGTTTTCCAGCTGGTATTTTCGTCACCTTCATTCGGTGGCCTGTGTGGTTTCATTATGCATAAAGTCAGCCTTTAATCGTCGTCCTTAAAACTGAGTTGAGCAAAGAATGGCCAATTTAGGGACTTTGTGTATAGACATAAAGCAAATTACTGATGTGATGACTTCCCCCACATCTGCCAATGTATTTTTTAATTGTATGCATTAGATGACTAGACATATTTATTTTTAAGCAGTTTTATAATTTTTGTTGAGGAATCATTACCTTTGGTCTTTTAAGACTTTACTTTTCATTTGGGATATATTTGCTATCATTTATTTTATCATTCATGAAATTATTTATTGAGTGCCTACCAGTGTGAAGCTCTGGAAAAACCACCTTAAATAAGACAGGTACAGCCAACATCCCCCAAGAACTAACAGTCTACTTTGGGACTTACACGGTTAACTGGAGATTACTATATTCACTATGTTTTGGGTGAACTAGTCCGAGTACCAGGTCAAATAGTGAAGAGAAGATGTATCTTCAGATCTCTTTCCTGCTCTGTGTTTGTGAAATGAGGATGCACAATTTTGATTTTCCTCTCACTCTAGGAATTTGATTCCAGTTGGGTGGAAAGAAACCTTTGGAGATTCTAAGCCAGAGAGAGATTACGATGCCTTCCTCCCGCCACCCCCCTACCCCCATTTCTGTGCATTTCAAAATGAAATTGTGAGTTTAGAAATGCCACAGATATGTGTGAATGCTGAAGTTAAAATAGCTTCTTTCTAGAATACAGATGGCTCAATTTTGGATAAGTATCTGGCTGCTGATTTTTACAAAGCAGGTGGAGGACTATCTTTATTTTACTAGTGTTCTAAGCTCGTCCGTGGCTTGGATCCCGGAGAACATGCATGTTAGCTGTGTGTATTATGTTCTCAAGTACAGTCCTTGAACAGGTTCTGGATTGACGAGGCAGGTGACTGTTCTCAGGTGATGCTCCGTAGCTTTTACCAGATTCTTGCTGAGGTCTGGACCACCCTGGCCCAGGTTCTCTCCTCTCCCACTCTCTACACCTTCCAAAAGGTTAAGAACTATTGCTTCCTTTTTTTTTTTTTAATGCAAAGTTGTTAATGTTTAGATAATAGTAGCTTCACATGCAGTTGTAGGAAATAATGCATAGCGATATACCACGCCCTGTTCTCCATTGTATAAATAGAACCATAGAGTGTGTAAACTTTTGGGCTTGCTGTTTTCATAGTGCGGACATACTATAGTTTGTTGAGCCATTCATCTGTTAAAGACCTTTGGGCTGGTTTCCAGTTTGGGGCTGTTATGCATGAAGTTGGCATAAACATTGCATATAGGGTTTTTGAGTGAACGTTAAGTTTTCATACCTAGAGAGCAGTGGGTAGCTTGTATCGATAGTTGCTTGCTTAGTTTTTTAAGAACCTGCCAAACTGCTTTTCACAGTGGTTTTACCATTTCGCGGTCACACCAGCCACGTCTGAGGGATCCAGTTTCTCCATATCTGTGCCAGAATTTGTCGTCACCCCTTTCTGGTGTCGTCTCTGTTTATTTTATTTTAGACATTCCTATGTGTGTCTCCATATCTCATTGTGGTTTTAATTTGCATTTTTCCCTCATGGGCCATGATGTTGAGCATTTTTTCTACATGCTTATTTGCCATCTGTATGTACATTTTGGTAAAATGCCTGTTCAGGTTTTATGCGTATTTTCTAATTGGATTGTTCGTCTTCTAACTCTTGATATTTGACAGTTTTTAATATATGTCTAGATATTTTTGACATGTGGGTCCTAAGGAAAAAAATATCCCTTGCATTTAATACTATTGTCTTATGGAACTTCAATCTAATATCTCCATCGGTGTATTTGTCACTTCTCATCCCCAACCCCCAAAAAACCATAAACTTATCTCAATTTTGTCTAAAACTTTATCTTAGTGTCCCTTTACTCATATATACAGTGAATACTTTAGTGGTTAATTGAAAGAGAAATTAATCTGTTTTATGAATGAACTAACTCAAATTAAATTAAAACACTGCTTTGAATTCAAACCTTTTACTTATAAGTTTCACTGTTTAGGAAAGCAATTAAAATCCTAAAATGCATTTTATTATCGTAGCGCCACACATTAACTCAATAAAAGAAATTTGTTTAAAAAACCTTTTAAGAAATCATGCATCTTTGAATCCTCCAGCAAAATTGACTCTTCATAGGAACAATTTCTTCAAGTTTCTAGGTTTTTTTTTGTCTGCCAATATGCAGATATTTTGGCTCTTTTGCAAAAGACACACTTTCGAGCTTGAGTTGTGTTTTACCAGTAGTGGCCCCAAATTCACCTGTTATGAAATTAGTCTGGTCTTCAACATCTGTTCATTCAGATGCAAAATTTCCTGGGGGGTTTGCCACTGGGGAGGTCTCACTCCTTTTAATCTGTCTTCTCCACTGAAGACTGAGCTGTGGTTCTCTCCTGCCTGCTGGTTCTCTCTTGGTATACAGATGTTAGCTTTCTATTTCCTGCCTCAAAATGCCCTGCCCTGACCACCATATCTAGTTTTTTCCTTAGAGCCTTCTAGAATACTCTAATTTAAAAGTATGCATAGGATTTTTTAAAGATTAATTTTCTTGTTTTTGTGCCAGATATTTTTCTTCTTAATTTTTTTTTGGAGGGAGGGCGGTTGTGTTTTCTCCCCCTAGAATGTAAGTTCTGTGAGACCAAAGGCCTCGGCTGTTTTGTTCTTTGCTGTATCCTGGCTTTTAGCCCATAGTCAGTGTTCAATATTTGCTGATCGAATGAATGAATGATTTTACTGCAGGTCAGAATACTACAATGCGATATTCAAACGTAAGAAGACAAGTAGAAAGTTTTCGCTTATGTCCCACCTGATTTTGTTGTCGATTCGATTCTTGAGGGGTAGAATGTTCTAGAATTTCTCCTAATTCCTGTTGGTATACAAATCTGCAAATTTAGTATCAGGGAAGACAGCAATTAACACTGGAGGTTTGAACTGACGTCCTTAAAATTAAATTTTATTTGATGCTTTTGGGAATAAGTAATAAGTACACTTGGAACGAAATTTGAAGATTCAAGGTTTATGTGCCTAGGAATCTTCTAGTTCCCTTCTCCAGAAAAAATCACTGTGAATAGTTTCTTCTAGAATAGTTTATGTATCAAAGTCGTGAGTGTGTGCACATGTACGCAACATACAATCACATACCCTTCTGCTCATGATTTCTTATTTAGCAACGTATCATGCTTTTCAGTAAGTGGATAGGATTCAGTGCACGAATATATCGAATATACTTATTTGCTAATTTTTCCTTCTTTCCTTTCTCCCTCCCTCCCTTCTTTCCATTTACTTATTATTAACTATGTGCCTGAAGTAGGTGTTACTTTTGTGCCCATTGTATAGATCATAAAACTGAGTTTCTGAGAAGTTAAGTTTTTATCCAAGTCACCCAGCTGGTACATGGCGGAGCCTGGATATGAGTTCAAGCTGCATGTGTTTTGAAGTGTTTGAGTCCTTCCTTCTCTCCTTCTCTGTGACAGACACTGTCGCAGACCCCACCTCTCGCCCAGGGGCCTTGCGTTAGCGGCTACCGCATCGGACAACACAGATGTAGACTATTTTCATCATTGCGGAGAATTCTGTGGGACAGTGTGCCCTGTATTTATTTCATAATGTTCACAGCTCTTTTAAAATATGCGTTTTGAGAGTAAAGTCTTGATAATTTTACCCTCATTGCCATGCTTTTTGCTCTTCTCCATGTAGTGAAGGTTCCATAGTGATCAGTGAGTGGATGAATGAATGGAGCCTGCCTCCCCTCTCTTAGCTTTGCTGTTGTGCCTCATTGATCAGTAGACCTTCTGGGAAGGAGACCGACACTCCTTGCTCTTACCCAAGTCCCTGTCAGCATTCCAGTGGGATACCGTAGCAGGGGCCTAATCCTTTCATCACCGTCATCTGGGATTATTGAACTGTTCCCAGCAGGTGGTTGGCTGGGATTGGGCTAGACCTGTGTAGTGGGCATTGGAGTATGCCTCCCAGGTCCCCACTCCACTTTTCCAGGACTGAAGCATCCCTCCCCACAGCTGGAGGGTGCTGGGAGTGTGTCTCAAACCAACATCATGCAGCTGAGCCCACTGCTGCTGCTGAAGAAAGGTACCTGGTCCAAAGCAAAGCCGCTTTCCTGGGGCACAGCCCACACTCAGTGACTGTCTCAGTTTGGGACAGCTCTGCAGGCATCCAGGTTCCTGCGTGAGGGTGGGGACCTTCAGAGGGCATTGCTGAGAGGGCATTATAGCCACCCTGACCCCATGACTCCATCCTGGGCATTGCTTCTGACATTTCCCATTAAACTTCCAGGATGCTGATCTCTGTCTCAGAATCTGCGCCTCACAACAACCTGATTTGTAATGGAAAATCTGGAGCTTTAGCTCAGCTTTCTAAAGAGAGATCCAAGATCTTTTTGCAAGAACACGTTTTTTTTGTTTTGTTTTGTTTTGTTTTGTTTGTTTGTTTGTTTGCTTGATTCACTGGCCCATGGTTTTTATCTGTATTCTACCCAGTGCCCTTAAAACTGAAATGGTTCTTGAGTTTAATTTAATTTTCATAAGATGAAAGTTTGGTGATTTATTTCTTTTACTATGTTGTTAAAATGCGATGAATCTGTTGACGAGATGAATCTCTTCAATAGATTCATCTAATGAATGAATGAAGAAAATACCTTACCTGGTTCATTACATTGATGAATTATTAGTATCAATTACGTTTTTCTCTGGGTGGAAGAAACTCCAAGTAAAGAGTAGGCAAGATTTATAAACATATTACTTTAGCTCTTTTATTTATTTATTTATTTTGTGCTTGAAAAGCTTGATTACAGTTTTTTTTTTCCCTTGAGTACCTGTTTACACCGACCATAAAAGAATCTTGGTTATAGCTTATTATCGCCAGAGGGGAGAAAGATGCTGCTGTTTGTGGATTTGGTTCCACCTTAATCCTGAACAGGATGTTGGGTCATGAAGTGGCCCACAGAGAGCAGCCATTTTTCTTTTGTAACTTTCAGTTTCGATGGGCGATTGTGAATTGCTAGAGAACGGTTGTAAAATAAATGGACTTTCAGACGCTATGCTGACTGGCAGATGTTTCAAGATGGATTAAAAATTTAGAAAGAAGTACATTCCCCCAGGCTGCTGGACTCCCTCTTAATGAGACTGACAGTTTTACACACGGGACTGAGAAAGTTCTTTATCATACAGAAATATATTTCTAAAGTTAAATCTATTGGAGAGAGATGGATACAGGATAAAGTGCATGTCAAAGGGATTGGACATTTTATTGGTGTTTAACTTTGAAGCTCATTTTTCAGAGACAGATGAAGTCGAATATGTCAAAGACGAAAAAATCCTTTTGTTAGACTAATTACTCTAATATTAACTCGAATAATGGGTTAGCTTCCCATAAGCTGGAGCTGTGATTTGAGATGGGCAGCAGGCACGTGGAATGAGAAATTAGCAATTTTTCCTTCTATCGTCTAAAGATTCAAACTGAGCAAAGAATGGGGCATGTCACTTGGAGAAATGACTAACAAGGAGACTGGAGGGGTTACTGAAAAATATTTCTTACTATTCTTTAACCTGGAGAGGCATGCAAGTGAAGATTCTATTAAATTTAAGGGATAACATATAAAACGAATAACATCAGTTTGAGTTTTGAAACCAAAGAAGAGAGAAAAGGGCCAGAATAAATAGACATTCATAGTACAAAGAGATTTGATACTGCATCGTCTGATCCCTGTATTTTACTGTGGGGGAAACTGAGGCCAAGAGAAATTTCATGACTTCTCTAAGGCTCTAGTTTCTTAGGAATCGTATTTGTAAGCTGCAAAATCTACAACCTGGTGACTAAGAGTATAAACCTCTATGAGAAATGGCAGACAGATTTTTTTCTTCATCACCGACTCACAGTGATTTTGGATACATCACTTAACCTCAGTTCAATGGTGTCAATCATAATGGTTGACATTGTGCATTTCATAGCCTCTCATTTGCTTCTGCATTTGGAGACCCTGGCTGGTTGTTCACCTGGATTCTTAAGCCAAGCTCCCCACATGCTATATGCTGGACCCCGAATGAATCAATGAGTGAATGTCACAGACCAAAGTGTGGGGAAACTGTCTCACTGTATTACCAAGGCTACGATTGTTATCAGTTTTAAGTATCAGTTTAAATAGTCTTGAATTTGAAGACTATGGCGGCATTTCATTCTTTGAATATCTGTTTCCAAACTCGGATGGTAAAGGTGTTGGTGAAGCGGCATCTTTTAAACAGAGGGACGGGAGGGTGACAGGTGGCATGATCTGTTGAAAGATGAAACATCGCCCCCTAATGAATGTGGAGCCCTCAGGCTTTGCTTTCTTCGACTTTGCTCCATTGCTATATTTTCTGGAAAGTTGTCCTGATGTATTGTGAAGTGTGGAAAAAAAAAAGCAAGTGGCAGAAAAAGATAACGGGCATAGAAAGTGATAAAGGAATGGTCTCTGGTAGTAAGTATTGTAAAGTAATTGCTTCTCAAATGTGGGCCTGATAGAAGTAAGGTGAGATGCGTGCTCTGTTTTTTCTTTTTTAAAAAAATGCTTTTGTGTTTATTTACCTATTTGTTTATTTTGTAATGAACATTCATACGTTTTGTAAAACAAATGAAAAAAATATGACCCTAATTGACCAGAGATGGTGAATAGCAGTTGAGAGATAAGACTTTTTAGTGAATTGATTTTATTTTATATATATATATATATATATTGAAAATCCATTCTCTGTGTGATAAGGACACATACTTATATATTTATTGTGTTGTCTTGAAAAATATCGAATCTTTTACTACTCTTTTCTGTTTCTCTTGAGACTTTAGAGAGAGATCATGTTCATACGTATGTCAAGCCGTCCATTTGTTGCTTTCACCATACATTTCCCTTTGCAGGAGAGGTGGCTAGGTGGGTGACCCCCTGTACCTTAGCATAGTTATTATGGCTCAGTCAAAAACATCGTAACATCCTCACAATTAGAATGAAATATATTTTCCTTTAGCGATCATTATTGACGTCGTTTTAATTGAGACATCGATAACTCGGGGTGTCAGCAACACCTCTCTCACTGTCATGAATTAGAGTATTCAATGGTCTTTTTCATATTAAGTTTATCAAGGAAACAATGGCAGCTCCAATTGAGAAAGAGATAGGGGTTGGATTCATACGCTCAAATATTTAAATATGGCAGTTTCAGTAATGAGAGGCAGTGGTCAGATTGAGCCGATGGGAGAAGGAATTTGAGTCAGATTTGGAATGCCAGTGTACCTTGATAATTTGTTCATTTCCGCTTTTCTGTGTCACTTTGCAAGTGCTGGTGTTTGCCCTTGTGTAGCAAAATTACATTAAATATTTAAGAGTCGTGGTCTTGACGAACTATATAAATTGTGTAATCGACATATTTTGTTTAGGACAATACCATAAATCAGAGACCTCTTTTATTAAGGTTTATTTACAAACGTTCATATTTTTTTATAGGTCTTGGCTTTTTAGCCAAATAAGGATTTTTCTGTGTCTAAAATTTCACACCTGCAATTATTACATGCTTACAATGTCATCTCTTGTGTTTTAAAATGTTTTGTACTGCGAACATGAACATGTCCCCAGATGGTGACATCATCTTTAAAACCATGATTTTGAAGGCTGCCATATTCCATTGAGTAGGTACATCATCTCCTTGACAGCTAAAACAGTTACATTTTTTTTCTGATTCCAAATAACACTGCCGTGTGTAACTTCGCCAGGCTTTCGGATATTAGATGATGATGCTAGAGAGTTTGAATATTTTTAGGACTCTTGATATAGATCTTGAATTAACTTCCGGAAGGGCCACAACAATTCATACCATTGTCAGAAAGGTCCGAGGGGACTCAGACAAGTTTTTGGGGTGAGAAGTCTGGCAGCACGCCGCAGATGAAGTGGAGTTCTGTTCGTTTTGCAGCTCTGGTGCTAGGGCCTGGCTCCAGATCCCAAACTAAGTAATGAAAGCCATTACTGTAGTCTTCAGTGTCTATTTCAGCCCTTCACGTGACACTATATACAGTGCTCGGTGACGTCCCTAATTTAGACCCTCTTTAAATTCTTCAGCTCATTTAGGAATTTCATCGTCACCAGTGGGACATTAAATATGCTCTTTGCAGTGGTATGTCATGCAGTCTTCGGGACATTAATAACTCCTGCCAAATGATCGCAGTGAACATTTTGGTTTCATCTGTTCCAGACTTGGAAAGAGGACACATGATATCTGTTTGTGAATTTTTAGCAAATTTGAATTCCTCGATAATACTCGGAATGCAGTTTACTTGCTCTGCTTGCGAAGAGTGGAGCGTGTTGAACTTGACTTTGTGGCTTGTGCCGTTTGTGAAGGATGCTCCAGTGATAAAGCCACACCTACCGTGAAGCTGGGAAAGTTAACAACAAAGAAGGAGCGTGCTCTTTTTAGTAAGGTCTGTCCTGAGCGGATGTGCACCTTTGACTGTTAGTGGTCCATCCATGCCGCTCTGAGAAACCACGTTAACAGCTGGGGCCTACTTCATAATCATTATGACCTAATGATCACTAATCATTTATGACTTGATAATCAAGACCTCATCAATCTTGTAGTTTCAGATGCTTAATGCACTTACATTTATTTGTGGGTCCATGCATTCCATGCATTCATTCATTCATTCATTGCCTTTTTATTGGGTACCTACTATGTGCAAAGATACTGACAGGTAACTGATGAATCAGAATAAGCTTGAAAATATGTTAATGATAAATGCAGTCATTTAATTAATAATTTTATATTACTGGAATAGTTTTATGCTATTTGATTTAAAAATTTTGTAGGTCTTCCCATGGCTCAGAATTTTAAAATTAGGAGGTAAAAAGGATGTACAGCCAAAAATCTTACCCCATAGCCATTTAATATTATCTAAGTAGGTAATTGGAGTTATCATTTTAATTTTATTTTTATTATTTTATTGAGGTATTTTTCAGCTATATTTCAGGGATGCATCAATATATGCATGTATACGCAGGGCTGGGGTGATCAGCTGTCTGTCTGCTTTACACTGAGTGGTCGGAAGTGGAAAGCTGAGGCCTTGTGACAAGAAGGCCCCAGCCATGCAAAGACTTGTGGGAAGCCTTTCTGGGTAGAAGGTCGAACTGGGCTAAGCGCCTAGGGTGAGAATGGGCTCTCCATGGCCACTGAGATGGAGGGGCTGTCCAGATAAGCTTGGAGAGCTACATGCGGCTAGATCTTGTAGGAATTCAGGGTCCACAGCGAGGCGTGTGAGTGGGTTCGAAGCGTGTTGAGAATTGGTGGGAGGGTTTAAGTACAGAGTGACGGGCTGAAGCTGTCACCGGCGCTGTGATGGGAGCAGGATGAAGGAGGCAGGAATGGAAGCAGAAACCCATGGGGGACACTTGGTACAGCTTTGGAAAGCCGAGGGTGGCTCGGAGGAAGTGTGTCACACAGAGGGCTTGCCCAGCAAAGGCAGGTCAATGGGACTCGAAGACACAGAGGCTGTTTTAAACCCTTCGTCTTCCAACGTTCTCAATTATATAATTCATTCAAGTAAAAACAAAATGCCTCCTCATGTCTTTAATTATTCATCATACACGTGCCCTACGACCAATCCATATATAGCAGTAGAGTATTTCAGTAAAACTTGTTGTCTTGTTTATTTCAAACACGCACAAGAAAACGCAAGTTTTAATATTCTTTCCTTCGCTGCACTCTCGTTTTTGGAACTGACCCTTCTAGGCGGAGGGAATGAATTGCACGGGCAAAGGCCTGAAGATGGAACAAACTGTGATCCGTGTAGGAATCGGCAGTAGCTGGGAACATCTGAGGAGAAGAGCGTGAGGAGGGGGTGGGTGGGTGGGTGGGTGATGGGGAGGGAGTGTCCACAGCAGTGTTTAGAGAGAGAGAGGAAGGGCTAGACCTCAGAGACCTCATAGGCTGTGGGAAGGGTTGCGACACATTTCTACCTGCGCTGTGAGGCCATGGGCAGCTTTTAGAGAAGGCGCGAAGCATTTGGCGAGCGTGTCACCATCCTTGTCTCATCTTTTTGTTGTCTTCAGCGTGTGGGAAGCAAGAACAAATGATGGGGCTTAGAGCAAGGCGGCGACAGGAGCATTTGTCATTGGCCAGAATGTGCTTCCCGCCTTGCCCTCCACTTCCTCTGGTTAAATTCTGTAAATTAAAAACTCATGCTGGTAAATGCCACAGCCTTTGATCACAGAGAGACATTTCTTTCCGGGACATGCCAGCTCACCCTGACCCTTACCTCCAAACGCTCCAGAAGGGAAACGCAGCCTGGGAGCTAATCCAATAAAAACCGGTCCAGTTATTACACCGAGACAGAGGAATGCCCGTTGGAAGCTTCTGGACAAGGGGATGGGCGCTTTGCAAAACAACAATTTACATCTCCTTTTGTTTGCAATCTTTGTTCATTGACACAAAATTTCCTGGAGATGAGGCTGCTCGAAGAAGCGAGCATTCCTTTGTCTCTCGCAGGTTATTTGCTTCCTCAATGAGCCTGGCTGGCTGCGAGGATGGTGGGGCTGTGTCTGTACCTACAAATGCCCAATCCCTCACAGTCACGTTTTATCCTTCATCTTAAAACACAGGCATGTGAGTGAACGTAATTAGCCAGTTTTTAACTTAGCAGTCATGCAGTATTTAGCTGCTTCTTCGAGCCGAAGAGGGACTGAGTCTTTTCATGTTAGATTGCTGGTCCTGGCGAGGACGGGTGCTGTTTGACCGCTCATCTCCTTATAAACCACAGCCACAGACGTTCACTGAGAAAATCACTTGACAATAGCAGCTAATGGGAAAAACTGACGGTCTCACTTGAACGTTGAGAGAACTATTGTGGGGGCTTTCAAAAAGGGGCTTGGCGCAGGATTCCACAGTCTGAGAGATGCCTCATGTTCGCCCTCACCTGCTAGCACCCGGAGCGTGCCCAGCCCGCTTCTGTCCTGCTTCCAATGCCCCGGCTTGTGCTGGGTTGGAAGGAAGGCTGCCTGGCTGTGTGCCGAACTCTGGGCCAGAAATGCTCTCCCTGCCCAGCCATTGGGAGCACACCCCGTCTACAAATCCATCCCCTTGATTTCACTTCTGGGTTCTGGAGCTGACAGAGCAGCCTGTTTGAATGAACGGGAGCCAGAGGGCTCTGCAAGGCTGGCTCTGGCTCGGTCACGCTGTCTGCCCTCGTACTCAGCCTGACAGGACGGAACAGCATCGGCGTCTGAGGACGGTCTGAGCCACCTCTCTCCTCCTCCGGCAACGACAGTAAGAGGGATGGCTGCCATTTCCCGGGTGTTCTCCGTGTGCCCGATCCTGAGCTAAACGCAAATTCATCCTTCACCTTAGGGGTAGCGAGGGTGGTAAAAAGTGAATCTGGTGGGAAAGTGTGGGATTGTACTAGTATTCTTTCGTATTGACATCTCACATTTTACTATTTCAAAAAGTACACTTTTATAAAAAGGAATTTGCTGTAAAGGATAAGCTCCATTTCAGCGATGTATATACTAACACCTGTTCCATACCGAAGTTTCTGCTGTTTTTTTAAAATAATGAGCTTATTTTCCATGGGTTGGTAAAATTGAATGAAATGAGAAGCTAAGCAAACAAATAAGCAAAAACTGAGCCTTCTGGGACATATTTGTAGCTGTACTCAATTTGTGATAATATGGAAAGCATATATTCCGTTTGGCAAAGTAAAGAGCAGAGACCTTAAATTCCTTTGTCCCAGATCTTAAAACTGGTCAGCACCTGTCGTCAAGAATGGACGCCAGGCTTTGGGAAACCTATTCCCCATTCTCACTGTTGTTTCACTGTGGGCTAAGTGGCAGTGGCAGTGGCAGTGAACTCTCTACCACTGATTGACCTTCTGAATCTGTCCTTTCCTCTTCCGGGTCACTTCACTCCGAGTCAAAGATGGCTCAGTGTAGAATAATCACCCGCTTTGGTTTCAGAAATGGATGTCCACATCCCCTCTCTGCCACTTCACTTTCTAACTGAGACACCTGACCTCAGAGCTTCAGTTCTGTGAAGTGGGACTATCCAATGGGGCTCTTCTGAGAATTATGGGACCGATGGGCATCTGACAAATAGGAGATGACCACAAATGTTAGTTCTAGATGACTGCACATAGTAGGTGCTCACAAATGAGCTGTGATGGTTGAAGACGTTATTCTAGAGTCAGAAACTCAAATGTCCTTGGGACAAGTTGCCAACATACGTTAGTGAAGAAGGCTCGTTGGGGGTTGTGGTGAAATAGCCTTTATCCTTCATCCTTTCCATCCTTGGGATTCGGTTTTGTCAGTTCTTCCACTTATTAAAGCAGAACTAGAAATCTGATTTTTTTTGTGAAACGATTATAAAATATTGGTTCATTTGATTTTTATTAAATGCTCTGTGGGCAAAAAAAAAATCCCCTTTACATCCATTTGATCATTCATTCATTCCATTTATTCATTCAGCAAATTGTGGAGAGGCTTGATCACCCTTGATAATTCATTCATTCCATTCATTCATTCAGCACATTGTGGAGAGGCTGAAGGTAGTAATTCAGAAGTGAGATACAAAAAGGTCTTGAGGATGAGACTTTCAAAGGAAGAGAAAAGACACTGAGATTCTTAATGCTAGAGAAAGATGGGCTGATTAATAGTTTTTAAATAAATTAAGGGAATTTAAGCCATTGATGTTGACTAATTAGTCTTTGTCTTTTAGAGGTTGGTACAGAAAGAATTCATTTCTAAGGGGAATAATTCATTTTTAGGGAGAGTAATTATGAAGAAATATGATCATTTTCTGAACACTGCCACTGATGAAGGTTCAGAGAATGGGCAAAAAGGCTGTGGACTTTTATTTTGTGAAGGCTTTTAAACATAGCACCGTTTATCTGGGGAATTTGTTCATACGATTGGGATGACCTTGGAATAAACTCCCGCCCGCCCCCAGTCTGGAATTCGGGGGCTGTGATTACTTAACTGAAAGGGGTTCAGTCGCTGTGCCAAGGTTTTGCACTCACCATTCCCTGCAGGGTGCAATGCGAGGGAAGGGCTGAGAAGTCCACGGTGATTTGGGGTTCTGATTACTTGAGAGAGCCTTTCGCCCCGCACGCACGTGCCATAACCGCTCCAGTTAATGGACACAGTCTTTGCACCCAGAGCTCCTTTTGGAGGCAGAGAAAAGAAGTTCCCCTCCGGGGGAAGCCACATCTTCCAGCTTGACAGCCGCCAACTTGCATTTCCCTCCTCTTTCATTATTCCGAATAATTCTCAAAGCCCTCCTCACTCCGGCGCTGCACGGAGCTGAGATGCTGCCGTTTCCACTTGTCAAAAGATGTCAGGTGTTTCCAGGCGTGCCTGGTCCTCCGGCAGCTTTGAGGCAGACGCGGGAATCCAGGGCTTCCAGAAGTGGCAGTGGGTCCTTTTCCTGCTAACTCCGGTTCAGGCGTGCTTCAAAGATGCAGAGCTTGACAGGGACTTAAATGCTGTCTTTCCCTTCGTTGGAGAAATTCACATTATTTTAAAACCTATGGAGGGGTGGGGTGCCTCTTTGCTACAGCTCCACTGGCTGCGTTAGAGGCGTTAGCATCTGTTTTGTTTTGTTTTGTTTTGTTTTGTTTTTTTTTGAAGCAAAAGGGCAGTCAGGGGAGAGTAATGAGAGACTGTTCATTGAGAAATGAATGAATGAAAAATGTGTCACTTTGGGGTTCGAGGTCACATAAAACTTACGTTAGAGGGAAATACATTACTAGGTTTGTGTCTCTGTCTGAGGCCGTGGGAACAAGTTCAAGGAGATCATCTTCCAGCTTATCTTTGCTTAGGCTGAATGGTTGGAGTGAAGTGCATCAGAAGGAGTTGAATTATGAACATGTTCTCTATCACCCTTCCTCCCCTCCTCTCTCCCCTTCCCCTCCTCCCCTTCTCCCCTCCTCCCTCCTCCCTCCTCCCTCTTCCCCTCCTCCCCTCCTCCCTCCTCCCC
>PVKZ01002602.1:155580-207201 GCA_004027375.1 Macroglossus sobrinus | reverse complement strand
ATAGAAGACTTTGTTACCAGATAATGCATTTTAAGTGAGAAGTCTGGAGAAAAGAGGTATAAAATTGGAAATTACAATCCTTGTGTCTTCATCGCTTCATGTGAGATGATGCTCCATACTTGTGCTATCTAAAGTGTGGTCTGAAAAATGTGTTACTAAGTCATCATAATAAGAGAAGCTTGTGTTATAATTTAAATCAACTAGTGTACTACTTAGGTCAGGTGAGATTTAAATTTATATTCTGGCATAGGTTTTTTATTTCCAATAGCTAGGAACAAAGACTTTGTGGACAAGCTATTTTGAGAATTATAAACTCATGAAATCATTTTGGTCCCCTATGTAATTGAATAATTTTAAAAACATGCCAAATTCTATTGCTCTGCTTACATCTGTAGCAAGTAGCCCTTGGATTATAATTCAATTCCATGCAAACTCTTTAATAGAGAAAAATTGGATGGGCCAATTAAGTTAAATGTTATAGTTAATTTATTGGTTATATGTTTCCTCTAGATTAATAAATTATCCCCCTGATTTATACATCAATACCGTTTGAGTATTATTAGTAGGTCACACTCCCAAGAGACTTGTTATCTGCAGGTGTGTTGATGAAATTGAACTTCTGGACTTCCGGTGCTTATCACCAGATCCTGACATATGGTCTCCAGCTTGTGAGACCGTGTCTGGGAGGTCAGCGTGCCTCTGTGTGCAGCAGTCCAGGACCTCAAATGACAGTTAATGGCAGGACTCTTCCTTCCTCTAGAATCTAGTTTATCACACGGATTTGTGGAAGTTTACTGATCATGATTATACATGGTCAAAGTACTGGTTAAAATTTGTTTAATGTACTGGTGATTCTCAAATGAGGAAATCAATACCCACAACCTGACATTATGGACCAAGATAATTTAGTTATAGGAAGAAAGAGATCTAAGGATTCTTAAACTTATTCTAATACTTTATCTCCTTTATCAAACTAAATCCTCCAGAAAAAAAAAACAACACGTGTGTGTGTGTCTGTGCGTGCGTGTATACACATGCATACAATGTGTGTGTGTGTGTATATATATATTATATACACACACATATACATGCATATATACATTTATATATACATATATAAGTATGTGCATATGGTATACATATATATATAAAGTATATATATACATATATATATATATAGTAACAGCTAATATTCAGTTTCCAACTTTTATATGAGTAATAATATAGCTGGATGAATAAATATAAAAGTTATATCATTAAATCTTTTGAAAATTTAGCTTTATGCTAAATGAAAATACATGTTTTTATCTAAGAGCTAATTTACTATCTGTAAGTGATTCAGACATTCAAAGTGATGTTACCATAATTGGCCCCATGACTGAAAGATTAAGAAAAAGAAAAAAACTAACTTAAATACACACAGAAATTTAGGCTTACTCTTATTTCTCAACCCAGAAATCAGCCAAAAGAGTTACCCAATTTAGTATGTTCATTTCAATGAATGAATAGCAGCAAACTTTCATGCACATTTCTGTAATAGCATCGCTTTTTATAAGGAATAAGCTCTATTTTAAAAGATGCATTATTTAATCATAAAATTTCACAAGTACTGAACAATATTATTATTTCAATTATCTTCTTTTTAAAATGAAAGGAAAAAATCTAACATGCAGTGTATATTCCTCACGGTATAGCTTTTCTAAAGATATTTGGGGATTCAGGTTTTGTGTTCATAGATAGACCAGATCAGCCGGAAGATAAGACTCTTTGAGAATATGAAAATACATTGCGTTGAGAGTATAGAAAGTTAATTTAGACTTCCAGATAAATCACTGGCTCTCTGTTTCCTAATTTGTAAAATAAGGTGCTGAGAAAAATAATATTTTATAATCCTTCCTAGATTTTATAATCCTTCCTAGATTCCTGTGATTTGGACTGAGTCTCTGTTGATATGGAGGTGACTATCAAGGGAGAGAATGTGAAGTGAATAAATAACCTCAGAGAGTTCTGTGTCAGTTCTATGGTGCAAAGCTAATGGGATACATGCTAATGGATGAGCACGGAGTAATGCAAAAATGTCAGAACTGTGAAACTAAGTGTGTGTAACATCTGCCCTCAATAATGGAAATCAGCAAGTAAAACCATGCTCAACAAGGTATGTAGGAGAGCAGTGTGTAGTTATTATATTTGAAGAACATTTCCAACTGGAGGCATTGACCAAGAGAACAGGAAGAGAGAATGATGTGCTCATCACAAGGAGCCATTTAACACAGCTGGCTGAGAAAAGTTGAACACCATATCTAATTTTTTCCTGTGCTATGCTACTTAGCAATGTCTGCCACTCTTCGCCATTGCTTATTTAATGCCCGGCTTGATTTATGTCCCTGTTTTCAACTTTTTCCTTTTTTTTTTTTTTTTTTTAACCAAATTAGAAACTCTCAGAGCAAGGGCACTGTGTTTCTCTCATCTTCATTGCAATGCCACACATTGTAGTATTTCTCACAGGGCTAGTACACAAAAAATGTATATAAGTTAACTATTAGAAGCCGCCAAAAACCATTTTGGAACCATTGACATTATTAATTGTGGGAAAAACAAACAAACAAACACAACTACGAGGAAGTAAACACATAAAGCCACGTGATGCACAGACTGTAAATTTCCTTGAATTATAAGATGTCCCCACTGCACTGGGTTGTGGAGATGGAATAGAAGTGCCACTGTACCTTCCAAGACTATGAAACTCCTGTCCATTTGGTGCCACATGAAGGGAGCCAGAGGAGCCTGAATAAGTGAGGTGACCTTCAGAATAGAAGCCATGAAAAATGAACACAAAAATAAAATAAACCAAAACAAAAAATTTAGAGAACACACCTGGGTCTCTGAGAATTCTGAAAAAAGAAAAAAAAAAAAGAATGAGTTGTCTACATCTAATCATTAATGAACAAATTTTTTAAAGGTGCTAACTAGTAGTGTCTTTAATACCCACAGCTATGGCTATTCCTAGCTACAGCATCAAGAACATAATATCTTTAATGTCAAGGCAAACTCATATGAAGCATTAACCATGACAATAACAGTGTCAGTACTGCATGGTTTGTGACTTCTGAGTAATCTGAATGAATCCCTAGTATACTGATGAAAAAATATAGCTTATATTGGTTCACTATTCTTGGATTTCGATGTCAAGCAGTAAGATACAAACCTTGGTTACACCACTAACTCCTGTGTGACATGGATCCAGTTCCTAATATCTTATCATCTCAGTTTACTAATCTCTAAATGAAAGTAAACATATAGAACTTATGTTCTAAATAAAATAGATGACATATAGTCAA
The DNA here is from genome assembly GCA_004027375.1 of Macroglossus sobrinus. NCBI lineage: Eukaryota > Metazoa > Chordata > Mammalia > Chiroptera > Pteropodidae > Macroglossus > Macroglossus sobrinus. The sequence goes on along the minus strand of PVKZ01002602.1, from coordinate 203,863 downwards.
AAGTTCTACATAGCCAATTGATGCACAATGAGACAACTAATATGTAGCAACTATTATTATTCATTCTTTTTGTACACATGAACACAGTATTCTATACATGTGATAGGAAATCATATTAAAAGCGAATGAAAATATCTTAGTAAACAAAATAGTACATAGCTTTAAAGAAAGCATAAATTACTGAGTGATAGACATGTGAAAAAATAATTTAACAAGTGGGATGAAAGTATGATAGTGATATACATTTGGTAATCAAAGCACACATAGGGGAAGCAACTAATCTAGTCTAGAAAGGCTTATGGAATGAGGCCAGAGAATATGACATTTGAGGTTAGATGTAAATAATGACTAGGAGGTAGCCAAGTGGCAGGTGATTGTGTCAGAGGTACAAAAACCATCCCCAGGAGAGTGAGAACTCTATGCTAAAACCCTGAGTTATGGGCTATAATAGGGCTGAATTCAATTTAGTAAAGCTGAAGTGGAGGATTTGCCAGAGACAGTGACAGATGCTACAGAGTGGCTGAAGAGATATGCAAGGATCAAGCAGGTTGTGAAGGGCCTTGAAAGTTTTGCTAAAAATTTGCACTGTCTCTTGACCTTGGAGAAAGCCATTGTGAAAATAAGTTAACATGAAAATCAGATGAATTTGCAGAGTAAAATGTGTGGGTAAAAGAACAGAGTGTAAGTGGAATAACTTTGGGGAAGTTTAATTTCGAATGAGCTTTGAGAAGGAGAATATGACTTTGAGCTGGATTACCCAAGCAGTCAATGAGAATGAGTGACCACGACACTAGTCCATAAGAAGAAGAAGGTGAGAAAGGTCATAGAATAGGCAGATGAAATTCGTTTCAGTGTGGTCCTGCAGTGGGATATAGAAGAAGTTGGAACTAGACCCCATCTCTTATACTCAAAGCAGGCAAGATTACGAAGGCTGCGTAGCAACAACTTGATAGGTCTGTCTTCAGAAGAGTAGAGTAGAACTAGGATTGCATTATGCCCATTCTGAGAAGATGCTAAAATGCATCAGGATTTCTTAAACATGTTTATAGTATACCAATGAACAGACTGGAAATGGTTTGAAAGGAGGAAAATTGGATCAAGAGTGAACAGAAAAGGAACATAAGTATCATCAACCAATTAGTATAAGGTGTAATTTTTAGAGTATCCAAAGATTTCAAAGGTTTTAATATGGCATCATCATCTAGGTCTTAAAAAATAATATTCCCTAGTAGGCTGAAGGTTAACTGATTTGATGTCAGAGGGAAGCTATTAGAAATGGGATGGAGTCTCTGACGGACAGATCAGGCACTAGAATCCTGGAGCCGTGCCAAGAAGGTGGCCTTTCCCTAAGCTGATGGCGATGCTTTGGCAATCCAGGCGTTTGCATTTTAGGCAAATAGTTCAATAAGTTCATGAAGAATTGCTAAAAACTATTCTGTCTATAACGAGGCCAGATGCTTAAATTATCTAATTTTACAAGTTGTCCTCAGGTAAGATTTGTTTTTTTCCAAATTATAGTCCTCCTTGCTGTATGCCTACTGGAATTTTAAGTGGTACTCTCCTAGTGTGAATAGATGCATACGGAAAGAAATATAGTATCTCTAATATAAAGACCAGTGAGATATGTACTCTCTCTTTTTTTGAAATTATCTTTTACAGAGCAGTACTGAACATGTTGCTAGCTTTTTCTTACTTCCAGAAAAGAACTTTTTGATTTTTTTTCTCCCCAGCTTTATAAAGATATAATTGACAAATAACACTGTGCAAGTTTAAGGTGTACGGCATAATGATCTGATATATGTATATACTGTGAAATAAGTAGCACAATAACTTTAGTTTACCCATCCATCACCTCATTTATTTTTTCTTGTGATGAGAATTTTTAAATTTTACTCTTTTAGTTTCTTTCATACATACACACATATTGTTAACTATAGTTACTATCAGTACACTGCATCTCCAGAACCTACTTATCTCATAAGTAGGTGTTTGTACCTTTGACCACCTTCACTCATTCCCCCATCCTCCTCACCCCAACACCCGCCTGTCATGTCAATCAAGATTGAAATAAATCAGACACAATCATTTCCTTCTGGAAAACCAGAAAATAAGACAACCTCTGCTAAATACCCACTCCTGTTACCGTAGCATCTAGATGACCTCTGATGAAGTGTGTGTCACCAAGACCTTTAACTAATAATTTAAATGATACAATAAGGGTATTTTAGTCATATTCATTCTCCTTTATCACATACTGGTATAATCAGTATCATCATTTAGGACCATAAAGGCATATTTTGAATCTATTTGCAGCCATATTTTAATAGTAAAACTTATTTAACTTTAAAAATTCAAAAACTAAATTTATTTTAAGTAATTGTCTGACAAGATACATATGACTATTTTTTTGACACTATAAGCTCTCTTTCTTTGAAAATGTGCTTTTTTTTTTCTTCACATGGTACAAAGTGTCTCAAGAATGTATTCAGCCATTGTATATTAGATTGAAATAACTGGTATGGAATAGATTGATTTAGGATAAATAGTATCATTTATTACAAAATTTTAGGAAGCTTTCTGTTTTCTTAAACTAGCTATTGTCTTCATTAAACTGAAATGTAAAAATCAAAGTATGCTGTCTATGTAATAGAGAAAAATTCTTCAGAAAATAGAAACAAAACACTTTCATTCCACAGTATTTTTAAAAACAAACTTTTAACAATCATTTAAGTCATCTAAATTATGTGGGGTATTAACGTATTAAACTATCTTCACCACATTGAGATTTAAGGATCCTAATTGCAAAATAATAATAATAATAATAATAATAATAATAATACTCATTAAACAAAAAAATTCTGAGTACCAGACAGACTGCATAATACAAGCTAACGCAATATGTGGGGATTACAAGGTAGGTTCTGATGGATTTGAGAGTAAAGGAACCACGTAGTACAGAAAACTGACCACTCGAGGCTCAGAGGAGAAGAGCAGGTGGTATCTCAATGATACACAAGAAGAGAAAAGTGGTTATCATTCGGAATTAATCATGATAAAGTCAGAAAATTAAACACAAGGATGAAGACAGATAAGCTAAGCAGACCAAAGGTATCAGAAAAGGCAATGTTAATAATAAGAGGTAAACAACTCTGAAGAAAATTACCACTAAAAGAAACATCTTGAGAGAGAAATACATTTTACAGGCTGCAACTTAATATTTAAATGGACTCTCTAGACACATTTTAAAACATTCATTCAACTTACAGATAACATATATATTATGAACTTTATATATATATATATATATATATATATATATATATATATATATATATATATATAATTAACTAAAATTTTCTACTTTTTTTCTTAAAAATCATGCCTTAAAATAATAATGCATATTATTAAAATATCTTAGGAAAAAATATCAAGGGTACCGATTAAATGTGTCTAGTTAAAAGAATTTATTGTAGTCACCCTAAAAGCAGGAGGAACCCTCACTCTAAATTTGGTTTGCATATTGAGACTGACACACTGAGGATGAGAAAATGTTTCTTACTCACGTAACGATGTTTTCCGGAGGAAAACAGAGCAATGGCCCACGCAGGTCCAGAAACCTTTGAAGTGAAAACAAGGGAGGGACTGGCTTTGGGGTCTTATTGTAATTTGGGGATGCAGCTGTGTCTTGCATGGTTAGCATGATATAAACTTACTACCCACACCAAGGGAGGAAGACTGTGCTTTCTACCTGGCTTGCCCAGGTACAGAGAGAGAGGGACACATGGAGGGGTGGGGCTTTACAGCTGTCAGTCAAACGTCAAAACTGGAGCCTCTTTCCTTAGTACAGAATATCCCATAATTAACATATTCTATTTATTTATGAAAATCAATGTAAAATTAAAGTTTGATGGGCATTTTTATAGAATTTAAAATGTTTTATTATTTCTTAAATATGTATGTTTTTAAAAAAATACTTAACAATTACGAATATAGGCCATACGTATATTTAATTAACACACTCCTCCCCTAGTATAACCTTGGAGATAAAATATACTCTTATCGGTAACAATAACTTACTCTCCTTGCAATTTGCAAAAAGGATGATGAACCACAGTAACAGGAAGACATTATAATCTTTTGAAAGAGGTGGCATTATTTTTTTTTTAAGATTCACTCAATAATTATAACTTTTTCCCATAGAGGAATATAACCTCTCCTCTCCCCTTAGGATTTGAGAGGAACTACTACCCACAAATATAATCATCTGAACAAAACCCTAGATTGGTTTCCTGAATTAAAGCCATACCTTCAGCAATCTATTTGCTTTCTCTGCGGAAGCTCTTCATGTCACGTGTCAATACCAAAGGTGAGAGCCACTCAGGATTTCTAACTTTGTTTGTTTTGTTTCCCTCCCACAGAAGAAAGGTAAAGAAAACATACATTTTTTAGACTCATAAAAAATTTGTTTATGTTAACAAATGTTAATTGCATGATATTCGGTATACAGAAGAGAGCTGTTTCTCCTTTCTCTATTTTTTGTGGATCTGAGGACAAGTCTTTGTCTGAAACGCAAAGGCAATCTGCGTGACTATGAGGAGGCACTGTGATGAAACCAGGGACAATGGGGTACCATTTGGTCCTCCTTTTCCTTTCCTTTGATCGCATGGGGTTTTGTTATAGCTAGACATAACTGTCTACAAGAATTGACTAACTTCAAAGGACCACTGATAAAATAAGCTCTCGCTTGGAAGTTCTGGGTCTAAATGCCTTGTTAAACGTATTGTTCTTGTCCGGCTTTGGTTTCTGGTTTGAAAACACTATGTACAAAATTTTTTGTGTTTCCTTCAATTCACATGTTGCTACTTACTTCCTTTTTCCTAAAATGTTGCTCGTAGCAAAAAATCCTCTTGAGGTTAAACTCTCTGCATGGCCCATCACCCCACCTATCTTTGATCTGAGCTGTTCACCCACGTTGAACCCTGTCCTGCCTCAAAAAACTCCCAGTTATTCTGTCCACGAGACAAAGATACCACTTTTTATTTTTCTCTGCTCTTTGCTGCCCTCACCTGAAGCTGTCCTGTTTACAAACTTTTGAAAAGAGAAAGGGTATAATGGTCTGAGAACCTTAAAATGCATTTCTTTTAACAGACTAATAAAGCAAGAGAGAAACATATGCAGCCTAAAAACAAATCAGGAAAAGAAAAATCCTACAGCTATAAGTTACTACTAAAAGATGCTGGTCAAATTCTAAGAGAATAACTCTGCCCTATTTCATGCTGATCTCATGAGACCACTTGTCGACAGAGCATATTATGTACTGCCCTCAGTACTGTAACAAAAAATTGTGGTAATAAGATTTATTACTTTCAAGTATACTTTGGTACATATTGTTCTATGTTCTCTTTCATAATGTTTTGGAAGAGCAATTAATTAATTTAGTCCATAGCATGAAAAGAACATATTACTAACAATTCCATTACCCAGAGAAAACAACTATTTATATTTTTATGATCCTTTCTAACAAGCAAATATCATATATAAAGTGCTATATATGTGGATATAGATTATTACATATTTTGAAAATGCGCTAAAATTGTATTTTATGTATTTCTGTCAAAGATAGGCCATTTATATTTTTCTTTGATTTAGATTTAAGCCATAACCATTTAAAATTACAAATGCATTCTAGTCTAGATAGCTAAAATTCCACAATCTAGTTTCATGTATGCTGAATATTAAGGACAAGTGAGTTGAGGAACTACTAAAATCTGAGTATTAAACGCCTTTCTCAGTTCAGAAGCTATTTATTCTGAAGGAGAACCATGGCAATTTGAATTCTAGTAGGACTCTATGGAAAGGTGCTAAATAGCCCTTTGACAAAGGGCTTCTATGACTGACAGTCATGTTCAAGGACAGATTGAGACAATTCTAACATGGCTGAATACTTGAATTTTATAAATATACATTGGTACACAACAAATCCTTTAACAATATAAAAACAACTGATGTCTTGAAATTTTTTTTACTCATACATTTTTTATAAGACATCACTATACTTTCACTAAGACCTCATTCATTATATGTGAACTAGAGTGTGAAAAATATCTATTTTTAAACCCGTCTAAGAAAAAATAAAGAATACTACAGTTTTCAGTGTTTGTTAGTCCTGCAGGGAGACTCTGGACCATAATTTTACCTCTTTTATTTCAACAGATCAAATCTTTATTCCCCTTGCTTCAACAGAACATATTTGGAGTTCACAGTATTGGCACGTGTCTCCACTCAGGTGCTTGTGTTACCCAAGTGTAAAATTCTCGGTCTGTGCAAAATCAGAAAACACATTATGACATATCGCGCTGTCCAGGATTACTGAGAAGTTTCCAACGTGTTATTAGCAGGGAATGAAGCATGTCGACACCTACGAAAGTCCAGTCGTCAAGGCGAGACCAGCATCTGTTCACCTGAAGCAACGATTCCTACCCCTTCGATTAGTCACAGCTATATGACCAAAGTCTATTTAACACACTGAAAATGATCCCCTGGTCCAGCTCCCCTCTCAAGCCAACGGTTCCTGGTACCATAGACTTAACTCAAATTACACTAAATAGGTGCTTTATCTGTCATGCGTGATTTAAGTAAGGCGAGGGCTAGGATGAGGAGACAACAAAAACAAAATGTCATTATCTTTCTGGAAAGTCCTCCAGGCTTTAGATGATTTACATGTGGTTCTCGTTTATACACAGAACAAATCTTAAAATGAAAAACAAAACAAAACAAAACAAAGAAAACAGAAAAACAGAGTGTTCAAGCATGATACAGTCAAGGGCTTGTTCATCTTGAGATTCATCTGCCTACCTCTCAAGGACAATGAACCCCTTCAGGATGCAATAGCCACCTTTGACATGCAAATACGCATCATTTACATATTTCTCCACTAAAGCATATGTGTTCCTATCTTGGTCACCTTCAGTTCACTGTGTTCGATGGAGGAGAGGCATGCTTATAAGAACTCCCTGTTTAAATAGAAGTTGTGTGAAGAAAACTCTCTCGCCCTGAGTTTATTCTTTAAAGTTTTCCAACAGACTTACAATTACTCCATCACCAAGGAACTCTGATTAGACACACCCTTCTTTTAAAAATTAAGAAAGTGTTCTCCAGAGATAAAATGATTTTGTCAATGTTATAGTTTGCTATAGTTTGTATAGTCAAGCCAGTTCAGAAACCCACCTGACATTAGCCTTATTCATTTTTCTAGACATGGAACTTGTAAGAGAATATCTGCTTCATATATGTAAGCAATCTTTATATGTCTATTACTTAAATGCATTTTAAATGAAATTTATTTGTTTTAACTAAGGTAAAGTACATACATCTTGTCGAAGATATTTTTACCCGATTTCTCAGTCTTATATTTACGATTTGCTATTTTATGTACTAGAGATTTTAAACTTTACTGTCAAATGTAAGCATACTACATATAATAAAAATTCACATTAAAAATGGTTGCAAGACATATTTCTAATATATTAAGAAACTACTTTTAAAAAGAAAAAAATAAATAGTATTAAATGCTCCAGGAAAAGCTAACTGATGTTTTCCAGTTGATTTAAAAGAAATGTCATAATACCCTGCAATATTCATTTGTTAAGCATTTGAAGTCATGTTTTAAAGAATGATTTATCCAGCTTTCTCTAATACCTGTCAATTAGCATGAAATTAAAGAACAAAGAGGGGTACTGTCTAAGGCTGATCATAACATTCACCAATTGATTCACTTTCAACGTAGGAAAAAATATGTTTGCAGTAAAATCATTTTTACTCTTTAAAAACCTTGTTAAGTTTTCTTTTTAAATGTTAATCAAATTGTTTGCTTTAGAAGAGATACAGGCCCTTTGAGGGGAAAAAAAAAACGATGTCTCAAATAGGCTCAGAATTTTGTATCTCAAACCTTTTCTTCTGAAATAGAGAAAATTCTCATTGATAATTAAACAATTAAATTCAAATTTCAGTTCTCCATAGACCCAGCTAAGGGAGATCAAAAGGAAAGAAAGAAGCATGGGGTTAAGTTACTAAAGTTGCTGAGAAAGTTCTTTCAGACGGGCAGATATGCACAAAACAAAACAGAAAACGCATGGGATTTCACACACTCAGCTACTCTAATTCTTCTCATCTGCTTTTGTTTTCCCCCCAATGATTTCAATGTGTTAGAAAAAGCTGTACTGTAGTAAAACAGAAATTTAAAAGATACAGGAAGAAAATTCCTTTTATCAGAGGGATTGAAAAAACTCTTAAGAAAAATAGCTGTTGTAACTGGAAAACCTGTCTTGTCTATGGATGCCTTAAACACACACACACACACACACACACACACACACACACACACTTCCGTGGCTTATGACGGTTGGAATGTATTCTCTCTCACGAGTTTTGGTGTTTGCTATGCTGTTCTTTCAGTATTTTCACTGATGTGGCTGCATCTGGCAGCTACACTGTTGTCTGGGCACACAGACTCACGTAGGGAAGCCAGAGTAATGTTCTCCCTCCTTTTATTTGGATTTTCCTTTTACTCTGGACCCAGAAATTGTGTAGCCTGCCTTAGAGCCAGGGGAAGAAGCAAGGAGGCTGATCTGGTGGTGCATCTAAACAGGATGGTAGCAGGAAAACGGTGCAAAGTCATTTGGACTTGAGTATATTTTGACTCTAGAATCAAGATGAAGTGTTGTAGGCTATGAGAGAAAGGAGAGTGTCTTCAATGTCAGGTTTTAACAATATCAAGGTTTACTTCCATCTTCAAGATCAGTATTCTGCATGTTGAAATTTAAACAATATGTTCAGTGTTTTAGCCAAAGTCCATTCCAACTGTTACTAATACTTTGCGTAGTACCCAAAACATAAATATTATGAGTATTCTTGACCCTATATTGTTATAACAATTTTGTTTACCTTACTACAAATACATGAGCAATGTTAAAGTTCTCTGCTACTCACAGTGATTCCCTCTTTTGTGCTATATCTCAATAATAAGAACTGTTTTGTTGTTTATTTTCTTAAATCACTTCTATATTAACAATTGTCTTTGCCAATCCATTTAGCTTCGTCCTTTTCTAGTGAGAAGAAAAAAATCAACCAGTGTTCAATATATATTATTTATTCAGCGCTGGCCTCATTGCTGTGGAGATATAGAATAAGTCTCTGAGGTCTCCAGTATAATAAGTACTGATTTCGTGCTTTCCAAATTCAGTTTCCTCAAGAGGATGAGCTGTTATGTCAAATGCACATATTTTCCTTTTTGTAACTTTGGTCTCTTTTCTTAGACACCGTGTTCTAACTTCACTGGATGTTTAATCTATCTTTGAAATGTCCTCCGACTAATGCTCAAATTCTTTATGACCTATATAACTGGATTGAAACTTTTTTTCCTTCTCTTAAAGCCTCAGACATAGAAGATGGAGATTTGGAAAATAGCTTTGTAATTTCTACACCTTTAGAGCATAACTGTCTTTACCCAAAAGAAGAAAAATATTTGACTCAGAATATGTTTTATACTGTTAAATGTCATCCCATATTATAAAAGAAACATCACACTAGGTTTTTAATTGAGGTAGAATCATGGAGTAGTTAACAATTATAGTTCCTCTGTAACTATTATTATCTGTGAGATTATTCAAAACGGGATTGGATGGTATCCTTTTTAAAACATTGATTATTTTTCTTTAAAATGTCAAATTGTAATCTGACCTTTCTCTAACTCTTAAAATCAGGCAGAGAACTGTTGGGGCTGAGAACAAAAAAAGAACGGTAGCCATTTTGGAGGGATGCTTCTAAAAGCATAATACAATCCATTAAGAAACCTGATCTAGCATGCCTTAAGTTTCCCTTCAGCTTGATTAAACTCTAGAATGGTTTCTTCCTGACTCTAAGTCCCTGATCTTCCTTTTCTTAGAGCATTCACTTCAGAAAAGTTCCAATTTTAAATGATTTCTGAGCTGCTCTGGAATGTACATCTTCTCCTAGCCTCTGGCCAATGTTATAATCCATAATGTCTTTCTCCAGGTTCTGGGAGCCGTCCCTTTCTAATGCAATCATGAAGAAAAATGTCACCTCAATTTCCTGGTCTCTGGGAAGGCTGGAAGCTTAATTTGGATGAGCACCAATGAGCAAACACAGATGGCCAGATTTCATTGATCAACTTGCCCACAAACTTCCTCTAGTATGTTTCCTGTAGCTCATCCCGGGCTCAGAAACACTGGAGACATTTTTTCTTTAACACTTCTCTAGGACCATTTCTAATTGAGTTTAGAAGCAATGAAAAAAGGCTGGGTATCAGGAACAAAATGGGATATTTCTAGGGCAGACCCGTCTAAATAAAAACGCATGGCAGAAAGCACATTTGCACTCGGATTGATATAAACAAACAAACAAAAACTGTAATGTTAAGAAAAGACAGAACTATTAGTAAAAAATAATAGACTAACGGTACAAAGAGATTATATTTCTGACTACCTAATTTATATTCAAGTGCTTGTTAAACTTCTGGAAAGGATTTAATAATATGATCTAAAAATAATGTAAAAAATGATGATCCCTTATTAGCCAGTTTCTCAAAAAAAATAAAGAGTTTTAGTCTATTATCTATAATATTAAAAGTCATCTTCCCGAGATTGAGAAATGTCACAAAGGCCCCGGAACATAAGCTCATTAACACAGAGCCATATCAGTGTTAATCATCGCTTCTTCTACATGGTCCCAAGACCTGTGTATAGAAAATACTCAAAACATTTTTTTTTCAAATGAGTTAATGAAGATTAATTCAAATGAGGGAGCACAGCAGAAGTCAGGGCGGCTAGACAAGACAGCATACAATTACTTTAGGAGGTTAATAGGAGAGGGACCTGGGTACATTTACCGGAAAAATGATGCCTTCAATATCCGTATATCAGATTTTGAAATTATTATTGTGAAATGAAACACACATACTGAAATGAACAAAAAGATGAGTATGCAGTTTAAGAGCAAATGCCTGTTAGCCACCACTGAGGTGTACTTATATACATATATATTTTTTTCCAGTGTTGCCCATAATATTTAACGTACTCTAACTCACTTTCAGAAGAATGGGTGATTCTTAAGTACCTGTTAAACTGTGAGTTTATATCAAATGATACTTTTTTTTTTTTTTTTGGTGCACCAAAAGATAAAATAGAACATTGGATTGCCATTAGAAAAGATCTAAATCAGTTAAAAGAATACATTTGGGTCAATTAATCTGATACATATTTTACCAAAACAACTTTCTGAAGTGGATTCTTTTTAAGGGAATAAACTTCATTAGGTAGCATTTTTGTCAAAGAGTATATATTTAATATATGGCACTTTAACATTTTGCATACAAAAATTTCAAATGACTATTAATAAAAATTCATTGACAACTGCTCTCTTAACATTGGCTAGCTCAAGAAAACTCTATTGCAAAAAACAGAAAACTCATAAATATTACTAAGATTGGTTTGTGTTGAATGCACAAACCAGTCTTAGTACTATGTTGCACTCAGCAGTTATTTCTTGATATAATATTTATCAACCTCATTACATATAAAAAAGAAGAGAGAAAGCTAAAGAGCTAATGAGTTAAAATTATTTAAAATAAGGTGAAGGGATTAAGAAGTGCAAATTGGTTGCTACAAAATAGTCAAGAGAATAGAAAATATAGCATATGGAATATATTCAGTAAAATCTTATTAACTATTTAATAACAGGTGGGCACTAAACTAGTCGGAGGGATCATTTCATAAGTTATACAAATGTTTGACCACTACACTGTACGCCTGAAAACTAATATAAAACAATACTGAATGTCAGCTGTAATTGAAAAAAAAAAATAAAAAGTAAAAAAAAAATTTAAAATAGCTAGAAATAAATTGTATTTAAAAATATTTGCACAAAAGGTTATTGCATAGTACACTTTAAATATATCAAGAGATACTGCGAATATATTTTTACAACACAGGCATTTAACTACAGTTACCAAACATCTTGTAAAAAGGTAATTTGTACCTGGCAAATAAAGATACATCTTCTGCTGCTGGCTGTATCAGTAAGATTAGTATACTGAATCAAATGTCTATGCTTTCGTGGAAGTGTCCTAGTAGAGTACTGTGGTATATTTAAAACCCCTGCAACACTCTGCTCCCCAATGAAATACTTAAATAAAAATCTCTCTGGTAGTTATTAGAAGACTCTGCTGATGAAAGGTCACTTTTATCAGGTTATCTCTTTTTTTTCTGGTCTCATTCATATCTTTAAACAAGTCACATATTTCAAATAATTCAAGAAGACTTAGTCCTGGAACTCTCACAGAAGGAACAATAGGGATGACATTCACATACCAGTTTTCCATGAATTGAATGGAAAATATAACACATACCAAGAGACTGCAGATGCAGCGAGGATGCACTTCGTGTAGAGAGACTCCCTAACAAACCTCAGTGTGGGGAGTCCCGTCTTAAGGGAATGGTGAAGCTGGAAAGTCCCCTAGCAACCTGGCCCAGGCCTTCTGTGCAAGGACTTCTAGGACCCTTGGGGCTTCTGTGGAAAACACCAGCTGGGGAAGACCAGAAGGAATTAGCAGCACATGTCAAAAGGTGGAAACAACTGAAACTGTTTTCTAGCAGCAGTTCCCAAGGAGAAATGCTAACTTGTTTCCTCTGCTTTCTTTGACCACGGTTTTGAAGCCTCCGAATCATGCCTAATAATTCTGAACTCTAGCAATCACACTGAATGCTCCCCGACTTCAATATGACGTATCTGGGCATCAGCTTGGGAGTTTCCAGAAATATTAATGGGACCAGGGGGACCTCTGAAAGCACACAAAATTACAGTTTATACAGAATATAAAGGATCACCTGCACACCGTGCATAGTTTAAGGAAACATACTATCTAAGAGGCACAGCGTTGTTACAGTCCCATATATTTCATTTCTGCCCATGTGAAAAGTGTCTCTCCCTGGAAAATCTGTTACAGTGTAATGCATAACTGTGAAGGCTAAGGAGCACTGAGTACATTTATTCCTACACCGCTCAAGTGGAACCATCATCAGAAAGCTCGGGGTCCTCACCTCCTGTGCAGTATAAATGACAAATGTACCATAATGCTTCCTTCTCATGTATTTAGCGTCCTATGGCTTTGATATATATATTGGGTTATAGGACTCATATCTTACGATCGCTGACAAGACGTCTGGCATGGTACTTTCATATTTTATGACTTATTGAACTATGATTTCAAATTTTTTCAGCATATCAACATGCTAAGTGAAGGGGCCAGAATTATTATTTTTTTGTTACATTTCACTGAGCTGTGTATCATTTCAGAATGGCTTCATAGACACAGGCATGCAAAGAGTGTTGGCTTTAAATCTTTACTCATCAGACCTGAAAACAAAACAATTAAAATTAAATTATTCCCCCAGTGCCTTAAAACTAAGGAGATGATTAAAAATAGCTGTTTGTGAGGCAAGTGAATACTGGGAAATCTGTTTACTGCACTAAGAGAACCTCAAAGGAATTCCTCCATGCCGTGTGCCTGGAGTGATGTGTTCAAGGGACTTGTTTTCTTTCTCTGAGTTTAGATAAGCAAACAAAAACCGTTTAACAAAAGGTTACAGCAATATAGGTACTCAGGTGTATTTAGGGTTAGTGCAGAGTTCAAAACACTTAGTCGGGTTTTAACCATTCATCCTGAATGTTCTTGTGGCTCACAAAGTGAGCAGCCCACACACATGCTGTGAGTGCTAACGACGCTGCTAGACAACCTACATGTATTCTACTGTTCGATCTATACTTACACGGGTGTAGAACTTTGTGTGTGTGAACATAATCTGTAAAACCTTTGCCTCAGTATCCACATGTGATATCTGTACCTTTAGGAAAACCATTCATTGGAAAGAAGATATCAGAACTTCTAGTGTTGTTATTCCTTTTAATCTAGAAAATACAGAGATTGGCTGTGGGATGTTTACTTACTTTGCATATAATTAGAACGGTATTATTTAGTGTTAACTGAATTAATCATTACAATTTGTCCAAAGGTCTTAGTAGGTTTCTGGAAACTAAACACACACCCAATGTAACAAAATACTATGAACACAAGTGCATAATGGAAAAAAAATTAAAAAGATAGAGCTCAATTTTCTTTTACTCTTAAGATCCTGATCTAAAATCTTATTGTATGTCATTTTAAAAAGCAGACATAATAATCGGAGAATTATATCTGATAACACAGGCAACATCTACAAATTTCATTTGAAATGTGAAATTATACCTATCTTCACTAATGATATAAAACCCTGTCTAAGTGTATTTTGTACATTTTCCATTCATACGAAAGCAGGTTTCCAAATTTCCTGACTCTATGATGAAAAGTGGTTACCATTAGTATTCTTTCTAGTCGATTTTAAAACAAAACAAAACACACACACACACACACACACACACACACACACACACACACACACACACACAGAGACATTTATTCTGTTTCCTCAAGGTGAAGAAGATATTTTTAACCCTGAGTGAGAAAATAACTACTTTTAGAAGGAAACTGATTTTCTTTCTAGTTTGGTAATATGGAGAGTGTATTTAAATGTGGGGAGCCGTTCTTATCAAGGTTCTCATACCTGAGATCTAGGCAACTTCACCCTGGGACAGGGTCTTCCTCACTCTGTGCTATTTGATAGGATAGACAACATGAAGTCAGTTGCCCTGACATGCCCTGGGCCCCTTGAGCCATTTGCTCAAACTAATCTGACCTTGCAGCCCCTTCCTCTCCCGGGACACTCCTCATCTTTTGGTCATATAAGGTAATGGAATGTTCTCTGGTTTGGTATCCAAGGCAACCGTGCTTATGCAAATCCTCCTCCCCCTTATATACTCTACCCCTACCTACAATAAACGGGACTTGATCAGAAAGCCTGTCTTGTCTCCATTCTTTGCGTTTCTTGTCCCTCTTCTCTTTCAGTGCTTGGGGTACCCGTTGACTGTCCTGCGGATCGGGACATTTAAATATATTGTCGCTAGAGACAATAAACCATGATACATATTGGTATGGGTTGAACAATATTCCCTCAAAATGTATTGACATCCTGACCCAGAAAACCTGTGAATGTGATCTGATCTGGAAATAAGATCTTTGCAGATGATCAAGATAAGATGAGGTGATTAGGGTGGTCCCTACTCCAGTACGACAGATGTCTTTGTAAAAGAGAAATCTGGACACAGACATGTATAAAGGGGAGATGATGTGAAGGCACGTGGGAAGCACCGTCTGCAAGTCAAGTTATGCTTGATGCTACCAAAGACTCGGGGACAGATCTGGAACAGATACTCCCTCCCAGGCCTCAAAGGAACTGACCCCGCTCACACCTCCATCTCAGACTACCGGCCTTCAGGACTGTGGGATAACAAATGTCTGTGGTTCCAACCATTCTGTGTGTGGTCCTTTGTGACAGCAGCCCTGGGAAATTGACATGCACGTAAAAATGCATGCATGCATGTGTTATAAGAAACTTAGAGGCAGAATTTCCTAAGCTATTTGATTCCTTTGAAATAAAAAAAGTTTGATGGATTTTTTAATCATTTGCTCAATATGCAAAAATATAATACTTTTAGACTAATTTGCAAGAATAATTTACAGTATAAGAAAAGGTGGAAATTGAGTAGCTGAATTACAGTATCTTGTATGAAACTGAAATATGCCAATTTTCATATCTGTAAGTGCAGACAATGATGTACTTTCTTTATTTGGACTTGACATATTGCTGTGAGATAGCCTTTTCTCCAGTGGACACAAATATAACCAAAAATTGAAATAATTTCAAATTAGCATCTTTGACTCTCTGAATACAAAGGGTTAAATTAAGATCAAATATTTATTCATGTTAACACAACTCATCTAAAGGGCTTTTAAAATGATCTCTTTTTAATCCTTTAAAAAATGTTACGATGTTGGTAATGTCATTACTGCCATCTTAGAAAGGAAGGAATTAGGATGGGTATGAGCTTTGTTATATAGGCCTCTACCAGACCAGCGGAGCGGGATTCCCGCCCTATGGGCAGTCTGGGCCAGGGGCTCTGCTCTCAGCCTGCCCCCATTCTATCAGAAATCGTGCATCGCATATAGGCCTTCTCCCACAAGGTTATAATAGAGCTGAAAAATATCTATCCTCTAGTGACATCAGACTCAGAGGTAGTTTGTCATTGCGCAAGCCCTTACCTTTACCGTTTGGTACCCGCTCAGTCTATTGATAGTAACGAAATCAGATGGACAAGCCTGGGACACGCATCCCCGGCCTGGCCAGCCCCGCTCAGAGGCACCCCCTCTGTAAAGCAGGGTTACTGCTGGCCTGAGCGACGAGCGTTAGCAAATTTTGAAGAAAATAAGAGTTTATTACTTATAGGCCCAGGAGCGTCCGACGCGAACAGGAGCCGCACAGAGGCGGTGAGTGGGGCGCGGGGCGGGGCGGGCCGGGCCCTGCTCTTATGGATGCCGAGGGTGGGGCCCAGGGTCCCCCCCCCAGCTCTCTCCTCATTGGTGAACTGAGAGCGTAAGAGCCGGGGTTTAAAGGGCAGGAAACGTAAAATACGCAAACAGTGCGTTATGAAAGGAACAAGGTCTGTAAAGCAAAGGGGCCTTAGTGGCGGGAGAACAGTGGCTGGTCCCGGCCCGGGGCTGGGAGCCCGCGTGTACCCCAGACAGCCAGCTTTCAAGGGGATGCTGGCAGTCAAGGCTTAAATCAGCCCCAAGCATCCCTAAAAGAAAAGCCAACGCTCCGGGCTCGCACTGCGCTTCCTCACGTGTTTGTGATGATGCTGTAAACGGACTCCGGGGATGCCAGGTTCATTAAGTGGGGCGCTCACGATTATAGGGCCGAGCTGTGCCGTCCAGGTTTGCGAATGGCACCCCACGATGTTTGCACAAAGACAAAATCACCAAAGGACGCATGTCTCAGGACATAGCCCTGTTCTTAAGTAAGGTAAGACTGCAGTATGATTAATTAGCACTAAATTATATATAATTTTGACTATTAATAAGTAAAATGTTTTAAATTATTTTAATTTACTCTGCCTCTCACCTTTTAAGTTTTTTTAAAAAATGTATTTCTATGATGTACACACTATGTCAATGCAGAAGTGTATGTAAATACTACATTTGGAAAACTAGATACAAAACCACCTATGACTGGTAAAGACAAACCTATCATAGCGTTTTAGTTCATGCCACCTTTTCCCCCTTTTTTTTCTCTCCTTTTCCCCATTATTTTTTATTGCAATCTCATTAATTACCCAAGGGAAAATATGCATTTCAATATATTAACTATAATAATATACATATAATATTTGTATAAGTACATAAAATACTAATATACAATATTATATATTATATGAAATATTTAAAATTTAATGCAGACATATATCTTTTAAGAAATCAAATGCTTGAAGGTGTTGTATTATCCAATATTTTCATAGTAATGTAAAGAGAACATTTAAGTTTCTTCACCTGATATTTCCAAACCATGTGAAAGTCGTATTTATTTCTTATATTCCTTGAAACAATTTCTGTTACTATAAACATGCTATTTTATTTTAATCGTGGCTTTATCGATGTGTTCATTTTACTATACAAAACGTTATATCTTTATTCTAAGACATTTTATGTTAAGTAGCACTCACATAGGTAAGAATCTTTTTTAGAAAAACAATATCTACTGACTATGTTAAAAGAGAAGTGTTTCTAAAGCCTCAATTTTTATTTCTGTTATTTTGATATAGAGAAGTAGGATCGAAGAATAGGACCATGGCATGTAGCCAGAAAGCCTCTACTATTGAAATAAATGATAGTGTTTTTTCTTTCTTTCTTTCTTTTTTTGATAAATACATTTTTAAAGTTTCATACTATTCCTCTTTTTGTAAGATCCAGAAAAAAATCACTGTCCTTTGCGTGACTCAGTAACCCATTGGAAAATAGGTACCCATTACTTACATAGAGAAATGATAGAAATTCAAAAATAATTTTATAGATAGTATTTCTCTTTCAACTTTCTTCCTTTTAGCTCATCTTTCTTTCTTGGTACTCCATGCCCCGCAAGCCCTGCACTACATTAAAAAATGAAGCTATTACTTGACTTTTAGACACATACAGGCATATATTTTCTTGGTTTAGAAGGCAAGGAGGAGACTGAAGATTTCTAGCTATGATAACAGTTTCTACTATTGTAGTTCAATCGGTTGCGTAGCAGCTAATAGTGAAATGGGAATATTAATTAAAAGGGAGATAGCATCAGGTCTCTCGACACCTTCACACCTGTATTCCCTAGGCCTTTAAGTAATAAATGCTTTACATTGCCAGTGAGCGCTCCCTACTGGCAAGCAATAAATATCATGTAACTATGTTATTAACTGGTAATTACTTTCTTTTATATTATTTAGATTATTTAATATTAAATTCCAATCCTACATGCTTTAGGACTGGGTGTTCTAGAGAGCTTTGCCATAAAATTGTATTAATATTAATTAGCCAAGTAGAGAATCAGACAGAGAAACACAGTTAGTTGGAGGGATTAGATATAGAGTCTTCATTTAATGAGCAAAATCTACTGATCTGTTCAATAAGTCTCTTAATGGTGTTAGAAAAGTTTAATAAGAAAAGTGTGGTAGTATTTGTATATTTTTTTCACAGCTAATTTGAGTAATTCTCACATGATGTTGACTCTAATCATTCTACTAAAGATTTCTCTCTTCATCATTTCTTTATTCTATCCTCCTTTTTAATAATAGGTAAATACCACTTTTGAAAATTATAGATCAGATTATGTAATAATTTATTATCTATATAGCTTTGTGTCTGTCTTCCTCAGCTTGAATGCGAGCTCTTTGTTTTGTCATTGATTTAAGCCAATGGCCTAACAGAAAACCAACCACTCATTGTGAAGCCCTCAGTGAATACGTGTAGAATGCATCAGTCAGTTTTAATCTGTTTTATACTTGAGTTTTGTAGTTTTTTTTATAGATAATAGCATTTCCATGGAGCTTAATGCACATAAGTCACTGCTCTACAGGTTTCAAAATATCAACTTTTGATTTTAAAAAAACATTGGCGGTAGGAACAATATTATTCACATTTTACAAATACAGAAATCAAAGTATAGAGAGAGTCGTGGGCTTCTAAATGTTTAAAAACAAGTACATTGAAAAACAAGCAAAAAAGACCCTGATTTGTAATGTTTGCCAATCTCTATAGTGCAAACACTTCTGCCACAGCTGATTTCAAGCTACAAATGTGATAGCAACTGGCTCACAAAATTCCAAACATAGCCAGTGCCAGCATTCTACTCTAAAAAGTTGCATAGAAATGATCTAGGATTGCCTAGCTAGAAGTGATATATCTGGGCTATGAAGTTAGGCAAACTTCATGCATGATCAATCCAAAGTCTGGTGAAGATTGTGAGTAGTATTCTGAAATTGTAACCATTAACAAACTACATATTTAATTATTTTTTATGGAAATGTCCCACTAAAACACTTCTTTGCATCCAGTTGTCATCACTGATTACAACAGTTATGAAAATAGGATCTTTATTTTAATTATTAATCTTTTATTGGGCTGCATCTGTTTATAAATTATAATTATGTTTGATTAGCATAGTCATTTCATTACACGTGTTTTCTTTGAGAGTGTTGCTCTACTTAGCACTAATATTTTGAGGATGGGAGAGCTGTCTATCCTGAAAGATGTGTTGGATTCATCCATCGCAAATCCCTTAGAACATATTGCAGCAGAATAAAGTAGACATTTGGAAATCTGAATGTATAAATAGCAGATAGTCAGACTAAATCTCCAGGGTGAGAAAATGCAGGACATTTGAATCATATTACCAGATGTTAAGCCTCTACTGTGAATTCAAAAACAAAAACAAAAAAAAATGTTAATTTGGAAACGTTAAGGTCATCATACATTGTAAAAATACAAATCAGAACTTGATCTAATAAGCAAATGCAACCTTGAAGTTAAGAAATGTATTAAACCTAAAACACTGAAAGAAAAAAAAGTAGTATAGCCTGATTTTTCTGACTTACAAAAGAGTATAACCTGTATAGAATTGAGTTTTTATTCTCTTTGATTTTACATGGCAGATTTCCATTATTTAGTATTTCAACTGTAGGCACCATAACCAATCCCGGTATCAAAAATTCAATCATTCCATTTTAGTACGCTGTGGTTCCTACAATCCAACACATTAATGGTTAGACAGAGAGAGGATTCAATATTAAATCCTTCTTTTTGAATCAGTTTCAGGTGGTTCTATTACCAGAACTATTGTAACTAAGGCATTAATTACACATTTCCATTATTATAGAGCCAATATCAGCAGTCACTAAGGCATATTTCTTTAGGAGGCAAATGCAACCTGTTCTCTGATCAGGTATTGTTTCCCACAAGGAGGCATCAGTCTTAAATTACATAGCAAACAGGTAAAAGAAAGGAGATGAACAATAAGTGAACCCCATGGGGAAAAAGAATGAGGATTTCACTCAGGGTATCTTGTTAAATAAATAAGATTCTCTATTTCTGTCAGTTATTTCTTTTCATATGCCATTACATGCACATATGTACAAAGATAAAATGTTCAGGATATATTTATAAATTTTATTTTATTACTATTTGTAATTTCATAGTATCCAAAATAATGTTACCTGTCATTTCAGGATCAGTAGGTTTATTTTTTTCTGAAAAATAAAATGTAGAGCAAGGTGATTATTGCATAATAAGGATATTTCTTCTCATTAAACAAACTGTTGTTTAATGAAAATAAGTGGAACAGACTGAGTTCTGTCTTACTTTAAAAAATTCTGTATTTCCCTTCATTAATTAATAAGTTGCTGTAGTAAAAACTCACTCTGTTAATTCATCAGACTAATGAAGAAGAAATAAATGTACAGGGTAAAGTCCTAGAAATAATGTAGGAAAAAAGTCTAGATAAGATTGGGTATAATGATGACATTTTAGATACAACACCAAAGGCACGATCTATGAAAAAATAATCAATAACCTGGACTTAATTAAAATTTAAAATGTTTGCCCTGGTAAAGACACTGTCAAGAAAATGAGAAAACAGTCCACAGTCTGGGAGAAAATATTTGCAAAAGACAAATCTGATAAAACAGCTGCTATCCAAAATATATTTAAAAAAAACAAAATATTAAAACACACACACATACACACACAAACACACACATACAAACACAAAACTCTCAACAATAAGAAAATAAGCCACCCTATCAAAAAATGGACAAAAGACATGAACAGACACCTCACCAAGAAGATATACAGATGGCGAATCAGCATATGAAAAGATGTTCCACATCAGATGTCCTTAGAGAACTGAAAATTAAAACAACAATGAGATACAATTACATACCTATTAGAATGGACAAAATCCAAAACGCTGACAATGCCAAATGTTGATGAGGATGTGAAGCAACAGGAATGGTCATAACCATCTTATTTAGCTATTGAGGTCCTTGGTAATTACCCAAGTGAGTGGAAAACAGGTTTATCAACAGAACCAGCACAGAGACATTCATAGCAGCTTCATTCATAATTGCCAAAACTTGGAAACAACCAAAATGTCCTTCAGTAGGTGAATGGATGCATATTGTATAATTTAAACTGTATTACATCCTGGAAATTGCAAAGTTATGGAGAGGGTAATAGATCAGTTTTTGCTAAGAGTTAGCGGAGAGGGAAGAATGAATAGGCAGAACACAGAAAATATTATATATTTTATATATAATGCTATAACTATAGCATTATACTTTATATAATACTATAATTGTAGATATTTGCCATTATACATTTGTCCACACCCATAGAATTTACACCACCAAGAGTAAACTGTCATGTAAGCTGTGGACATTCTGTGATAATGACGTGGTCTGTAGGTTTATCGATTGTAACAAATGTGCCATGCTGTGGGGGTGGTGACAGTCGAGGCTGTATGTGTGCGCGTGTGCTCGCACATGCAGGGCACATATTGGAGCTCTGTATACCTTATGCTTCATTATGCTATAAAACTACTCTAAAAAATAAAATCTATTTAAAGGAAAAGAGAAAATAAGCTAATAAGCTACCACAACATCTCATCACGGCCATAACTACCAAGAATGTAGCTACCTGCAAACACTATCTGATGCACCAGCAAGATAAAAGCCAAAAAGACATTTTATTCTAATACTTCATACATTTTTACACATTCAACTTCATTGAGATGGGTACTGTACTTATATAGAAGATATTAATTTCTCCGTCATGGTTTGTTCTTATGTTAGGGAAACCAGTTGGAGACGTGAATTTTTGGTCTCTAAATCCAAAGTAGATGCTAAAATGTTACAGACCTTTCCTAAAACAGGCAAAGAGAGTCATCAGTTTATCTGCGATGGAATTCAAAACATTTTCCTTCTGCAGGGTATCTCATTGTGCTGCTTTTACAAACACAGAGCTTTCAAGAGTAGAGCCGTCCTTGATGTGACTGCGGTCCAGGCAGTCAGATAAGTAATTCCCTAAGAGCATCTGCCTCTCATCTACTCATCAACAAATGGTCAGAGACGATATAAAACTATAAAATATGAACATAAGGCTTCAAGTGGCAGGCCATTTTAAGGAGAGCGTTTCAAGGCAGATTTGTGTCCCAGACAGTTAGTCTCACTATAAACTTACTTCC
Organism: Macroglossus sobrinus; assembly: GCA_004027375.1. NCBI lineage: Eukaryota > Metazoa > Chordata > Mammalia > Chiroptera > Pteropodidae > Macroglossus > Macroglossus sobrinus. The sequence goes on along the minus strand of PVKZ01002602.1, from coordinate 181,088 downwards.
GCTTGGCACTGTCCAAATCTCCATGGCCAAGAGGAAGTTAATAAAATACTGACACACGTGAGTACTCCCTGTCCATGAAAAAATATCAAAGCGCTGCACCCTCAGGACCTGGTAGATTACACTGCAGAGCAAAACAAACAAACAAACAATAACTTCCAAAGTACCAGTGACTCGAAAAAAAAAAAAGAGATTATTTTCACATACAATTCTTAGCTCATGTGCAAAGCTATTGGCAGGAGGGACATTGATAATCTAAGTCACTCAATCTCTAGATCGAGGGAGGATTTATTATGCTTCCACATCTGTTCAGCAGAAAAAAGGCAAGGTATAAAGGTATTCTCTCTCCCTCATCGTTCCTTCCCAATGGTGAGCATGTCACCTGTGTTCACATTTCATTAGCTAAAGCAAGTCACACAGACATGGATAACATCAAAATAAGTGGGCAACTAAAATATTGCCAAGTGCCCAGAAGACAAGGGGATGAAATATTGGATAAATAGCAGTAATGAATTCCACAAAAACCATCATATGAAATGAATTCGGAAACTGAAGCTGGATAAACTCATAGTTTATCTGTTCTTTGTACAGGATCCGCATTCAGGCTGCTTCCATGCCATTCTGTGCTTTCCTGGCCCTGAACTTAGATTCTCTCTGATTTTATCTCTATAAATTAGAGATATTTTAGAGATATAGTCTCACACTCTGACTATATAACTAATATATTTCTCTACAACCTCAGGCTATCAGCCTATAAAAGTTTCTCTCTTCTTTATCCTCCCCTTCTCTCTCATTATTATGTGAAACCTTGCCCTACTATGCACATACAACTTCCTCTGGAGCCACATCAAGCCATCTATGAGAGAGTTAGTAGGGTTCCAGTCGAGGTTCTTACAGTGGATTAAAAATAGCCACAAGGGTTCACCACCTAACACATGAAGAGTCATAAATAGTTATATGTTTCTTTTTTTGTGTATGGACTGTATTTGACACTATGTTGACCAATGTAATGGGACAGAAATTATGTTCTGGAACTTGCAAGGCTAGGTCTTAAGAAAACTGGCAGTTGCTACTTCCTTCCTGTCAGGGGAAGGCAGTCATCATGACATAAAAAAGCTTGTCTAGGGCTCATGAATGATGGGGCTCCACGTGCAGATAGAGAGGCCATGGAGGGACTCCCAAAGTTCAGCTATGTGGGCAAAACCTTCTCGGATCTTTTATCCATGTCTATTGTGTCTGCTGAGTTCAACAGGTTGTGGGGACTTGGCCAATAACGTGTGGAGCATTGCAGCCCAGAATTACTCAATTTCACAAAGAATTGGTGAGAATAAATCATTATTATTTTAAGTCAATAAATGTGGAGATTTTTTTTTCTTGATGGAGCAGTGTATAAGTGAACATTCTGTTCGGCTTAACATTTGAATCAACTAGATGGTTGTAAAAGTTTTAAATTACCTGAGGCCACCAGAGGCAAATTAACATTTCTAGAAGTGGATCCTCAGCATGCTGTTTTTAAAAGCCCCGGGGTGATTCTAACACACAGTGTTGGAAACTATGGAGTTAGTTTTGCCCATTCTCTAGTTCTGCTTCTAACTCGCTTATCTTGTGACAGTGAAAAACTCTCATGTTTAGCCTTATGCCATCTGGCTTCCTCTTGTTGAGTCTGAAAGTCTTATTCTTGAGGAACACTTAGTGAGAAGCATTCTGAAAATGATGTTTCTGTTTGATGTGAAATATAGTTAATGGATCATTGATTCTGTGAATTGGTTTTTTTGTTTGCTTGTCTGCTTTTTTTTTTTTTTAACTCTTTTGTGTGTCTGGATATATATCAATGAGAAGGGCTTCAATATACCAATACTTAACTCCTTTCCAACATACGAGTCACTAACCATATAGTTGAACCTTCAGGAATCATCTTTTACTGCCTTTTCAAGTTCTTAAGGATTCTACGTTGCTAATATAAGGAGTTATCATTAAATAATTTAATGTTCCTACAAGCAGCTACTTTCAATATTCAAAATTTTGTTACATGGCTCGGAAAGACAGAAATTTTTCAGATATAAATCAATTCAGTTAGGAGATGCATCAAACAGCTTATATGTTTAATAGATTTGTAGTAAATATCAACTAGACATTGAATTTGCTGATATTTCAACTTCATAATTATAACATATCTTCTTTGAAATTTTAATGCATTTTTTTTATTGAGGACCAATGATGTTGGGTTCCTAAAAGTACTGAGAATGCAAACGAATGTTTTCAGGCCTAGTTTAGAATTGATAACTTAAGTGCTTACATTCAAGTACATTGGAAATCGACCGAGAATCATTTAAATCGAGGTTGCACCAATTACTGCTTGTGTACATATACCTTCTAAACGCAGTTTCTAATTTATAGAAATAATAGCATTTATATCTCAAAGCTATTTTGAAGCTTAAAAAGAAAGATCATGTTTCACTTACAGTTCTCAGAAGAAAGTAGGCACTAAGTAAATATTATCCATTTTAATTGTGTCTCAGTATCACAACAGCGGGCTTGTTAAAATCTTCTAAGTGGAACACCTCCCACACATCATCCTTCTCATCCTCCACTGTACAAAGAACTAAAAGAGGCAGAAGATATTTGAGAAGGGATTCAAGAATGGCAATCTAGATAGACAGCCCATCCTTAAAATAAACAACAAAATACGTAAAGATACAAAAAAAAAAAATGAGTGAATTTTCATAACATGTCCTTTGCTAAGAGTCAACCAAAAAGTTAATGATACCCTTTAGAAAGAGAGACCAGTGTCAGGCTTTATCAATTATAGATAGGATGGACTTAGAATGTTCTTGGGGTAACCCCAAATCCTCTCCTGCTGAACGCTTCTGGCAGAGTCATTTTAATCATGATCACCTCATTTCCATAGCTTAGTGTTTGAGAACCTAATTTCGTCTCTAACTATTTAGGCATGGAATCCAAGACTCCTGAGTCCCAGTGAGGTGTACTTCCCATCACATCTTGCAGCTGTAGGAATAAAAGAGAACAGTAAATGCTACTTGATTTTCCCCATTTCAAATATCCAGTAAAGATGAATTCACTTGCTGCACCTGCTTGTTGTTTTATCATTCCATTTCCTGTCTCCCTTGTGAATTGGCCCACAGACACAACACCTATTTAAAATGATTGGATCTTGAAAAAATGTAAATTGATATTTCATACCCCATAGATTCTTCTGCAATGGTAATATCTGTGGTATATGCACATTGCAAATTAAATCATTTTTTAAGCTAGCATAGGGTCTGTCTAATAAAAACCCTTATGAAATCCCACTGTGTCTGTTTGGTAGAAGCTTTTCACAGTGAAACATTTAAGCTTTGCAATAGCAACTGAACAAATGTGATTGATTATCAGTTCACTTGCCAGATTCTACATTGAAATTAAAGAAAGTAAAAGCTCTTTTATGGAAGTGATATAACCACCTGCGATATTAAACCAATAAAATATGTGTTTGGCTGTTTGTGAACTGTCTTGACCCAGATGTATAAAGTAGCTTTCTAGAATGTAAGGGCCTTATATAGTAACTGATCAATCTTTCCTAACTGTGGCAAAGCAGTAAAAAACATTCCAAATTGACTAAAAGGTCAAAACACTCTGAAAGAATTCTACCACTGAAGTAGATATGAAGTTAGCCACACTTGTGATAAGCAGAACAAATGAAGAAAAAAATAAATGCAGTCTATAAGCATGTTCTTGGGAGACATTCTAAGAATTATTAACTCATTAAAAACAAGTTTCCTCTGCCTGACACATAACAAAACTAGATTTGATTGAGCATTAGTTTGTTTTTCTGCTTATCTAAATATTAGCCAATGCCCTGATGAGTTTGAGCTGAAACACTTCTCTGCAAATAGCTGTGTCATCTATAAATATCCCACTTTTACTTAGAGTCTCCACAGAATCCATTTTAAATGGCTACAGATAATGTGTGTATATTCCTTTGTTTAAGAAAAGTAAACACAACCAAACAATACGGGATTCTCTAACCATAGTTACTTGAAGATTCAGCATACAGAGATGCGAATCTGACCTTGAATGGACCTGTCCAATGGATCTGTTCTGTTTGTTTGGAAGGATTTTGGCAGCAGCAGATACAAGATAATCTAGAGTAGCTGCTATCAATATTGTTCTATTTATAGATTGCCAGGAGTTTTCTAGGATGATGAGAAGTATTAAAAACAGCCTGTATCCTTGGGGTACCAAAATATATATGAATGGGTGACAATTAGAGGACACGGCTTCAATAAGCAGGAGGACCATGTTTTTTGTTTTTGTTTTTGTTTTTGTTTTTTAACAACTTTGTTCTAGCAGAGTGATTGGATAGAGAATGAGGTGGACACACTGAAATGGGGATGGAAGTCAGTCATGGGTCATTACAACATGGGCATAACTCAGAGAGTTTGTTACAAGAAACAAAGAATATTTCTTACTATCTAAGAATTGTAGAACAAGCTTAATTTAAATCAGTAGTAAGAATAGCAGACATCCTGATTTACCTGGTCCCTAGATCTGGGTTGGCTTGTACCTCTGTTGTGGCTTAGGCAGCCTCACTTACATAATATGCATCCTTGTGGCAGACAGCAGGGTATACCTTTAGCACAGAAGAATTGCATTTATTTCATTTATGGTAGAATTCTTCACGTGTGTGTGTGTGTGTGCAAATTTTCTCTTAGAATTACTTTATGCAACGACTATTCATTGTTTGAACATCCCAAGTTAGAGTAAGACTTTATGTAAATAAATCCAGTTTTTGAAACAAATAAATTCCATTAACAATGAATAATGAGGCCAAGTAACTTTCATGTGAGTAAATATAAGTCAAAAATATTACCTAGAGAGAAAAGCAGAGCAATAGAGAAAGACAAATAAAAATAGATTAAGACCAATTAAGGGCAATTCTGAAACAAAAATTCATAAATATTTTAATCAATAACTATATGATCATAAAATATAGAGGAAGTCACTAATCTGGCAAATATGATTGACAACAAATTCTGGTAACTGGTAAAATACGCCTATGCTATATAATTGCATAATAAATATCCAGAATTCTACCCAAAATTTATAGTAAACACACTACATTTTGTCTTCTGTGTCAAAACTTGGTATGATGTAGCCATAACTGTAAAAATTAACAAAACTGTAAAAATTAACAAAATTAAAGTTATCTTTCTTTTAAACTTGATTATTCATATGTGGAATAAATATTTAGAAATAAATGCAAAATATTGATTCTTCTGGCTGGCATATTTGCAGTCATAGTTTCTGCATTTTTTCAAATATGGGTGTATTCACAGAATTGGCACTCTTGGTGTGTCTTTTCCCTGGTCAGATGACGTTTGTGTCAGTGGCAGTGTTGCCCTATACATGAGCACCCCCTGCTGACACATTTAGGAGACCCATTCCTATTATTGTAAAAAAAAAAGAGAGAGATTGATTTGAAGGATTCAGTATACAATCTTAGACAGATGCTTGCATATGAGATATGTCTTGACAAAGTACACATAGTCACAGAGAGCAGCAGCGTCTCAAGAACTTAGCTCAAGGCACTCTGTTGATATTTGTCCTTTAAAATAGCAAACACAATGAAAAAAACTAAGTATTTCTCTAAGTTTTTTTTAAAGTAGAATAACTTGTAACAGTTTCCTGTCGCTACTGTAAAAATTACCACACATTCGGTGGATTAAAAGATAACACATTTACTATTTTATAGTTCTGCAGGTCAGCAATCAGGCATGGGTCACACTGGGCTCAAATCAAGGTGCTGAACAAGGCTCCACCTTTCTGGAGGCTGTGGGGAGACTTTAGTGTTTCTGGAAGATGCCTACATACGTGGCTCATAGCCACCTTCCTCCATCTTCAAAACCATCTAAGTTGCATCTTCTGTACCTTTTTCCCATAGTTACATCTTCTGACTCTCCCTCCTACCTCCACCTACCATTTTTTTCTTCTTCCTATTTATTTGTTTGTTTGTTTGTTTGTTTTTATTAGTTTCAATATTCAGTACATTGTTTAGATATCTATATAGTTCATAAAACAATACCCCCAATTGGAGGGATCCACCTGCCATTTTTAAGAACCTTTGCCATTGCATTGTTTCTGCCTAGAGAATCCAGGGTCATGTCCCTGTCTTAAGGTCAGATGACTAGCGACGTTGATCTCCCTTTACCATGTACCCTAGCATAGTCACAAATTCTGGAGATTAGGACATATTTGCAGGAGGGGATTGGGACTCATTGTTCTACTGACCACAACAACCAATAATTACTTAAATATGAAAATAGGATCTAATTAGAAACTTTAAAAGATATTAACCTCACATTAAGTTGATATCATTAAATTTTAAAAAAGGTCACATTTTTAATATTTGCTCAAATAATAGTTGCCCAGCTTCCTAATATATTTAATTTTTTTCTTCACATTGGAATACATAAAAATAAAAATGTTATGGAGGAGAGTTAGTAAAACCTTAAAGGCAAGAAATAATGAGATTAGAAACTAAAATGTTCAGAATTTTTAAGATAAAAATAGAATTACGGAATTTTACTTCACCTGTAGTACATATCAAACACATTTTAAATTATCGCATGAAAGCAAAACAATTACTTTGTTTCCATAACTTTCATTACTTTTTAAAATTTTGTTGGGCAATGTGGAAACTTGGTAAAGAATAAACATTTATTAATCAGATAATTTCTTTTGAATCCCTGCTTTACAATTTACCAGGGGTACTTTTTGACTCAAGTTCTTAATCCCTCTTGGTGCTCAGATATTACATTTGTAGAATGGAAACAAAACTAAATAATAATATCTATCTCAAAAGATTGGTTTGAGAATTAAATAAAATAAGCCATCAAAAGGAACTACCTCTGGATGAAGTACTTAGTAAGAAATTACTGATCAAAAAAAAAAAATATATATATATACACACACACACACACACACACACATATGTCATCCTTAACACTAAGCAGTCTCTAGATACGAGATAAAAGCAGTTCTCATCTTTAACAATGCACCAGTCTAAAGATTGCAATATGAAGAACATGAATTCTTTCAAATCTGTTTCAAAGAAAGAACATGTATTTTTAAGTTTTTAACACATCAATTGTGTTGATGTACATCTATCAACCAATTTCATTAGCTTTCATGGATATTAATCTTTCTTAACTACTAAAGTGGAAAAAAAATAAAAATACTTAATGGATCAAAGCCAATTAATTATACTCCAGTATACACAAAGTTAAGGATAGAGTTGTTTTCGCTAAATAGTCATACTTAGAAAATTTAATGCAAATTTTTTTTCTGTCTCCAAAGAAGCATATCGTGAATGCAAAATCTTTTTAGAAAACAACTGGAACACTTGCCCAGGATCATGATTCATTTTCCTAAAAGCATATTCTCCTTTTATTATTTATTTGAGGTAATATAATTCTGGTATCTTTTAGAAGACTTAATCGCATGTTTCTAAAAGACACCTACAAACAATATTTTTTTTAAAAAAAAGATGAAAACAAGAATAAACTGACCAATTCCGAAAGCATAATTCTAATAGAGAATATAATGAAATAAACAATTAATTAAATTTTATAAATAAAAACATCTGTACTAAGATTACTGAGAAAACATGGATGGAAGAGTCAGAGAATGGGAGGCAAGGAGGAAACATCGTTCTATGTTTCTAAGAATTGGTGAATGCTATCAAGCAGATATAAGTTCAACAGAGAGGGCAGTGAATGCTGACAGGGGAGAGTAGAAAATCATGTGTTCAAGGGAGGAAGAGTAAAAAATTTAGTGGACTAAATAGATACGATGAGTGGTATCAATCAGGCAGGAATGAGGCAAGATTTGGAATAAATTTTACGTCAAGGACTTTGGTTTCTAATCCAGCGTGTAAAGAACTGAGACGTGTTGTCACTCCATTCGAACAAGTAAACAGTTGAATCAAATGAAAAATCAACAGTGCTTCTTAGATCTGCCAGAGAAGTGAGGTCGCAAGGTGAACTGCTGGGAAGTTTGGAGAGAGAAACAGGCAGATACAGAGACCACAACTTGGCAGAGCAGAAGCTCCTACACTGAACCGGAACCAAGGGAGGAAAACCTGAACTATAATCGATGAATTATCGGAGATCATCAATGAGAACAAATGAGACCTAAAGTCTCCAGACGAACCCAGCCACAGGAAGAGCCTCACACTTTTATGAGTTTTACTTCCAAGAGCTCTGTCAAGTTCTCATAGGAAACATCAGAGAAAAAATATCTTTGGTCTTCTGGCAGAAGGAGGAGTAAATGAACCTTTTTTTGAAATTCACAAGAACACTAAGTTCTTAACAAGGTCTTCCTTCAAGAGTAACTATTCGAACAGTGTCTAACCTACTAGGATTTTCTGCAATCCTAAATGACCTGGGGAAAGGATTTACCTAATTCCAGCCCACTCTAACCATCCATATGGAAGAAAAGGAATAGCCAAAAAACAAAATAACAAAATAACAAAAAACAAAATAACAAAAAAAATAACAAAAAAAATAAAAATAAAAATACTGAGAAGCACTTGTGAAGGTCACTACAGAACCCGACCCCTACCCACAGAGCTCACACCACCCCCACTAAGGAGCTATTCACAGCAGTTCCTCATACCCACTGTCACATGCCCACCTTCCAACAGAAAAAAGGTAAGGCATACTAAAAGGCAGAAAACATATCATAGAGGCAGAACGAGCATCAGAACTAGACCCAGATTTGGCAGGGATGTTGAAATGATGAATTTAAAACAATTTTAATCAATATGCCAAAAGCTTGTATTCATCTATGTTCTCAAGAGAGCAACGAGAGAAAGAGAAGTTATAAGAATTGGCTTACATAATTATGGAAGCCTAGAAGTACTAAGATCTGCCATCAAAAAAATTCTCAGGAAACCCAGTGGTATATTTCAGTTCAAATTCTACAGCCTGAGAACCAGGGGGATTGATAGGATAAGTCTCAGGTGCAATCCTGAGAATTGAATATCCGATGGTTTAAGTCTCAGTCTGAGTCTAAAGGGCCAGGGACCAGAATGCCAGAGTCTGAAAGCAGAAGATGGATGCCCCAGCTCAAGCAAAAAGCTGTTCTCTCTTCCACCTTTTTGTCTCAGTCCAGCCCCCAACAGACTAGGTGATATCCACCGGCATTGGTGAGGGTGACCTGCTTTAGTCTGTCTACCGAGTCAAATGCTCACCTTTCCCCCTAACACCCTCAAGGACACACCCAGACATAATGTTTTACCACTTACCTGGACGTTCTAACCCAGTCCATTTTAATATTCAGCAATCACAGTGCTCTAATAGAAGGGACAGACAATGTGAAAGAACATGGAATGATATAAGCAGAGAAATGGAAATTTTAAGAAAGGATGAAAAAATGCTAGAGATTAAAAACTGTAAAAAATGTCTTGACGGGCTCATTGGTGGACTGGTTATGGCTGAGTAAAGAATCTCTGAGCTTGAGAATGTGTCAATAAAACTTCCCAAAATCATATTGGGTGTCAAAAATAACAGTGTAGGTTTTTCAGTATGCTTGAGTATTTTTATACATGGAAAAATGGTTGGTAATCTTTAGAAAGCATTTCTTTCCAATAAAAGACATGCTAATTTATTATAGAGTTTATTGTAAGTTCTTAAAACACTTTAAAATCTTCATAAGAAATCTTTTTCTTCACAAGTGCTAAATAATATGCTGTTATTAATGCATCACCTGCCTATACATTTCTTTTCAATACAGCATTTCAGGACCAAGTAGCTCATTTAATGTACCTTATTTATTTATTTATTTATTTATTTATTTATTTATTTATTTATTTATTTATCAGGCTAAGGGAAGAAAAGAAAAGACATACTAAGAGATACAACCTTTCTTTATCTTAGGGGTAGAAATAAGCCTGTGTACCTAAAATGATACTTTAAAAAAATGGTATTATTTATAGAAACTAGAATATGAAAGGAAGTGGTGGGAGATGTCAAAATTGATTGAAATACTCAACCTTGACAGCTCTGAAATTTGCAGGTTGAATACCTGCCACAGTTTGTGAATGATTCTCTATATATTCTTAAACTGCTTGGTTTAGCTAGCGTTGTGATAGAAATGGATGAGAAAAGCCAAAGAGCTATGAGCTATATACTAGTTTTATTTGACTACTAAGACTTGGTCTAATATATATATATATATTGCAATAAAAACTTTTAAAAATTAAAAATAAAAACTGGGAAAATACATGTTGAAGTTGATCAAAATTTTTAACTTTAGTGACTGTTCTTTGTGTTACACAGAGAATTTTAAAATGTAAACACTTTCAAAGAAATTTTCCTCCCACTGAGGTGCTCACTTCTAAATTAGTATGTACATGAATATATATTCTGTTATTAAATGTACTCATTTACCTGCTATTATGCGTTTACTTGGAATATGTGTGTATGTAACAGTTAAATATTTTACACGATGTATGCCAATAAAAAAGTTCTGGCAGCTTGATTAAATAAGATTGGCTGAGTTGCAGAATGCTCTAAATAACCAGGCAAGAAAATAATAAATTAATGTTGCCAAAAGAAAATGCACAGAAGAAAGATAGGCTCTCTTGGCTAATAAAGGGTAACAGAGGCTAATTAAAGCTTGCTGATGGGGATGTTTGCAAAAGTCAGAATGAAACTAGTATGGAAATGAAATTACTTGATTTTAGTTCAATCAAAACAAGATAAATAGGAAAGCAGGGAGATTCTTCCACAGATGTATAGAGACTCTTTGCAGTCTAACAGACTGCATTCCTCATCCCTACCCAGCATTCATAGACTTTAAAGACACACACACACACACACACACACACACACACACACACACACACGCACACACACATTTCAACTGTAGAAAGGTCTAACTATAGTTTTAGTTAAAATACTGTTTTAGAATATACAACTATTAATATTAGAATTATTTTACTTGGTTTTTCTCATAAAATAATACCAACTATTATACTTTTTCAGAGACTGAATATCTTAACAGCATTCTATTTTTATTGTAAATATTAAGACCACAATGATAACTTTGTAAAAACCACACATTTTGTTGAGAAAATAGATAAATTATAAATCTCCAAATAATCTTACCAAAAGAAATTATAACTCTAAAGAAAATGTATAAGAGATTTAGCATTTAATCTACGAGGGGCAACATGTAATACTCTCTTTTCTTCAGAGATTTTTTTTTGTATGGGGAGAAAGTAGAATCTTAAATAATTTCATGAAAATGCAGTGACTTTCTTGTAAGACTGGGAGATTTAAAACATCGGGTTCAAATATATGCATTTAATTTTTAAAGTAAATATTAGTGAATGAGGCAATGCCACTTCAACATTAAGTTTAATAATTCTAAGTTTTGATTATTCCACCACCACCACCAAAAAAAAAAAAGTTCTTATCTAATCACTATCCAAGAATATAATTAACCTGTTATACTTAAGTGGGATACAGGGGAAACAGGGGAAAACGAATAAGTTGATAAGAGAAACATTTCAATACTTTTTGTTTTTTTTAGGAAAAATATTCACTTTCTACTTCCATAAAAATGTACATCCTCGCTTTGGTATCTGTTTATCCCTCCATTTTTATGTTACTGTAGTTGTTACCCCAAACATCCCCAACCCACTCACCCCAATTGGATAGCCTTCTTTGATTGTGATTTTTTAATTCTGTCCCACACCTTATCACACTCCCCATTCACAGGACAGCACAAGGCCCGTACATATCAATGATGACAACTATACAGCCAGTCACAGTACTTGACAAATATCAAACTTCCAAGGTCTTTTGAATACATAGAAAAAAAAAATGTATTAATGTGATACCTCCATATTGTGTAGTATTTGTTGGAATCAATTTGTGATAAAAATGAACTCTATATAAATCATATGTAGGTATTTCAGTGCAGTCTAAAGAAGGTCAAATTGCTGGTTAATCTATGAGAGAAGAAAAAAAATCACATGAGAGGAAACTTAGCTGAAACTGAATGTGCAGAATATTTCTAGAAATAATTTTGTGATAAGAGATATATTAGCTTTTTCTTTCATATAAATGTTAAGCTTCGGTGTATTTTTAAAACTAATTGACCTACATATAGAAGAATAGTGGTATTGTAGAAAGCACATATTATTTGCGGTCCATTCACTGGTTTTGAATTTCAAGTTTGTTCTTTTGCTGTTGTGTGATCATGGATAAGTTACATACACTCTCAGGCCCAATTACATTGGTAGGCAAACTGGTATCTAATTTAGTAATGTTTTAAATAAAGAAAAAAAAAATCCCAGACACAGTGTTTACATTTGGAAAGCATCTGGCAATAGTTCGTCTCCCTATGAAGTTGTTAAACTCTGCTTTCCCTCTGAAGAAAATGCATTTATTTATTTATTTTTCTAAGGTCAAATGTGAGATGAAATACAGTCCAACAGAGGATTAAGCAAAGACAAGAGATTTAGTCTTACCTCTTCCACTTAACGGTTGCACTATTAAGAAAATATTCTAAAGCTCAATTCTCGGTTTCATGTAAATTAAGGACAAAAATATGCAACCTACCTACCTCACGAGGATGCCCTGAGGATCAAATTAGAGAAGAGATGTGAGTGACTTGTAAATTATATTAGTATTAAATTCAAATTAGGCTAAAAATAAAAGTATAACTCAGTATCAAACTAAATAATGGAGAAAGAAACGTGGAAGAATAAGACTTTACTGGTGATCTTTCTGTTAAAATCTGTCATACTACTCATTTTATCAAACGAGTATGTATTTGAAATATCAAGAACCTTTTTAAACATCCAAAAAAAACCTCATATTCAGACAATGGTAAGTTGAACCTGTAGATAAATCTTTATTTAGAAGAATGGAGATGTAAATGTAGGAATCTGAAGCACAACAGTTGCTAACATTTCTTCATGAGCACAGGACAAAGCTCTGAGCATGTCAATATAAAGACAAAGACTTAAGGTAGTGGGTAGAGGAATAAGTTGGAATGAATATGGAAACTAGAAACCTCCAAAGAGGTGCTAGTCCCAGACCCACAAGATATAATCGACTTGTAAGTTGTGGCAGAAGGATCAAAGTTTGTGTTCTCAAAATAGTGACACTGGGGTACTGGGTTTGAAGGCAGGAATGCAGTAGGTGCAACCCAGCATTGGTGATGATCAAGAACTCAAGACAGAAATACATTGGTGAGCAATGTCTTCCAGTGGAAGTCCTTTTATCAGTGGAAAAGAGTAGAAGCAGCAGTCTTGTTTAAGGAGGAAGGGATGGCAGGAGGCATCATTTTATGGATGAACTGCAGGCAAACTGAGGAGCTATATGGCTAGATTTTCACTGGAAAGTGGTGCTGGATTTCACATACATGGAGATTTTGTGTAAAAAAGGAAAAGTATCACTACATATATAGAAGGCATATGACACTTTTAATTAAAAACCGGTAAAATAGGGAATGATGAGGATACTCTCCTAATCATTTTCATCACAAATTGTGGCAATTCTAACAGGCCTCTGTAGAGGTTGCTCATGTTTTCATCTTGTATTTGTGGTTCTTCTTTCATGGGGAAATTGTATCAGAGCAAATTATTCAGAAGAAGGCACCTTTATTACATATATAGTAAGAAAAATAGCCATATACTTGAGATGAAGTTTGCCATGGAGACAGAAACTTTTTTAATCTCTAAACATACAAAATTTCTCATTTATTTAATACTTTCACCAATTGCTAAGTTCTTACCTATTGATTCTTTTTATTAAAGACCAGAACTTTAAAATTATTCAGGACTTTAAGACCGTTGAAATCTAAATTTATTAGTAATGAGAGAAAGAATGAGGAAAGATTTGGTCACTTTCTCCAAAAAGTATTAATTTTGTGACATCATCTTTTATTTCTCCTGAGTGCACGTCCAGTTTCTTGAAGAATTATTAATCATCATGTTTTTTTGCAACTTTAAAATACAAATATTAAATATAGTTATAAAAATAACCTATAAATTATATATATTCATACACACAAAACTAGGATACCTAGTTATTTTTTTGTGAAGGTGATTTTTTAAAATATTAACAACTTTAAAAATATAGATGCTTACATAAACAGGTACTCACCTGAGAAAATCATTATCCCTTTTAACCAGAATAAAAACAAAAATTGATAATTTGTAGTTTAAGGAATAGATTTTTATCACTGTTGTCTTTTTAGTAGCGATAAATCAGAATAATGGCAAAAAAAAAATAACTCACCTGAACACAATGTAATAATTGATTCTAAATTATTTTCATTGTTCTTTATAAATGCCAACTTTGTTCATAGCTGTACTGCAAATGACTGTCATGCCAAATGTCATACTTATTTAAGATAAATCCTTGCAAAGATACATTTTACTGAGTTTTTAAAAATCATATTAACCCCAAAGACTAAAATTAATATTCTACTACATTATGTGTTAGCTTTGTAAGTCAAACTCAAAAAAGAAACTGTTTTGAAAAGATAAAGGAAAAGTGACTTTCAACCTAATGCTTCTGTATCTAGTGACAAATAGGAAATTCAGTTTTCTAGTCTGTATTCCTAAGGTTTTACTATCCTTTATTACGTGAGGAATCTGACTCTAGTTTTTGATGTCTTACTGCTGACAGATCTAAGCCTCACTCTATTCTTTTTCCTTTGTGTCCCACATCTGATCAAGCTGATAAGACCTGGGTTCTTTTGGCCCAAATGGGGGATTCAAATCAAGCAAGCCCCTTTCTGCGTGAACCCCATCCAGGCCCCACCCTCTTAAACCACCATAAAAATCCAGGCAACTGCCCTTTTTTTTGCTCTCTCAAACCATTTGGACTTGTTTGAGAGACTTTCCCTGTTCTGCCAGAGACCTCAATTATATTTATCGCTCTATTTTTTTTTTTTTTTTTTTTAGGATATAAAGTATGGTTGAAACTGGGGATAAAAATGGTAGCTAAGTATGGTTTTAATTCTCAAGTAGTCAACAGTCTGTCGAGGTCAATAGTAGATAAGCATAAATTAAAATAGTTATCAAATACTGTGGTAGGGAGAAGCTATATAATGGAAGACCCTAAGTGTGAGGAAAAAATAGAAATAGTTAAATTGGTATTTGAGGTTCGTAAAGACTTATGTTTTAAAGGATAAATTAAAGTTGGCCACATGAAGAATTATCATAGGCATTATTGGTGAAAAATAAAATAGTATGGGAACAAAATTCTGAAGGCTTTGCTTAGAGAAGCAAATTCTAGATTCTATTAATTACCAAGTAATTTACCATGGCTAGAAAGTCTAATTTAAGTATAGAATGATGAAACACGAGGCCATTTAATTAGATTAAATAATCTTGTAAGGTCACTTTTCAAGTTTAGATTTTACAACTATTCTTATTTTCAGTATTATTCCATTAATTATACCATAAAGACCCTAGAACATTTCTAATAGTTATCTTTTCTGTATTTCATAAAACAATTATATGACTAGCTCATTTTTTACTCAATGTGTTATAACACCACCACCAACAACAAATTATTGGTTAGCCAATTAGACCAATTCAGACTTATATACATTAAAATATATTTTAGCACTATTCATAACTGATGTCTTAATCTTTAAAATAAATTCAGCATTATCTTTCCCATTCTTTAGTCAAAAGAAATTGTCGTATGAACTTTATTTGTCTACCCATATCAGATCCTCTTCTCTTTTAGTTACATATCCTTTTGTAGTTAATCACAGACATGTCACTTCCTATGTTCAAGGACATGGAAGCCGGAGTGGTATCTGTCCTTTTCAATATGCTGATAAGCAGACCTTGGGGGTGATACATTTCAGATGGGGCAGGCAGCTTATGGATGATGTGGTCTGCCTTGCTGAATTGCTGCCATATGGATGATAAACCAAAAGATTCTCAGAAGGCTTTCAAAGGGTTAGAAATACATCTCACTCGTTAAGCCACTGTGATTTCAGGGTTAAACCACTGAGGTTTCAGTTTGCTATATTAGTTGAACATGTAACTATTAATATAATTTGTGAAAATATCTAAATACTTAAATGAATTGAATTTAATAACCAGCAATAAGAAAACAAATAATGGTGAAGACATGATCATACCGATGATAGTATCATGAAATTTATGAAGATAACCACTCCTTAATTCCTTTACTCATCCTTTCAGGAAACATTTAGTTCATTTCTACTATATGTAAACACTATACCCAGAAAACACTTGTTGAGGTTTCTGTGGGAAGTAATAAAATAAAACCTCTAGGTTTTTAGGGTCTGTTTAGTGAAGGAAATGTAAGAGATTTAAAAAATAACTGCAGGATTTAAAAGAAGAGGAAACATTTAAATTCAACACTATCGGGCAAAAGTCCATGAAGAGAATGGCATTTGGTCTGTCAGATTTTTAACATGATCTACATATAGCAAACTTCTGAACTTACCCCTTAGAAATGACTGATCATATAAAATAGGGCTAACTATTGGATTCTCTCTCATTCTCTTGTCATCTTCTTAGTTACCTACATCTTTGGATATAACTTTTTGGATGCAAATTTTATTAAAATTAGTCATATATATATATATAAAAAACTATTCATTTTTTTCCTAAATATCTAAATACATAGATTCTTCACTTCAGGTGTCAGCTTAAATGTTACTTATTCACAAAGGCCTGTTTTTAGCACCTCTGCTTTTTATCTTCAGACTAATAATTGACATGATATCACATTGTATTTTTATTGTCTATCCCACTTGAATGTAAACTTTATGAAGGTTGGTATTTGTTTTATGTGATATCATATCCCCAATTCTAGCTCAGTATATTCATTGAGTGAATTGATAAATGAAAGGATGACACATATCTATAATCAATATTTTCTGAGCCACTCTGTTGGAGGTTAAAATTATATTCCCTACCTTCAGTGACTAACACTGTAAATTTACAGGGTACATTTTTCTTCCTTTTCAAACATAGGAATGAATTGGTAGTGTAATATATGAAGATTCTGATGGCTAACATATCTCAATAAATATCACATCTTTTTTTAACATCCTTCTATATTTCGTATGAGTGATAAGCTATAAATGTATAAATTGGGTTTCTTTCTATTAAGGACCTTGCAACCCTAAATCAAATAAAAGTGGTATGTTTCAGTATAGTTTAAAAACACAGCTGCAACTGTTTACTCTAGACATATTTTGATTGCAAATAGCAGATTTTGCTTATCTTTTCCAGTCTTCTAAATAAAGCAGAGAAGTAACATCTCTATAGTGAGTCAGAAAAGTAAGTAGGAGTAGAGCAGAAATAATAGCACTGATGGTATTCATAATGTTTAACTTGCTACAAGTCTAATATAATATAAACTAAAAATAGGATAAACTTGAATGGCAGAAAAAATAATATTTAGTTATTCTGCTTATTCAATTTTCTATTAGTTGCATGTATGAATATGACTTTATGGGAAAAAACAGTCATCACTTAAGCTCTTTGGTTTGAATACAATAGTGGCATACTTAGAATACTTACAATCTAATATATCCACTTTATAGATACTCGAGGAACTAAAAAAGATATATAGCTCTCATTATGTTTTTAATATGCATTTCCCTAATAACTAGTGAAGTTTAACATCTTTTCATTTATCTGTTGACCATTTGTATGTCTTCTTGGGAGAAGTGTCTGTTCAGGTCCTCCACCCATTTTTTAATTGATTTATTATTATTAGTAGTAGTAGTTTTGCTGTTGAGTTATATGAGTTCTTTATGTATTTTGGAGATTTACGCCTTATCAGAGGTGTTTGCAAGATCTTCTCCCATTCAGATGGTTGCCTTTTTGTTTTATTGGTGAATTCAGCATAAAATGTTATCAACCAGTGAAATGGAAAAATCAGTTTCCAACCTAAGAAATACTGGGCATGTGCAAGTGCAAATGGACAAGAAAGCTGTGTCAGGCAGGGTAGGGATGGTGAACTTCTTAACACAGCTGGAATACAGGGAGTCGGGGAATCCTGGGGATAGATAAGAAAAGTAGATTGACTTAAGGTTGCGAAGTGCTCTGCATTCCACAAGGAGCTTCTCCTACTGGCTGCAATCAACCAGTTCAGATTTCCAGAGAGAGAAATGACGAGATCAATATTACTTGATTATAGTGATATACGGACGTCATTGCATCGCAGTGGGAAAAGCTAGGCTGGGCAAGAGAGAGCCTAAGCTTATTTTAGTATTCCAAGCAAGAGTTGAGGAAAATTGAACTAAGGAAATAACAAAAAGGATGGGAGGGTCACAACAATCTTGAGAAACACTTTGGAGATAGTGGGTACGTTTGCAGGGGACAGCGAGGCCACCGAGGGGACTGGACAGTTCACTCCCTTTATACAGAGTTCTTTCTGATATCAGTCAGTTAGAGTTGGTAATAAAAGCCAGAGCTGTATATAACTTCAGAAGATGAATATGGGACATCAACATCACAGGTCTCCAGAGAGAGCATGCCAACGCTGCTTCATTTCTACTTCAACTAAATTAGATGAGGAAGGGTTGAATAAATTCTAATATATTTTAATTTCAGTGGAGTATTGTATTAGTGTCTCCCAAAATAACTTTTGGATAATTAAAGAAAATTGGCTTGCCTGTGAACACTATTACATAGAATATAGTTTGTGGCAAAGAGCCACGGATAAAATATAACTGATAAATCATTACATATCAAGTTCTGGGAGATGTCAGTTCTATTTAAATGTCAACAAAAAGAAGGAAAGTATTTATCTTAATTCTTAGAAAATTCTGAGTTAAATAACAATATTTTTCAATATTATTTACAAATAATAAAAAGACTAATGTATATCTTAGAATGACGCTAGAAATATATTCAACTTGTTTTAAGCATCCAAACTTGCAAATGTATAAATTAAAAGTGTAAAACAGTATTACTCTTGCATGGAACATATTTGCTGCATAGTAACTCCAGAACCCCATTTCTAAAAAAATCTTTCATTGTTTGTATATTGTTCAAATTGGCCACATACAAATATATGGGGGAAAAATATATCTAAATACGTTTATACCTAAATGCGTTTGTAGATTCTACAAGTGGGAGGTTTTGAATATGAGAAGAATTAGCTTTTAATTGTGACTGAGTGGGAAATGGTTGGAACATCAGATTTTCCAAGTGCTGGAAGATTCCCAATGACTGACAGAGAACAAATGAGTTAAAAAGTGCAAAGCACAGTTACACAATTTACACAATGCAGGCAACACCTGTACTGATTTTTTTCTTCTTTAAGTGGCAGCTCAGAAAGCATAATGCCAGGTGAATGATTCCAGATATTTTGATATTTCTGTGACCAATCCCAGAAGGTGCTAAGGTGAGAAGAATGGAAAAGAAGAAAAAGGGAAAAAATATACTTTTCGAGGTGATGGTTTCCATGCCTATACCAAATAATAAAATACAATTTTGAATCCAATTTAAAACCCCTCACTCTTATCTTCAAGGTCTTCTAAAGGTCAGGCCCTCGCCACCTTACCAAGCAGATGACTACATTCACTCCCCATCGTCTGGCCCACTGGCTCATGACATTGTCTATCCCAGGGTTATTCTTAAAGAAACTGAGTAAAGGAAATTTCTTTATGTGGTTAAAGGACAAAAAACATAAGACAGGCTTTTCTTCTCCATCTTCCAATATTCCTTTGAAATTTATTCAAGTCCAGATTCAGTATTTTTTTCTTTTTTTTAGAAAAAGCAGACTTACTGTACATAGACATTCAGTTACTGTTTTTAATGATTCAGATATGCATTCATTTTAGTTTAGTATTCTTCTCAACCTCATCTCCATTTGTTTTTTTAGTACTTCTCTAAGTCATCATTTATTTACCAATTTGACACAACTTTTTTTTTTAATTTTCTATAAGGACCTAAAACATAAAGTAGAGATTAGGAATAAAGACATAAAAAAAAAAAAAAAAAAAAAAAAAAAAAAAAAAAAAAAAAAAAAAAAAAAAAAAAAAAAAAAGAAAGAAAGAAAAAAGAAAAAAAAATAAGCCCTGACTTCGCTAGTAGAAATATATTAGCTCTGATAACATGAGTACTAATTGGATCAATATTTGCCAATATTTTATCTCTGCACAGACATCCACATGTAATATTATAAGTTTTACTCTGAAATTGTCATTTGAAGCAACGATTAGAAGCTTAAAAGTCTGAAAACAAATCAGCATATTGTTTTCTTTTCAGCTAGATTGTATCTTAATTTGGCTCCTTTGAGAAGCAGGTACCAAATATGATTAGCCATGCACAATATTTTTTATAAGTTTTAAGCTGTGTTTTTATTAAATACATCTAGGAAAACATAAAATAGAAGGAAATTACAAGATCACATTGGGGGATATAAAGAAAAAAAATGCAGACACTATGCATTAAAACAAATCCACAGGGTGATTTATCAAAACAGCCCAAGAAAACACATTGAATTTGAGGCTAAAATGCATGTTATATAAATGGCGCCTGAGAATAGTGAATAGCAGATCTCATTGCAAAGCCTACTTGCAGCATGCTCCTGAGATGAAAAGGTGAAGGAAAAGAACAACAAAACTTTGCCAATTACTCCTGTCATGCTCATTACTGCTAATTTCTAATTATTTCTATTAATAACATCTAATTGTTCTATTAAATGGCATTCCAGGAGCTGGTGGAATTACACAGAATGACATAAGATGACATATGTAGAGTCAGAAAAGCAATCGATTACCCTCAGTGATGTAAATACTTACATAAACTTTAAGAGGTGTGTGGTGTGCAGTGGCCGTTAGAACCTGCCTCTCTGATTGCTGGTTGCAGGGTCCTTACTGAGCAGATCCTTATGCTGTGCAGCTATGAAACTGCTCATTTTCCCTAGGAAAAGCCACCCTTCTTGTTAGCTGTTCCCATCCAGGGGCAACGTATGGCAGAACTGCTAAGCTTCTCCTCTGATGCTGCCCCCAGAATCTGTGCTGAACTCTCAGAACTATGTTCGATACATTTTTTTGTTTTCTTAATGTGGCACTTAATATTATACTATAAAATAGAGTTTCACTTTTCTATATCTATCTATATATCTATATCATCTATATCTATATATCTATATCTATATCATCTATATCTATATCTACATATCTATATATCTATATCTATATCTGTCTAATCTATATCTATCATCTATATTTATATCTATATATCTATATTTATCTGTCTATCTCTATCTATCTATCTATCTATCTATCTATCTATCTATCTATCTATCTATGTATATCTATCTTTGTTTATCTCTATCTATATATCCTTTTATCACATCAAGCCCTGACTCCACTGGTAGAAATATATTAATATAATGTATACTTAATAACAAAGTGTTAAGTGTGAGTAAAATTTAAACCCACTATTATTATATCAGAATATTTTGTGTTAGGTTGGTAAGGTTAAAAATCCTATACTAAAACGATACAGCATAAAATGCCCTATGTTGGATAAACATACGCAAGGGAAAGAAGCACCTGGAAAATTTCAGTTTCCTGTGAATACAGAAGAGAAAAGAGAGGGTTTGGTTGAAAAAAAAATAGGAAGAAAGGTAAATAATTATAAGGTTAGAAGACAGACTATATAACGTAGCAGGACTTGACGAGGATGAATGCGTGAATGTGGTGCCACCAAATACGCAGTGGTCAGCTGGCTCTCGGTCACTGCTGTGTCCTTCCTGAGCCCAACGTGGAAAGGCCCCCGAGTGGGCGGGTGCACACTGGGCTGGGCTCCCTTTGGAACAAGGAGGCATTTGGGAACTGCGTTTACTCGTATAATCTTCATCCTTTATCCTTTGAATGGTCTGTTTACTAGTATTACAAAAAAATCAAATCAAAACAGTTATTATTCTCAGTCTTTCCATTGGGACTGCCCTGTGGCCTGTGGCCTGGCTCACGTGGTGGAGTTAGCAGGAATGATGAGCATGCGTTTCTAAGTAGGGTCCAGTGTAATATCTTCCTTCCTCCCTGTTTTTGGAGTTGACTGATGGGACCCCTGCTATTTTGTGCATTTGGGCTCTGTTCCTCAGGAGAAGAGGTCACCTGTGATGGGGAGCCCTGCACCAGAGTGGGAGTGAGTTAGACGCTGGGTTTGAGGGGATGGAGGTGGAGGGGGGTGAGGATGGGAAGTGAGGGGACAAGAGCCAGAGAGCGTGGTCAGCCTTTAGGAGACAAAAATCTCCAGAAAATGGATTTCCCCTAAGCCTCCAGAAAGGAACACACCCCTGTTAGCACCTTGATCTTAGCCCAGGGAGACTGATTAGAATTTCTTAAATACAGAATTGTAAGTCAACAATTTTGTGTTTTTGTAAGCCTATAGTGATTTGTTTTTGTAGGCCTATAGTGATTTGTTACAGCAGCTGTAGAAAACTGATACATTCCTGTGGAGTAGCCTTGAGTGATGCTAAACAGATAATCCATTTCTTATACATGTAATGAGAGTCTTTTATAATTAACAGCACCTCCAACTCCATGAAAATATGAACCTAGACATCAGACTGTGTAGTGTCTCTGCATACCTTTTTTTTTTTTTTTTTTTTTTTTTTAATTCTAACAACCAGTAAGAGAAGGCCTGCTGGGTTGGTCTTTACTACCCTGTTTGTTGGAATGATGGGCTATGAGCATGCTGTAGGTACCCCTGAAATTCAAATCACCTTATTCTGTTTTGAATGGTTTAAGTAAATCTTCTCATTTTCCAGTCTCTTCCTGCAAAGGAAAGTAGCTGTGGGGAAAGTGATGTAATTGGAATACGGGGGAAGGTTATGTAGGACCTCTTAGGGTTCTTCCAAGAAAGATTGATAACTGAGTATCTGGGCAACAGTTTATCAAGGTAGAACCACTGGTTGGTCCAGTTTTCTTCCTAAAATAAAGGACTTCCTGGCACAGTATCACACACACAGTCTTAAATGTAGCACACGCTGAAACCCACCAGCAACCACATTTCTAAACAAAAAATAAGACCGAGTGAGCATCTAATGCTTGCTGCTTCCACTCTCCTCTCAGCCTCCTCAAGGCTGCTGACTGCATCTTCTGCTTCTTTGAATGGGTGCATACCTATCTGAGTCCCTGCTTGCTGAAAATGTTCTGTAATGATTTCATGATTTGCTGAATGCTTAGTATCCAAGAGGCTCTCTTAAAGGATCAGTGTTTTGAAGTCTAGGTGTTTATTTAATTATATAACATGGAAGGGCACAAGGTTGCTTCTTGTAGTCTTTGTCATGTCCTCATGCCGGATTTTGGAGGAGAATTGTTCTTCATGTAAGAAAGACTTCTTCAGTATGCACGGCAATGTGATAGACAAGACTGAGATCTGTTGGCATCCTAAGTCTTGCAGAGACTAATAATAGATGACAGATTAAGAATAATTGACAGTGCCATTGTGAAGTGTTTATACTAACAGAAGAAGGGGCTCTGAGTGATAGCTGGAGGAGAAGGCGAGAGACTACCAGAGGGAAATAAATAATTTCACAGGCATTAGGTTTCAAATCCACCTTAATAAGCTTCCAATCTATGCTAAGTAGAAAGTATAGTCTGTGGTGTTCATCCTATAAGACTTTCTTCCCATTTTTCTAACAACACATGCCACGCGATATGCTTTAATAAAATTCAGGAGAGTGGGTAGTTTTTACTTAGAATATGACTAAAGGAGATCAGTAATCTATTTAAAAGTTATGTAGTTACTGGCATGGATATGTTACATGTAGGCATATATTAAGCTACAGTCAAATCCTTTTAAAACCACCTGCCCACACACTCTCCTTATTTTAGCCATTAGTATGAAACACATTTTTTTAATAAATGGCATTATTCTAATTAGCACCCTTTATAATGATTTTGGGTAAGTGTTAATTAGTTTAATTCCATTAGCTTTTAAACAGAAAGCATTAATGCAAAAATGCACATTCATACATACTTGGAATTTGGGTATTGGACATTAAAAAATTATAACTTATGTCAAGGATAGGCATGCCGTGAAGAAAAACAATCAAGATATTTCACAAGAATTTTACTAAGTTAAATATCTGTTACAGAAATAAAATACTCTATTGTGGGTTAAAATGACTGAATTTAGCTCTAGCTCTATCCATTACTACATTTCTAACTCTAACGCTGCTTTCGTCTTATTTTGCGGATCAAATAAAATATGTGCAAATATGTTATACACTATAAAACGCTATGTAATTGCACAAAAGATGGTTAGCCGTCTACAAAGGTTTATATGTTCACTTTCATAAATGAGAACTTTTTGTCCCTAGCTAGGCATTGGGTCTCTTTGTGTTTTACATCTAGAGGGTCTTCTTTACAGCCCTATTGTGTGAGTGAAGTGTGTACCATTTCCATTTATGAAGCAGGAATGCCTTTTTCATGATTTCTGTCCATCTGTTTACTCAATACAGAGGACTTGGAAAATCCGAAGGAATCTAGATCCTTGAGTCATGTCCCAGAAAGACATTTTCCCACCATGAATAGGTTCATGGACTAATGTGAGCAAGAAATGAAAAAATTGTGTTAAAATAGTTGAAATTTAGCATTGTTACAGAATCAAATATATTCATGCAATACTTTGAATTAGCCTTAATGTAGAAACATTGATGTATGCATCTGTATTGAGCATGAGTGAGTCGTCTTCAGAATGTTTTTGTAATAAAGAGATGTCAAGATTACTATGCATCACACAGATCATTTTGGAAGGTTTCTTACATATTTCACTTTTATAACCTGTGAAATCAATTTATTTAGAAATAGAGGAAAGTTCTTTCAAATGATGGAGGCTTTAGGCAACCATGAGTATAAGCACCATCATATTAGTACAACTCCATAATTGTGCTTCTTCTCTACCTACTGACTATATTGAACACTTACTGTTTCCGGTTCCATGTAGTGCTAGGAATACCCAAGGAATAATTTATTCCTGCCCATGTTGCTTTGCTGTATTCCCACTGCCCACCCTTGGTGCCTTGTTCTTGCCAACATCATGCATCAGGCAGGAATCTGCAGAGCTCCCCGGCAGCTCATCTGGGACTCTGCAGTGGCAGCCTTGAGGACAGGCCACTGCAAACTAAGTTCCATTTCAGATTACGGACACTCTGAGCTTCTCTAACCTGATGCCTTCCTTAACAATGTTCTTACAAAGTGAGGAGAATAAGTGTCTTTTCTTTTATATTGTATGCAATATAATGATGAGAGGGTGAGGTCTAGGCTATCTAAGGTCCGAAGGAAATTTTGCCTAGAACCTGCAAAAATGTAAAAACGAAAAATTACTACATTTTGCATACCAACACTTGTATTCTTTCTTTTTTCTTCCCTTCCCTTCCCTTCCCTTCCCTTCCCTTCCCTTCCCTTCCCTTCCCTTCCCTTCCCTTCCCTTCCCTTCCCTTCCCTTCCCTTCCCTT
>PVKZ01002602.1:0-155480 GCA_004027375.1 Macroglossus sobrinus | reverse complement strand
TGGCTTTTCATTCCAGATTTTTCTTACTCATTGCCTGACCTTGCAAAGCCTTTCATTTCTTCCCCTCGATCTTTATATGTCTAGATCCTGTATTTGAGAGTTTATCTGTCTTACCTCCTCCCACCCTATAAGGAGCCTTTATGCAAAACTGTTCTCATCAATAAATCTGAATGAAAGAGTGGTGTGCATCTTCACTTGACAGACGGGCCCAGTCTTTGGCTCTGGCCCAACAGGTATAACGTGTTACAAAAATAAGCATTGCTATCGAATTTATTTGCCTATTTCTTCTGAAAATATCAAGATTCTATTGCTTTTTTTTTTTTTTAAAAAAAAGAAAGCTTAGTTTTAAGCTAATTTTCTCAAAAGTAGCTCTCCCACTCCTAATGGTAGTTCTAATTTCATGCAGGGTAAGGATGAAATATGCACATCTCATGTGGAAATGATCTTTTTCAGAAGGGAAACCAAATTAAAAGAAAAAAAAATGTTTACGTAACTACCCATGAGGGATAATCCTGTAATGCATTAACTAGGTGACAATCATTCATGAAAGACTGAGTTTTGCAAGTATTTTTTAAGAGTATTTTTTTATTTCTATGTTCTTTCAATTTCCATCCTAAATTTCAATATGGAAAAATTAACTTTAAATGGTACAAAGTAACACCTAGAAGTCTAGAAACATAAGTTCCATATTAGAAATGTGATTTTCTAACTATTAATGAACAGTAGTACTTCTGAATATGCAGAGGTAGAAAAAAATAGCAAAGAAGCAGGAAAGAAAAATACATTCAATCTTTAGGCAAATAATCACGGCAGACACATCAACATGTGAAAAAATGCTGAAGATATTTCAGAGAAAACTTTGAAGCAGCCGTTTATCGAAAGGCTAGTTTAAGTTATTCAGTTTCGCATTTCCAAAAACTTTTGGTCTTTATATTTTTCCATAATGGCAGCACAGTGAATGTCTCCACAGGGAGAGAGTGGGTCTTGTGATATGCTAAGGGTTATAAAGGACAGTCATTTTGCAATTTCAGATTAAGTCAGTAAGTGCATTACCATGTGAGCTGTTTTCGTGACAGAAACTCAATAATCACTTGTTTAACCCAGATTGCACACCATGGAATTGTCTAAACCTTATAACCTGTCTAGTAAGATGAGTGAGTTAGGATACATAGCTATTTTTTGTGTTTTTTTTTTTTGTGAGACATAATTCATATGTGTGTATATGATACTACCTAGTAAACTTTTAATAAGAATTCAGATAAAATTTATTCTGATTACCTTATGCACAAAAATAACTACTATATCGATATATGGTTTCCAAATTAGAAGGAGAGGTATATATTAAGAAAATCAATAATTTTGTAAATAGCAAACTGCAGAGAAATACTCGAGGAAGAAGAGAAATTTTGCCCTATTACCCATACTCTGAATCTCCAGGAAATAAGCTTTCTATACAACAGATCCTTATCTTTTGGATAAATATATATTAGCCATTGAGTACACATCTATATCGATTATCTCATTTTGTTCTCACAGCAAACTTGAGAGAATGGCAAGGCACCTGTTTTTGTCCCTACTTCATGGAGGAGCAGCCAGGTCACCTGGCTGGGATTTTGTCCCATGGCTGAGAACTTGTCCCAGGATTCTTGTTTTTCTGGGGAAGTAGAGGTACCTGCAGGTGAAATATTGCACGGAAGCGAACCAACATCCTGAACATGGTCTGGCTGGTGCTTTAAAGAAAGGTAAGAATTTCTCTTGTGCTAGATCAAATCAACACATTCTGTGATTGCCAGTAACCATATCAAAAGTAGGTGTTTCAGTAATGATAAATGAATCATTTCAATCTAGACTAATTACCTTCTAGACACAACAGAGATGTTATTACCTGAATATTATTATTCATTGAAAGCAGAAAATGCCTTCTCAAAATAAAATATACATATATGTGTGTTGGGAAATATTAAACATATTTAACAGTCAATATTTTTCCAAAGAAAGGGCTTTGTTGTTAAAAAATATATATATTTGAAACACAATATTGTAGAAAAAATTTTAAACTGTATATTAGCATCTGTACCTGATTTTTTTTAACATGTTATTTTGGTCATTTAGAACCAAGAAAACACTGTTTCAAGCACATAATAATAGAAAAAGTTATATTTGATAACTCACTTGCACTTTCTGTAAAAATTTAAATAAATAATAATCCACATAACTGAAAGAATACTAGGACATATTTGCATCTAGATAAATCATTAATAATTATAATAACTACTTCTTTACATAGTCATTAAAGTAAGGCAGAAAAAATATAACCCACTATATGAATCTATATGTAATGTGACAATGCCAATACGCGACATGCTGTTTATTGGACAACTGATGAGTATTTTGTGATGATATTGTGGACAAAAGTCATATATAAACTATATTAATTTAATTTAAATATATATGTATATGTATGTATATATATGTGTATGTGTGTGTGTATATATATATATATATATATATGATATTATTTGATTCACTTGTTGAAACTTGGGTCTAAAACTAAACACAACTGTTACATTTTAGATCAATTTACTTAAGAGTTTAAAATATATGTAGAGAAAGGAGAAGCCATGTTCTAAGAAAGACAGGAAAGAAGTATCCATCTAATACACACATTTATATATTTATGATGTCTAATGCAATATATATTTAATGGAATCTGGTTTGTTTTATTGTATATATGTTATTTGCAATGATGACAACAACTGTACATACTTAAATATACATATAGATATTAATATTTGAATCAAATACTCTTACAACAAAAATTATCAATAAATATCCTCTTAATGCTTGAGGAAAATTTAATAACATCCTAGAAATATAGGTATAGGCTTACAGCAAAATGCATTCATTCATCAAGGTCACTCTAAAAAAAAATATAGCCTGAAAGAATTAAACATCTTTCTAATCACATAATTTTTGACTAAAGAATGACTTAAGCACCAGGTGGAATAATGTCCACCATCAAATTTTTATTTTCTTCAAGCCAAGTGTGGATGTTTAAATGGCCTAAGTGCTGGTGATATAATTTTGGTGTCTTTTGTCCTGCAATAAAAATACAAAAATCAATACCTTTAAGATTGGGAGAACCCCTGTCTTAAAATTTTATTGCCCATTAACCACTAACGTTTGCCTGTCAGTACATTTTAAAGTCTTGCCCTTGATCTCCTCTTTCATTTCTACCTATTTCCTTTCCTGTACACTCTGCTGCACACAAACCCACCTCTCTTGTAGCCTCATTGCTTTTTCCTGCTTTTGCTCACAGCATTATTGCCTTCCAGGGCCCTGCTCGCTTGAGAACATTTCCTCAGCCACCGTTATAACTCTCTTCTGGGTTAATATGGTTTACAAGCGATGAATAGTTATGAGTGAATGATTTTCAGGTATTTTAACATAAAGAGAAAACGTTAAACCATAAGCTCTGAAAGCAAAACTTGTAAGCGCTACTATAGTTTATCAATTCATCACAAGAAATTATTTACAGCTATAAACCACCACTTTATGAAACCATCTAATTTTATCCTCATATCAATTACTATACTTATTGATGAATTTTTAAATATTTTATTAGAAAATTTATTAACGGGTAAAGAATATGAACTATTTATAAATAATTCTGAAAAACACCCACATATAAAATAATTAAAAATAGATTTTAGAATTGGCATGGACCAATTGTTAATAAACTCCCCTAAACTTTTAGATTTTAAATGCCTTCAAATTTAATGAAATTTGATTTTGAGTTATATCATCTTTCTGTTTTACAATTATATACTTTACTTCCTAGTGATGCTGATCAATACAAAGAAACACTGTTTTCTAGGCTGAACGACACTCACTGTGCTATTTAGAACAAGTACAGGATAACAAGAAATTTTAAAAGATGTTCCTTTTTTTTTTAGCTATTCCTTACACTGGAAATCGGTTTCCATTTCAATTTCCACACTTATTGACATATTATTAAAGAATGCATTCTGATAAATCACTTTTTGTCCTCCACTTCTTGTTAAAATTAATAGCGGTAGGTGCCTGAAGATTCGTTTTTTCCCCATAACCAATATTTTTCATTCAATTTGGAGATTTATTAGATACACATCATATATACTTATTAAAATAATTTCAATCAGCTTAACTAATTTAACTCTCTGCTTATTTGTATTCTGTGAAATATCTCTCCTGTTTGTAAGAAGATCCATTAAAATCATGGGATTTAAATTCTTATATTTCAAATTGTTATTGTATGCACAGGTCAATAAACCTTATTGGCAATTCCTCATGTTGTCACCAAAATCCTCCTATAGTCTCTCAAACTTTTATGAAGAAAACTGATGCTAAGAAGATAAAGAAATGCATCATGTTTTCTAGTTAGAGCTGCTGTACAGAGCGGCCATCTATTATACACCCGAGAGTCATGAAAATGCTAAAAACTTCACCGTGCCATGCCCAATAATTACATAATAAAAAAAGCCATGTTATTTCAGCACATAAAATGGTTTAAAGTGATTAATTTTCTGATAGCTTAAATTGAAAGTGCATGCAAATCATTAGTGCCTGGCCTGGGTTTGTGAAACTATATTATCATATTTCTCATAAACATCTTTTAAAATCTAGCACTTTCGATGTACATTGATCTTTTAAATTATTATCAGAACCATATGTTTATGTATAATTTTATTACACAAATATTATTCAACTCATTACATAATTACATTCTTTTTGCACCAAAATTTTGCTAAGTTCTTTCCTCTCTCTCAAAGCTACTCTGATCTTTTCTCAACATCTCTTATTAGAAAATAAAAATGATCGTTTGCCAATGGTATTGTATTAAACCATCACGGATTATTAAAATTGCTAACACCTCTAGAAACTGTCTCCAATATTGTTAGATCACAGCTTCTGGGTTTTTCATTCCTCCTGCTTGCTATATATTTGGGTGAAAGGGTTCATCGACCTGAGAGTGTAGATGCTTCTTTCTATATCCTCACAGCTAATAGATTCTCAATGACCTCCCTGAGCAGTGATGTTCAGTCTCTATTCATACTGAATAGAATGAACATTACTAGACCCTCCCGGGCCACCTCCTCACTTCCTTCGTTGTCCAAATCATCACTGAAAAATATTGCTGTATGTGATAGATCGTTACTGAATTTTGACAGAAGATAATTACAATACAGGTTTTAAAAAATGATTTCAAACTGAAAGCTAGGTATCATTGTTTCTAAAGTCTCCGTGGTCACACCACGATGGAAAGATGGAAGGAAGTTCCGTGGTCCACTAACGCGGCTGCCTGCACCTGCCCCAGTCACACCGACTGCCTGTCTCAGCCTCACCTCACGCTTCTTACCATACTCTCTCTCAGAATACTACTCCATTTTAAAAGCATCACCTGTCAAGCACACAATCCCTCTTACATCATTTTACAGAGCAATTTAATTCTTATTTATCTCAATATCTCCCATGTAGATAATAGCAAAGGTGCCTTGCCTTTCATCATCAAAAAGGCCAATCGAGATTTTTTTTTCTCCCAACAAAGATTAATTTTCTTTCTATGGATGATTCTGCCACCTTCTCAAAGCAATTTATTTAAACCTCAAGCAACTTTTTAAAATAAAAATTCTTCTTCCCTATTCACTAATCTGATCAGCATAAGCACATTCAGTCAAAATCTGATATGCTCATTGACATTACACTGTCACACCAGTGTGTACCCTATTCAAACAATGAAAAGAGTGATTTTCTATTAAAATGTATGATTATATTTTTCTCAAAGGAAAATTTAAATGCTTTCCCTTTTATTGTTTTGTAGAGGAGCTCAGTCAACCTCAGTGAAGTATCTCAACATTGAAGGCTTCTAATATATTCAGTGATGTCACCATTTATATTTGCATTGACCTGTTACTTGAAATATAGCTAGATCTATCAGTGAAATACAACTGACTCTATCTACCTATAGGCATTTGGTTAATGATGTAAAGTTACATTAAAATGAGAATATGAAATGGCATCGCTAACAACACCTTAACATATTTACTTTATACAAAATGTTTCCAAAAACCAGGTGCTCTATCTGCCTTTTAATATTTATGATGCAAAACCATGTGTGGATTTTTATTTATTAATTTGGTCACAGATGACAAACACATTTTTCTTGTTTTCGCTCAGCTGACCTATTAAAATGTTTGCCAAAATAGGAGGGTACTGTTAATGAAGATTCTGACAGCTGCCTCATAACATTAATCTTTCAGCTGTAGTTGTTGAGTTTTTGACAATTTTCGTTATTTTTTAGTCTACCACTTGCGTAAACTTCTGATTGGCATCATCACATGCCAGGCATGTCTGAATTAGGATAGAATAATTATCCAAAGCAAATACACAGAGATCATTAATTAATCCTGTTTTTAATAAACATCAAGGCAGACAAACAAGCAAATTCACAGAAGATTGCATTAGTGGAAAGGTGTTAATTGAAAGATCACTTGAGTGATGGCAAGTTTTAAATAGCAAAACTAAAAGAAGAAAAAGTGATAGAATTCCTGAAGAGAGTCATTATAGTTGAAGAAGAAAAAAACTAATACAGCAGAACCAAGACATATAAATAGAAATGAGTCATGAGAAAACACATTTCACTCATTTGCTACATAAAACTTTCCACGTGGTAAAAATGTTTGATTGGAAGCATTCCAGTAAACCCTACTTTTCACTCAGAGTGCTCAAAATTTACACCAATGACATGACTCTACATCTACTAGCATAGAGTTTGGGCACAATATAACTAATATTCACAATGAGTAAGCGACATTACTTTTTCTTGATTTCTCAGATAATGAAAATAAACAGAATTTATGCTAATGCATTACAACCCAGTGCATTTTCCATTGCTCTAAGAAAACTGTCATTTTCTAGGCAGCAGCTAAACTTTCACCTCTACAATACATGAAAGACGATTTGTGGCACCAATAAATGCTCCATCTTTCATCTCTTGATATAAAGGGTATTCAGCTTTCTAATTATCAAGCAAAATTGGAAGGCAGAGTTGCACGTAATAGTGTGACAAAGTCTCATGGCCATTTCTTTAGTCTTTTGCCTTTCTTCCATGAGAAAAAGGACAACTTTTTCTCCATCTTAGAAAATCACACATGGGATAATAACTATATCCAGGACAATACATTTTAAATGTAAAAAAAAGATAAGACTGTATTCATTTAAATAATGTTGAGCAGCAGCAAATATAAATATTGACATAGGCAGTTGGTTTGTGTGTAAAAGTTTCACTTTTTCTAAAGAAATGAGGGCAGTTAATTAACATTCGACCAGGCCAGTTTCAGTGTTCTTCATTAGCTAACTTTCAATTGTCCATGTCAAGGCTGTCTTTTTGCAAAGGGTCTCTGTCAGCTGAGGAATTCACTTAACATAATTAGTATTCTGTTGGTGCTCACACGAAGTATATAAAACAGAGTTGTGACTAGAGACAAAACAGCATGGGTGGGACACCTCCAAAGCCAGCATATTCCATATGTTCCATTCAAGAGATTCTGTAGTTAAAACATTTCAGGTTAACTATAGTCACAGACTGTAAAATATTATTCTCTGGATTCTCTATATGTGACTGCATTTTCTTCTTCGTTACTCGACAGTTTTTCAAAAGTGTAGTTATGTTCTCTTTCTCTTAATCTCTTTCTCATTCTTTTAATTTCTGTGTAACTTAATAATCCTTAAAAGAAAGTTACCTATAATTATATTATACTCATTAACGCTACTCGGAAGAGAAAGAAAGTGTATTGATTGCCACTTATGGTTGAGATGCTGCTCTGTGCCTTCATATATTATCTCCTTTAACCTTGAAAACAAATCCATGAGATAGATATTGTCATTGTCTTATTTCACATTTCAGAGCCTGTGTGCAGTGTGTCTATTTGGTTCATAAGTGAAGCCTTGTGATTTGGGCTGATGTCTGTTTCATAATTCAATGCTTTAGCAATTACACTATGACATGTTATCTTTCTTTCTGTTAGCTGATGATTTTTAGTAAACACTACACAAAAAGTCCCTTTGAAGAAAGGGAAGGTGTGGCTTTCAGGGTTCTTTCTGCTTGTTTCATCTTGTTGTGTTATATCCGGGCATCTACAATTAAACACATCTTAAGATGAGATGGAATATTTTTCAAGGTAATCTGTTACCATTCTTGCGTTACTCATTTCAGTCACTTTTTTTTTTTTGTATTTCACATTTTATTTTTTTATCACACTTTATTTTGGTAAGAATGCTTAACAGGAGATCTACCCAGAATTTCTGCTGGAATCTTGACTCCTCTCTGTTCTCCCATACAACATAAAATCCACAATTAACTCTTCTCTATTTTGTCTCCTGGTTTACCATCCACTAGTCACCAACATCTCTCCCCTGGATGCCACAGTAATTTCTTGGTCTCTATTACCCCCCATGTGTTTTTATCATAACTAATAAGACAATGTTACTCTCTTGCTTAAAAATCCTATAATACCATTCACTTCCTCCTGGAATAATGTTGAACATATTCTGTATATTCTAAGACCTCAAATGATAAGACTCTACCTATCCACCTCTTGTTTTTTTTGCGAAGCTCTGGCTTTCTGTTAGTTTCTAGAATTGACAAGTTCCTTCTTCCTCAGCATTTTTACAGATTCTGTTTCTTCTATTTAAACTGCTTATTTTATTATTTTTAATTTTTTTTCTACCTGAGAAACATCTACCTTTATCATTATTCCTCTAAATATTACTATGTCTAGGTAACCTTTCTTATAAACACTCTATTTAGTTTTATCCATTCTTTTTATTCCATAATATACATTTATTGTATCTTATAATTTTAGCTTATATCATAATCACTATTAAAATATCAATTTGCATTTATTTAATGTTGCTCATCTTGGAAGATTATAAAGCTCCATGAAAAAAAGAAATGGACTTCAAATAGTTCACTGCTGAACTCCTGGGTCTCAGCTCAATGACATTTTTTTTTTTTAAATTAATAAAGACATCTCTAATTGGATTGGGGCTTACAAAAGTGATTACTTTACGTGTTGAAGAAATGGTTCTGAGATTCATATAGCAAACATTTTAGTATGAGGCAGAAAACTAAAAATATGTATTTTGTGAGCAAGTTATTCCTTTGAAACGCCAGCCTTTACAAAGTAATTGTTTAACAAATTGATTTTAGATATTCATTGTAACTTTTACTATATTCACAAATTGGCTGTTTCAATATGCTCACATAAAGAAATATTAATACTTAGTAATTTTCATTCTTTAAGGCTGAGCTTGAATTGGATCCTTATTTGACAGTGTTAGTATTTTAGATTTTTTTTTCTGTTTTTGGTGAGAGACAGGGAATCCTATTCACTAGTATTTTTTGTAATAGATTTTATTCTTTTTCAATAACCAAAAAACTTAAGGGAGACAATTGCAAAACTCAGATTTAAAAAATCAAGTCTAATTCTAAAGTGCAAGTGTATAGTATTTCCATGATATTATTACTTATAATAAAAAGATTTGGAATGTGTCCAATGGGTAAGAGGTTTAGCTATAGAAACTACACTAGGAGAAAAAAAAATAGTTAAAGCAGTTACATTTAAATGGATTTTCTCAAAAATGGCAGAAGAATTTCTTCAATAAAATAAGCTTTTATTCTATTTCTTACTAACATTTGCCAAATTTTAGGTTACAATATGTTGGATATAGCTCTGCCCATACAATTTCATATTACTGAAAAAAAGGTTTTATCATTTTTATTAACTATTTTATTCTTTAACCATGATATTGACAGCACCACATTTTAAAAATAAAAATATCAGAAAATTTCCAGTACATGAAAATGAAAAATGTTTCGATTTTCCCAATAATATACTTACTCCAACATTTTTCAAGAGACATGTTAATATTATAAAGTAAATATTTACACAAAACAATGAATAAGCCAAAATAACAACAGTAACTTTGCAGCTTAGCCAGAAGATGATAGAAAGAAAAATACCCTCAGAGACACATGCACACACTTGAATACAACATATACACTTTAAAATGAAAGAAATCATAAAATTTTAACACAGATAAGATTATTATACACTTTTCAGAAAAATGGACAATAAGTAAGATACCATAAAAAATAATTTTATTGGTACAAGCTATAGGATTGAATCCTACTTTACTGGAAAAAGCAATGCCCACTGAAGATATGTCTGGAATTCAGTCTCAAATTTAAGATAGGACATCAAAAAACTAAAATCTTTTATAATTCACAAAGTATTTATAAAAATAATTTTGAAAAATAAAAGTGTTTCTTTATTGGTGCCTAGGCCCTAACATAGGACAAAGAAAACTCACTTTTTTTTTGACACCACAGAATACAAGTCTCATAGTTAGAAATGATGCGTGTTCAGGAATTTTGAGCTAACTTTATATGAATGTTTTATGAGAAAGAATCTGATTCAATTCCCCACACAAAAGTATAAATGAGATAAGCAAAATAGGTTCTTTTTTGTTTAACGAGTAGGATACTTTATCTGCATATGTTTCTTTAATTATCTAAATAAGTTTCCTCTTGCTTTCATGAAATTGACTGTATCCATATCTATGTATCAACACAATCTATCTTTTAATCATTTAGACATCCTAAGATTAGTTAAAATTTTCAAAAGTTAGAGTTTTGAAAGTATTTTAGAAAAATGGATTATTCAAACTATCTTTTTTATTCAATTGAATCATAAAGACTTTTTAGCATTTCAGGCACGTATGAAAAGTATTATTTAAACCTTTGTAAACCTTCGAAAGCAAAATGAATTAAATATAGACAAAGAACATTTATGCAAATACATCTATTTCTAAATGATAATTATGATTGATAGTACTAACATTTTCTACCATCTGCTGAAATAGTATTATATATTCACTTATAATTATTAGGATTATTATTTTTATATGAGTAGCTAGAAAATAATTGTAGGAGGAACTTTCAAAAGTATTTAGATATGGATATTAGTACCAAAGGTTCTAGACAGTATCAGATGGTGGTAATAAGGTGTTAATTCATGCACTAAAATATGTTTCTTGAGTAAATGAATGGTTATTTCAACATCTTTCAAGTTCCGTTTTCTCAACAGGCTCACCCCACCCCCTGCTAGTTCCTTGGTGAGCCTAGGGAGTTTGTGGTCCCATTAAACCGAGGGTGGTAGCCCCCTGGTTTGGCTATGGCGAGCCACACCATCCTCTAAGCTTCTGATTTCCTTGGAGGAAACATTAACCCACATTAGTAGTTTCAAAGAGAAAGCCAAAATAAAACTCCCCAAACATTCTGATCCCTTTGTATTAGCTTTGAAACTACCAAAGCAAATAAGCTTTAGAACTATTTGTTAATTGGGTAGAAACAACCTATGCCTTGTTTCCTGTTTCACAGGATCTGAAGAAGTTTTAAAACTAAATTATTTTTCCCAATAATTTCTTGTCAACACTGTCTAGGGAGCAAGATATACCATAAAAATCTGACATATTCTTATCTATATACTGTGGTGTGGAATAAAAACATACAAACCTATTGAAGAAAAGCACGTTAGTCAATTCAAGTTTCTCCATTTAAACACTACTTTTTGATCTTTGCTTATCTTCAGTCATATTTTGCTTCACTTTAGTTATTTCATACTTATCATGTCTCCATTGTATAGTCTGTTATGTATGTTATGCTTTTTAAAAGATACTAAGCAGTTTTTAAGCACTTATTTATAGAACTCTGTGCTATTTAACTTCATAGAATGTTGTCTTAGAACATAGGAAATTGCCTTATTCAGAATGTGCTGCTGGTTTACATACTGAGTAGAATATGATGAAACTCTATGAATAATATATGAGAAAAAATATATATATCAAAATTGTAACACAAATTGAACATTCCAATTTATTGCACATGTTTTAAATGTTAGTACTAACTCCAGATTTTAGATTGACATATCAGCACAGGATAAAGACTTTTTTGAACTGAAATAAGTTTCTTCAGATGTCAAGAAGAAAATTCTAGATAAATAGATAAGAGGAATTAATTATTCCAAACTATCTTAAAAATCAGGTGTATGTAGGTATACTGTTATATGAGGAACAAACTAAGTTTAGGTGAAATTTCACAGCTTTTAAAATATTTTCATAATATATGCCATAAATAACATAATTAAGAAGCTAGGACAAAGCAAAAATAAAATAACAGCATTTTAATAAGATAAAGTGAATTTTAGATCTCAATGGTAATATATTTTGGTACAATTTAATTAACAATTTAATAGAAATAAAGCAATCAAAATAGCAAATTTTCATACCCGAAATAATAATTTTCTTTTAAAATCTCTACCTGGCATGATATTAGATGTCTTTTGTTCATTCAGTATTTTTTTCAACAACTGATTATGGGGCCCATCTTCTGTTTCAGGTAATGTTCTAGAATCTGGGAATGAAGCACTTGGCTGCAATAGTCTCTTAAGCCCTGGAGTTTATATTCTAGTGGGTTCAGTTATATCCGTGACTCGAACACATTTCTTTATCTTTCCACATATGCAAAAGCAAGTATGTGTAAATTTCATATGGCGATATAATCTGAGGCCAAATAAAGCAAATATTGCTATGGATTTGTCCTTTCATGTATATTTTCCATAATTCTTTGCTTTGAATGTATCTACATATTTAACCCTCATATTAAAGGCATCATCTCAGATACCGAGTCGAGTGACAATTTTTATCATGACACTATTACAGCATTTAAATAATGGGTTGGGATTGTCCCCAAAGTCTCACAATTGCAGGACTCACTTTTATAATTCATATTTCTGAGGATCGGGAACCCCATCACCTTTGGCTGTAAGGTGGAGCTGACCTCCCTGCTCTAGCCAATGCCCCTATCTTAAAATTTATTCTCAACACAAAATTTAGAGATCCTTTAATATTACAGATCAGAGTGATACGTTCTCATGTTCCACCCTCTGCACAGGCACTCCATTTTATTAGGTATTAAAGTCTTCCCTAGAAGAAGCCCACCAACACTTCCTACCCGGTCTTGACATTCTGCTTTATCTCTGGTCTCCTCCACCGTTCACCCTGGTTTCCTGCGCTCCAACCTCACCTACTCTTTGCTTTTTTTGAATGCCAGGCGTACTGTCTCCTTAACGTTTTCACTCTGCTCCTTCCCACTCACTGGAAAGTTCTCCCCAGATACAACTGGCTGAGTGCTTATTTCCATGTGTCACCTTTGGGAGTCATCTGTGTCTGTTGCTGTCCCGGTGGCATTGAGGGGCCTCGGTCCTTTCCGCCAGCACAGTAAAAGAATTACAGACCAGCAAAGATGAGGAAAAGTAAGATTTATCAAAGTATGTTTCAAGAGAGAAAAGGGTTACTCCAGAGAGGGCTGTAGCCTTGTAGAGATGAAGAGGTCTGTTTTATACCTGGGCCGTGATGGGAGGTTACAAAGGTGGTGCTTGGTGATCAATCAATGAATGTGCGAGGTCATTTTGATTGACATTTGGCTGTTATATAACCTGTTGTCAAGTGCACATGCCTCTTCCCAGAATGCAGTCTGTTATAATTAGATTCATGAACTCCCAGGCATATTCATGACATTATAATGATGGGATAACCAGGCTGAGGTGTAAAGAAGGTCAGAGTACTCCTTACTGCACAAGTGTTTGTGACTGGCCTAAACTGGTTGCTATGCTATGGTCATTTATCTCCTGGTACCTCCAGGATGGAAGGGGGTTATTATTTGAAACATGAAGTTTTTTTGGGAGGTCCTAGGGGCGGCCTTTTGGGTTGGGCCATCAGTGTTATCATTTCTATGGTTACAGAGCTGGACCTTCATTCTCATTGCTCATGGCTACCTAACGGCCTAACACAAGTGTGCTGAAACCCTCTTCATTGTTATGTGCTGTTGAGTGTGCTCCAACTCCTGGCAACCCTGTGGATTAGGGATGTCCTAATGCCCCGCTCAGCTGCTGTAGACTCGTGCCTGTGGCTTTTTTTATTGAGTCTATCCATCTTATAGCTTCTTTCTCTTCCTGCTGCATTTCCCAGCATTATTGTCATTTCTAAAGAATTCACCTTCTCATGATATGCCCAAACTAGGACAGCTTCAGTGTTGTTATTTTTTCCTCCAATGATATTTCGGCTTTTTGGTCTGGGGCCCACTTGTCCATCTTTCTGGAGGTCCAGGGTCTCCATAGGGCTCTCCTTCAACACTGTATTTCAGATGAATCAAATGAAACCCTTGTCGATGTAAGAAACATCCAAACCTGTAGAGAATTTCCATATGAGTTCATTTGAGCCAAACCAATGATGTAAGCCAGGAAGCAGGATGATCTCCAATGCTCTGGAGAATAACAATTGTGCAGTTCCTTTTGAAATTAAGGAAGGGACATCAGGAGCATGACGGGGAGGTGGGAGACAGCAAGGCAGCCATTGGATTATGGTTAAGATTACATATTCTCTTAACATGCTTTAAAAGGAGGGGTCTGAAAGGATGGTCAGGAATTAAAAGGTCCTAAAGGAGGTATTTTAAAGATGTGTTAATTTATATGCACAGAAACAATGGGCAGGGCTCACTTAAGGCAAAGATAAAACTTTTACTAAAGGAGTTATATGCCTGGAGATGACCACTCACCATGAACTGCCTAGTTAGGAATTTATGATCAGATCACTCTGTGAGGTTTCTTTCCACAGAACTCCTATTTTTTATCCACATCTTCTACCTTTCAAAAAGCATGCACAGGCTACTTCATTAAAAAAAAACTGCACCTCTCTCTCCAGCTTGTGCAGCTAAATTATCCTTACTCAGCTCTAAAATTATTTTTCCCACTGAACTGTAGAAAAAAATTACTTATATAGTCTATTCATTGTTTATCCTCTGTCTGCCCACAAGAATACAAACTTTATGGCGTCTGTTTTATTTACTGTCTGGGGCAGTGACTGTTCATAATAAATGTTTGATAAATATTTATTGAATAAATGAAAGCTATACTTTCAGACTTGATGATTTTTTAATATTTGTAAGTATATTTGTAAGTAGCTTATGGAAATTCCTGTTCTTTAAATTACAGCACCACTGTTAATCTACCTGAAGTCTTACTTTAGTGTTATTATTTGACCTCCTACATATTACTATATGCCCTTTGTCTTTGCAGTTTTTCAGTTACAATATATGATTTAGCCATTTTAATTTTCTTTTCATCTTAATATGCAATTAAGTAAAACTACACAAAAATATAAAATAATTAAAGCATACTAATGCTTTAAAATCGTATACTTATTTTACTAAGAAGAAATTGGATAAAAATCCATTATCACATATTTTAGAAAATTAGGCTTATTTTTAAAGAATATTATATAAATATGCCTTAAAAATTACTCAACTCATATCTGTAGTGTGGTTTTCAAAGGATGTAGTGGAAGCTTTCACATTCATTAGTTGTATGTTCAGGTCAAAATGCTATCCAGCTTAAATTTATTAAAAATGTAGAAATTCAGATGAGGAGACAAAATGGAAATAGGTAGATAAATAGATGATTGGTAGGTAGATAGTTTAGATAGGTAGATGTTGATAGATAGATTCATAGATAGATAGATAGATAGATAGATAGATAGATAGAATAAGTATTCTGAAATATTATGCCTCTATAATCTTTGGTAGTTTTTCTAGATATGCCTCATTAAAAATGTATAATTTTACTTCAATCTACTTTGACCTTGCTATATATATTTCAAATCAGTCTTGGATATAAGCTTTGGTATAAATCGATCCAATAATTATCTCAGTCATACTTTAATCTTATTGACTTTAAAATGAATCACATTAATCTTGTTTCTGCAGAATCTAATCTGTTAATCCCATCCAGTCTAGTTTTCATCAAAGTCAAAACAATACAGTAGCTGTGCCCACATCCCTCAGGGAATTTCTAATTGTCTTCAGTTAAGAATCATTCTTGTAAACAAGACACTTCTCTGGGCTACTTGGAAAGTTGGTGTAGTTTATCTCACCCTTGACACTCTTTTCACTTCCCATCGGGACTCCACCAAGGGAACACTTTTGGAATCTTTACCATAATCTTTCTTTTTAAAAATGTATTTGTGTATATATTTTAACATGCATGTATCCTAAGGATAACAGTATTTTCTTAGCTGAATCCTGAAGGATCTGTAGGAGTTTGCCAGTGGAAAGAAGAAAGAGAATGTGTACCTAGATTTTTTTCACTTAATATTATATTGCTAATATTTATCTATATTTAGAATTTAGTTATAGTTTATTTATAATAATATTCTCTTGTGCAACTTTATGTCAGTTTATATCCATTCTCTGTTGTAGAGAAATAAAGTGGGTATTTGTATGGCATTTGAATTAGCGTTAGGTGTTTAATATTATTAATAGTGACGATATAAACTTTCTCAAACGTATCTCCTGGTGAACATGTCCAAGAGTTTTTTTTTTTTAAGTTTATATATAAGAGTATACTGAGTCATATGCAATAGAAATGATCAATTTCTACAGTACTGCCAAATGTTTAATCAAATTTTTATGAAGGCAAATTACAAATGGTTATAAAGCATGAGCAAATTATTACTAGAGAATGCAATTACAGAAAAAATGACTTTCAGAAGAGTGCCAGGTATGAAGTGAGCACATAATAAATCTGTTTCAGGCAAATACCTCCCATAGCTGTCAACTGATAATTCCTTAAATTTTTCTATTATTCTCAATGCTAAAATCTTACTCCACCATTTCACCATTGTAGCAGAGATCTAGAAAAGATATCATTAGCTTTACCATATATTAAAAAAAACACATATGTATCTCTATGTGTATTTATGTATATACATGTATATTTTAATGAGTTAATCAACAATAAACAATGGCAGTATCATTTTTGTAAAACAAATAGTCTGAATGATGGGTTAAAAATAATTTAAATCTGGAAGTTGTCCTTTTTACTCTTCAAAAAACAAAAGTAATAAAGTAATTGTTCAAACTAAACAAAAAACTGTGATATGTTTTGTTAGAAAAGTCTAAGTATTAAAAAATAATTTTAAATATACATTAAATAATTTATTATTAATTACTGTTGCTATTCATTAACCAAAACACTATTTTAATTTGAAATATAAATAATTTGGTTACTTGTCAAACGTATGGGTGCTATGCAACTAAGGCAATTTTGCTTTGTATTCAAACAGATCGGTTAACACCCATGTGTAAAGTACCCTCATCTGGTTCTACTACAGGACCTTTTAATATATCTTGAGCATTTGATAAGTTATTATGAGGCTTAAATATGGTAACATATTCAATCATAGTTGATTGTATACTACTTAAATAGATGATTAATAATTTGTAGCTCTTATAACTTTATTAACAGTATTATAGCAATACAATTTTAATAAATCATTACAAATATTTATTATTACAAAATGTTTAGAGCATTCTTATTATAACATTTCTGTTGCTCAAATTCTAGCTACAACAGTCTCTTAATTGATGTGACAAAAAAACTTTGAATATAAAGTACATTGGCAGATTATATTTTAAGAAACATTTTCCAAAAGCCATTTTCCATTATGAAACTTAAATTTTCAAGAAGACACACACCCACCCAAATAAATAATCAATACATAAAGCACTAATTTCATTTGAAGAATTCAAGAAGAATTTTGAGCAACAAATCAAAAAACTACAAGAACTGACAATGACATCATTGTGTAGAAAAAAAAATAGATTTCTGGTTCAAAGCTATTCTGAAAGTAACAGACAGGGATTTATTTCTATATTTTAAATGTGCATGCTTTACATTTTTTATTTTAAGTTATGGTTACTGTATCAGCCAGGAAATTGGATTCATGATAATATTTATACAGAAGGTGTTTCATTTAGTGATGAACTTATGCATCTGTTATGGAACAGAGACCAGAAAGAACACACAGAGGCATGCCAGAGGTACCTGCAGGGCGTAGCTATCAGCCCTCAGTCTGGGGACAGAAGGAGAAACAGATGAGTTTATCTACTGTAGAGAGATGAGGAAACAGCTTCAAGAGCTGGAGCCCAGGCTGCCACTTGCCTTTCGAGGAAGCACAGCGAGGCTGGTTCTAGGAATGTCGAAAAAGTCAGAGGCTGGGCCCATCAGACTGCTGAGGTTTGTTGTGGGATGAACAGCAAGCAAATGATCAGAAAGTCTCTTATGTCCTCCTTCCACCTTTCTGTTCCTCCATAAACCTCTGGTGTGAGCACAAGGTGTAAGTCAGTTGTCAAAGGGGACATGCAGTTAGCATTCTCAGAGCAAAGCGTGGAAAAATGGAATTGTGATTTAAAGCAATAGTTTCATACCCTGTAACTTTATATAGCTTTCTATTCTATTCTTATGGTTTGTTTCCATCCAAATAAGGAAAACTGTATTGCTTCTTAAGGTTTAGACCTAGTAGGTAGTTGAATTTTTGACTCTTGCCGTCAAGTTTCTCTCTCTGCCCTCATCTCTTACCAATATCTCTCTGCCCAAACATGTACCTTCGCTATTTTCCAGGCGCATTAAGTTCTAGGTTGTTATCACGCTGTTTCTCACGTTGGAGCATGTGCATATCCTGTTTGTTCTGTGTGGCATTCTCTCCCCTCTCCCCACTGGCAAACTCCTCCATATCCTTCAGGACTCAGCTGAGAAGACACCTCTATCCTTGGCTTTGAGAAATAGGTGCCTCTCTTATTGACTATGATAACACTGCCTGATGACCTCTATTGCAGAATGTGAACATAGTACTATAATGAACACCTTTCTTAACTATCTTTTAATAGACCGCAAGCTACTGGAGTGAACTGACCATCATCTTTTCATCCTGATTCTGGAAAATAGT
Source organism: Macroglossus sobrinus (assembly GCA_004027375.1). Taxonomy (NCBI): domain Eukaryota; kingdom Metazoa; phylum Chordata; class Mammalia; order Chiroptera; family Pteropodidae; genus Macroglossus; species Macroglossus sobrinus. Next base: position 136,538 of record PVKZ01002602.1, on the reverse strand, counting down.
ATATATTTAATATTAGATAGATAGATAGATAGATAGATAGATAGATAGATATTTATATATATTGATATAGATAGATGATAGATAGATAGAAGATATATATAGAGATAGATAGATAGATAGATATAGATATAGATATAGATATAGATATAGATATAAATATAGATATAGATATATTGGATTTTGAATCAGGGGACCATATGCATAACATAATATGACTGCTGAATTTCAGCAAAAAATTTATTCATAAGCCTTTTAGAAGTGGATGGGGGAGAAAAAGGTAGCAGGGTAAATCGAAGCAAGACTTCTATGTTTACTGTGAAAGGCGAGGAGGGTATCAATAATTAAAAGGCCTTAAAAATGCATTAAATAGAAATGAGCAAACTTATCTGAGTACAGAAAAATATGGGAGCAAAACAGGATCACAACTAAAATATATTTCAATGTCTATGTGTTTCCTGTGTCATTGAACATAATTATCCATTGAAAATAATAAGAACAAAGCATAAAAAGGAATCAACCATGTGAGCCAATAAGAGGAAATTTCCAGCCAATATTAGAGCATACTGCTCTTGAAATCTGATCAAATGATAGTTTTGTACTTGGCTAAAAAAGAAATAGTGGAGGAATGAAAGAATGGAAGACAAAGAGCATGAGAGAAAAAAAAATACAAAAATTTAAAGATACAGTGCACATAAGGAAAAAATAATGAATATCAATAGAAAGAAAAGGGGAAGATGATCTGGCATGTTTTTGATGGGCCATAGCTTGTAAGAATTCCTGCTGATACACTACAGTTCTTTTAGATGAGACCTGAGATATTCTGGAGCCTCTGAACAAATATACTGTATCTGATTTTATATAAACTCAACTTTAGCCAGGTTGCCTCTTATTAGACAATATTAACAGTTACAGTAGAGGTTTTCTTAAACTATTTCACTTTTGCAAATGCCATAGAAAATTTAAACTGCTAATATTCTTTTATCTTGATTTGCATCTTTCATAATTCATGCAAAATGATAGGCTTTATAATTAAGGAAATATGTTATTAGCAAAAGTCAGGTCATTAAAAAGAGCTCATTTTTTGCTTCTCTAACAAAGAGAAAGAAAAATAAAATTTGTACTGATGAAGACTTAAAAACTAGAATGATAGACAGGTCCTATTCCTTAGAGACGCAATCAGGATTGTTAGAGATAAGAACATTCTCAGGAACCTTGACCCTCTCTTTCTCGCTCTCACCTCTAATCCCAAACTGGCTATTTCACTTTCAAATATCCTGAGGCTAATTATTTCCTGATTGATCTTCTTAAATGAGCTTTTCACTGCCTCATCTAATGGCTGCTTGCCCCTCCCTAAATCTTTTGTCAGACTTCCTCATATGAAGGTATATCCCCCCCAAAGGTGACTTTAGTTTTCTGTTAAATAGGTCATCCTGAAACAGAATTAAGACCAAGAACTCAAAACTTTTGCTCTGTTAAATGCCAGTGTTATATCTCTGTTACTCTGTGGTGTGTATTTCATAGACGTGAACGGGTATGGAAATGGACTCCTGTAACAGCGATGCCAAACGCCCCTGGGAGTAAGTCTGCTCAGTTGCAGGCTGCCCAGGCATACCTATTTTGTAAGCAAGCACTTTGGCAATGGGATTGCTATACTACTCACTAAATGAATGCAATGACCTTTGGTGACATGATGTACATTTGCCTCTCCGGAACTTTACCTGTTGAGATTCTATCATTTATACTTAAAGGTTAAGTTCAGAGAAAAAGTTCATAAAATTCTAATTTATGTTGAATTCTATTATACTTTTGCATAGGGTTTTAATTCTATACTCTGTTAAATATGCAAACTCTTTCTCATGTTGTTTGACCATTTATAGAACATTGAACCAGAATGTGTGTTGTTTTTTTTTCTGGCAAATACTACATGAATTACGGAGATTCATTTTTCTTAAAAGCTAGAAAAATAAGGTATTTGCACTTGACCCCATGCATATAAGAATCAGAGCTGGCTTCATGCATGTGGGGTCGGTACAGCTGTCAGGTCCCCACACTCAAATGTAGATTCCAATTCTATTCTATATCAAGCATATCAATGTTTTGAAATATTAGTAATAAGTAGATTTTATTAGGAAGATTTCTTTCAAAAGAAATGTGCTGTGAATCTTGTTTTACTACCTATCAAGAGAACAACCTGAATGGCACTACCTGCTAAACCCAGGATAGTGAGACAGGCTTCAGATGGACCACTGTTTGAACTTAATATACGTGTGTGTGTGTGTGTGTGTGTGTGTGTGTGTGTGTGTGAGAGAGAGAGAGAGAGAGAGAGAGAGAGAGAGAGAGAGAGACTGGGATGGTCCATGACTCACATCTTAGAAAGTGGACACAGCCTGCATCAACTGCAATCGAGGAAGTAACTGTATTGCTTTATGACAGCAGGTCAAATATGCAAGAATGGTGGAGACCAGATGAATAATCATAGTGAGTATGAAAAGAGATGGTGTCTTAGTTTAGGTTCCCGAGAAGAAAAATCTGAGGTGGTGATTCTTGTTGAAGTGATGTGTTCGTGGAGTGCTTTTAATAACAGAAGGGTTGTATTAGTGTTCTAGCCATGTAACAAATTACCACAAAGTTAGCAGTTTAAAATGATGCTCATCTATTACTCAGTTTCTGTAAGTTGGAAAAGTTTGAGCATCGCTTACTTGGGCTCTCTGCTCAAGGTCTAAGCAAAACAAAATCACACCCTGAAGGACAGTGTTCCATCTTCACAGAGTGTCGTCCTGAAGCTGGTTGCTGTCCTGAACCCAAAGGGGTCATGCCCTTACGCCATATGTCTAGCAGCTTCTGGGTGACGTGATGCTTGGTAGGACCAGTTGATCCCATGTTTTGTAAGCGTTGCTGCCACTTCTTAGCTATGAATTTGCCCCTTAGGCTAGGAAATATTGCTCCTGATCCCATACCATCATACCCTCTTTGTGCTGAAATACATAGTGGTGCTGGCTGACATACTATGCGACAGAAAGGCAGACCCACACCCATCCCAGTCAGGAGGACAATTGACCAGTTCCAGGGACGAAGGTGACTGATGCTCGGAGCTTCTACCGAGTGGTTCGCCAGCCTCCACCGAAGTTGGTTTCCTGGACTCAGCACCAGTCACTGCTGGGTATAAGTCAGAGACCCAGGGGCGGCCATCACCAAATCAGTCTCGATGAGAGCACGGATGCTACTGAGCCTGTGCATCCTTCCAGCTCTGCCACCATCGTCAGTCCTCTCTAGAGGACAAAGGAGAAGCATGGGACAGTGAGCAGTTAAGAGGCTATGGAGTGCAATAAAAAGAGCAGAAAGTCAGGTTCAATCAGAGTTGGCCAGCCATAGGCAGTAACGTGGCTTTTGTCTAGAAAGTTATTGTAGAGAGGTCTGACAAGAAAGCCTCTGAAGACCTACACGCATTATTATGAGATAAAGCGTAATCTTTAAATAAGTTTCTCGCCGAGAAGCACACAATGACATTGTTCAGGAGACCCAGTTAAATTATTCTCAATGGGTCTAAATAATTCTTTTCAAAAAGAATAAATTTGAAAGTTCATATAAAATTCTTTTTTTCTTTCTTCTCTATGCCTCAACTTCAGAGATATCGAGAAATACGGTTAGTAAGTGAAGAAGAAAAGATATTAATTTAAATTCAGGCTAGGAGTTTTGATTACTATTTCTGAAAAAAAAAAACTTACTAAATTGAGCCTGTATTTGTAATTTAAATTGACTGTAGGTCTCTGAATTGCTTATGAGTGATGAGAAAAGAAAGGAGCGTGTGGGAGTTTTTTATTCACTGTCAGGGGAAGAACTTGCAACTCTGTCTCATGAGTCTTATTTAGTTCAAAATATTGACTGCATAAGTATGTCCCACAGATTAAAAATGGACCACTTTTTGAAAACAAAAAGAGAAAACATAAGATATAAGATTGATGTTTTCTTAGGTAGAGTCTAGAGTAGTGTAGACCAAACAAGCAGACAGGGCTGCCAGCAGGTGGTGGAACAGTAACCTTCAGATGTACTTAGACCCCACGTCAAACAGGATTAGCAATAGGAGGCAAGAAAGATGGCAGAGAGAACACCAAAATTAGATTTTTGGTCCAGAAACCTTAAATTGCAGCCCTATTTTAGGGAAAGGGTAATGCATAGGCCTCATTTTTTCTTGTAATCTCTCTTGTCTCTTTCTGTCTAATAGGTGTGCACACAGAGAATACTGTCTGACCCATAACGAATAAGATTTCTAGGCAGCTCTTTGTAACTCTTGCCACTTACCCTACTCACTATTTTTAATACACAATTTATTTTGATGTTTTATTTTTTCAAAAGATACAGAGTTTTAATTTATTAAATTTTGTGAAATACTATTCTTAATCAGTATCCGAAGCACTTAAAAAAAAATAAAGTATTGGTTAGTAATACTAACTTCAACAATAAGAAAGGATAAATATATAGCTTTTTTCTTTAATGTTTATAGCTAAATCTCATATATTTAAAAATGTTTTCTAATGCTGCTTATATTTCTTTCAATATAAAACATTATAATATTTTTCAAATTAGTCTCATAGAGTTTTTAAATATCATATTTTCACAGAGTGTGTTGTACAACTAACCAAAGCATAACTGATCACTTGGGAGGAGCATTAATTATAAGCAAAGAGCCAGACTAATCTAAAACTTCTGAAGGCCAACTCTGTAATCCTGGATGTAAACTGATAATAATGTCCAAGTTGTTAACCAAGAAAACAAATTATTTGAATGAAACACTTATTCCTTCAAGAAAATACAGCTCACATTTTGGAATTAACCAAATTTAATATAGAAAATTATTCACTTAAGATATAGTTGATTTTTTTTTTTTTTAGGTTTAAGAGGTGAATATGATTAATATCCCTGACTGTACTTTGGTCATGTAGTTAAATTAAAATATGTTTCTAGCAATTAATTTATAGTGTCATAAATATAACATTTACATCACCAATTTATGCCTTAAAGAACAAGAAAATACATGCAAACTCTTTTGAAGACTATTAATAATAAGAAGGAAAAAAGGAAACTAATTATATCTGTTGTATAGAATAAGATTTTCATGTATCAATTCTATCTTCTTTATTACCATCTATTTTGTATTATAAATTCCCACACAAATGTACGTATGTGTTTATTTTTGCTATAATTAATAAATAATACAAAATGATTCCAGCATTGTAAATATTCTCTAAAAAGTGATTTTAAATAAAAATATATGGTAACAGCATATACACAAAGGAATAGTAAAATCTTATACACAGATAAGTTTTTATATTTGTCATTGAGGTACATATGTTATTATTTAAATTTTATTTTCTAGAACTAATTGTTAAACATTTTTAAAGTGTTTTTCACTTCTCTATGCCATTACCTGTCCTATCTTTGTTATACCCAATATAATTATTTAATTTCTAGTACTAATTAGTGTGTTTGTAAGTTAATAAATATTTTTGTCATTTACTTTTTTTGCCAGAAAATCCAGAATATAAGGTTAAATAATCTATAGCTACAAAATTTCATGATCTTGAATTCAAGTACAAGAGATAAAAATTGTAATATAAGAAAGATTTGCAAATCATCATGAAAATTATATCATATTGTATAGGATTTCAGAAGATAATAAATTTTTGCCAAATGTAGTTAATAGTGAATGTGAATGTAAAGATGTTCTTTGAGTGAGACATAAAACAGTGAATCAGATTTTATTAAATGGATATTGGACATTCCAGGTAATATAGAGAGGATGTATAAAGCCACAGAAACATAAACAAGTTAGGATTTGCTGTGAAATGTCTAGAGGATCAAAAAATCTAACTTATTCAACCTTTATAATAAATTTCAAGAAGTAGAGATAGAAGACTCAAAAGATAGTTAAGAAAGGTTTGTGGAAGGTGTATTCAGCAGGAAGAATACTATATATTAATATTATATATTATATAATTAGTTATATATAATTTACATATTACTTATATGTATTCATGTATATATTCATTGAAGAAGAGTATACAAAATGAATTTGGATAACTAATGTCACTATAAAAATAAGTAAATAATTTTTTTTTAAAGCATAAAAAAATAAATTTGGAAACAAGAGCTATAAGAAGTATGGAGACCAATTTACAATTTGCAGACTATAGCAATAGTTTTATAGTAACTACCTGTAGAGCATGAGGAGGAAAATATCCCACTAGAAGAGGAAGCATTTTACTTGAGAAGATAAAAAGAGAAAAAAAGTGATGATGATAAAGAGGTAATTTATGGTGAGAAGGCAGGGTAATAATAGATTATTTGAAGTGCGAATGAAAATAGCCAATTTTCATTTTAATAAATGGTATGGTCTTTATAGGTAGGGGTGTGCGTGTGTGTGTGTGTGTATGAATATGAATATATATATATGTATATATGTATGTAATGCACAGGTCTTACATTTCTGTGCTTGTGATCACCTCTGATGTATGCTGAGAAAAAGTTATAGAGAGTTCATTTAAAGTCTGCGAGGAATAGATAATTGATCAAAGTGATAGGATTTAATGAAAGTTTTCTTTAGAATTTTTAGTTTTCATACGAATATATATTAAACTTTAGTTCCTAAATTTTGCTTTTTCGGGGCATTCTTCATGTGCTTTGATGTTTTTATAAATAGGTTGTTTCTTATAAGTTTATAACATTAAAGACAAATGTCAGCATGCTTTATTGTCTCCACTTGCTTTGTGTAAGCCCCATGACTTCCACTAAGTCACCTTTGCCAGCTAAAATGTGACAGAAAATGTGTGGAAAGGAAGGAGTTTTGTAATCTCCTGCCAAGTGTCCCTGTCAACCTGAGGGAATCTGAGTTTACATATTTATATAATGTGTTTTTTCTGTGAATACGAGGATGTGACTTAAAAATAAATAAGCACATCGAAACTTGGAAAACTACTGTTCATAGAGTTTCTTTATAGTAAAAATTTGAAAACCTCAAAAATATTAGATAACAATTATCTAACAATGTCAGGTAAATATCATCCATATGAAAAAAGAATGTTCAGGAAAACACAATAGTTTGAACCAAAAGAGCAGTAGAATAACTGAAAATTGCTGTTATTGTGGAAAACGCCTGGCAGAATTATAACAGACTATCTTTTCATCCTAATCCAGAAGTACTAGGGGGATCTGTACAAGGTTAGTGCCAGGCAGAACTCGCTGCTCATCAAGGCTATTGCAGGACGGCCAACGCTGGTTGCTATCTTTGTGTGTGGCTCAGGTGGCCAACTCCCAAAGAAGCTATTTTATCCCCCGGAGCAGGTCATGCAACCAAGCTGCTTTGAAGGCACAAAAAGGTACTTGCTCATAATTACTCTAGGGCTCATGGGTTTATGTCACATTACAGAGTTGGATCAAGGTAGTTTTGTAAAGTGATTTCTGAACTTGCTTCTACTCAGGCCTAACTAAACATCTATGACTATACACAAGATAAACCATCATACAAAATATGTAGTTAGACTAGTACTATATATGGAAGTTCTAGGCATTTATGGAAACCACCAGGCTAAGGTTTTCTTATTAATCAGCCTTAGGTATCTCTACTTTTTAAAACATATAAGTAATTTTCCCATCTTTAGATAATCTCCTCATTTAAACTCCTATATAAACTCCTATATATAGCGTTGAAAATTTTTTCCACAAATCTATACACCTGATTATTTTTCATTTTTTTTACAATCAGTCAGTGACAGATTTTGAATATTTTACTTTTTTTTACCTCATTGATTTGAAACATATACTTAAATTAAGAATGTGGTTAAATCAGGTAACACTATATGCATAGAAAAAACTAAAGAAATAAAATATTTATGTTGGAAAATCTTGAGGAAGAAAAAATATCAATGCCATTTTAATAAGGAGAATTAAGAACTAGTGACATATGATGTAAGATTGTGTGGACTATGAGACATTGGGTGTTTTGAACAAATCAGTGTTTGGAATTCACAGTGATGAACATGTTTCATGTTCTGCTACTTGCTGGTTTGATTTTTAAAGTTTATTTTACCTAGAAACAATACACACACACACATTTTTAAACCTCAAGTTTTAAACTATATCACTTTCTATAATTCTCTCACTCATAATTCATATAACACTTACCACTAACTTTTTTTATTATTATTATGTACTACCATCTACTGGAAAGGTAGTACAGTAATCATATGCTTATCAGCCAAACAGAATACAACTCATTTGGAAAAAATACAGCGCAGAATTTTTGTTTATCAAAATCTGCCAGTCAATAACAATAATAATAAATTATTGTGCATAGCATACTGAAAATATATAAACACATATGTATCTATACTATATGTCAATTACACACATGTACAAATCACAAATTTTAAAAAATTGAATAATTATTTAGCATTTTATTATTTACTAAATCTTTCATTTTTATCTCATGATTTCACTGTTAGTTTTTAAATACTTGCTGAATGTAGAAGTTAAAGTTTGGATATAGTGTATTATTCCTTCACCCATCAATATGTACATACTTTTATTTCCTTAATGTATTTTTCAAAAAAAATAATGCACAAATTGTCGATGAGTGTCAGATGAAATTCAGAAATGTGAAACAGAGTACTGTATTGCAAATAAGAATAGAAAGATAAAAGACACATCTTCCTGGACATGTAAGTGCGAGAATTCACGTTTGCCTGCTGTGATAGCTAAGTGTCCATATTAGCAGAATGACAAGCAGTGTGGGAGCGTGGAGCATACACAGATGTTTCATTGTAAGAAGTCTGGGCTCATATACTGACTGCTCTACTTGCAAACTGTTAAAACTTGAGCAATTTAAGTAACATTTCTGATACTCAGAATCACACATATGATACCTTTTGAGAACATCAGAAAGAACTAATATGAAGTGACTTTATGTACTACTTATAACACAGGATAAGTAGCAAAATTCTGGATGATAACAGTTTACAAATACTTTTGGGTTTATTTTGCGTTTGTTATGGAAGTCCTCAGTCTGTCAGCCTTAGTGGACATATGTTAATAATGGTGATTAAGTTTATGAGTCAGCAATGAATTGGTTCATTATTTGAATTATAAAAGAAAATCAAAGTTGAGTTAATTTTATTCTCAAAGTTATTTTTATTCTCAGTAGGCTCATTCGATGAGACAGTGTATGTATTTTATGCATACTTCTTTTGATTTTAACAATGAATTGTTTGAATAATGCAGTAAATTATAGAAGCCACAGAAAGAGAATGGAATGTATTTTTCATAGATGGGAATTTATTTCAATAATTAAGGACTATATCCCACTAAATAGTGGGGCAGTCGAGTCATAAATTATTAATTGTTAGAGTTGGTTGTTACTGTTTGTTGTTAAACAAGATTTAGTAAATAAGATCAACGTACATTTGAATTTAGAATTGATTTATAAGACACTGTTTCTTCCGGATGAGTAGAAATTTACTGGAACTGTAAAAATAGTAAAAAGCAGCTACTTAAAGTCAGGTATATTTAAAGAGCTCATTATTTCTACTCAAGTACCTACTAAGTATAGTTGGAAATCAACATTTAATGATTTTGGTTAAACATCAGAGTAAAAAGGTATACTCTCTATAGAATATCTGTATTCTCTTATTTTTTAGGAGTTAAAATAAGGGTAATAGAAGAGAAAAATAATGTTTTTATAAAGTTTAGCTACTGTGGTTGGCAGTAATAAGATAAATGTTTGTTTAAAATAATTTACTATAACAATGACATCCATATATCTACAGTCACTATAATTTTATGAGCTTTTCTGTCTGGTATTGAATGCTTTATAAGCGTCCTAAAAAAGTAAATAATTACATTTATGTGTTATTCACAAAGTTCATTTACTCTACTTTCTTATTAATAAATCTTGATAATATAAATTTTTAAAGGCAATTTATATGATATTCCAAGAATCAATCAAGTTTTTAATTCATATAAGACATTAGAGCAGTGTGAAATACATTGCAAAAAATAACATAAAAAGTAAAATAAATACAAAATTGTTAATGTTAATATGTTGTTTTAATTTTTTAAATCATTTTTCAAAAAGCCATTATTCATATAAGTGGAAATAAGAAATTATTTTTTCAAACAAATTTATTCGTTATCTCCTGGGATGTATATTATTATAATTAGTGACAAAATGTGTTAAGTATATTTTGTGAGCTTTGCTTACTCAATTTTGTTAATATCACATTTAAGAACTATTTTAGAGACTCATGCCTTTTGAATACTTTTACAAAAAATGTACAGGTTTTACAAAATTTCCGATTTTTAATTTTTACAAATTATAATTGAAAATTCTATTGAGAGCAAACTCATTTCCAATCATTCTCAGTAATATTTGTAAAGAATAAAATTTAAAAAGATTAGACATTATCAAGTGAGAACAGCATGTTCAGACAGTATACAAATAACATTTTAATGATTATTTAAACTTTATTTTCCAAAGTGATAATTTATAGATTACATTTACTTCTAAACAGTTTTACAATTAAATAAGGCATCATATTCAAATAACTTAGCAGAGTTACCATTTTCTAGTAGTTTTGTTATGCATATTAGTTCTATCCTTTCATTCCTGGGAGGGAATTATCTGAAATTTTAAAAAATTATTCAAGCAGCTGTTCTCTCCTCATTTATCGCCACCCTCCCCACCCCGATGAATACACAGAAAATAATTATAAATGGCCCCAGCATATGGGGAGTGTCTTTTAGAAAATCAGTTAAGATATATTACAAGCAGTAGGTCCATAGTTAAATGGACAGTGTATGTACTCTCAATTGTAAAATTATTCAATTGTTCTTTCAGTTATAAGACCTCTTCATTTGAAGGATCTAGCAACTATTACTTCGAATTAAACTAAGATTATTTCTGGATTTATATATACATCCCTAATGTCAACACCAAATTCAAGTAGATTAGAGTTTCTTTTTCTTGTCCATTAATTAATATACTTTTTAAAATTTGCTATCAGAAGAAGCAATCCTCTACACATATAATTTCAATATATTCGATAAATTCTTCTAATACTAAAATAAAAAGGAAAATATGTCAGAAAAGCGCTAAAATTGAGACTTGCCCATGTCTTCATGTGTGTATGTTTCTTTCTTTCTTTTTATATTGGAATGTTCTCTTTGATTTTTCCAAGCAATAGTAGTTTAGTGATTATGCACCTTTAATAAAAAAGAAGTAAAGACATAATCATTATCCAGTCCTGTTGTGAGCAAATTATTTTCTGGTGTTCACCCGTGAGAGGCAAACATCCCCTTCTCAACACTGGGGTTCTATTTCTGTTACCTTTTCTGGTACCATAAATGGCACTTAGGTGCCTCTCAGGTATGCCAAAATCACTGAAGCAGCACACACTAATATTAACTTGGATTGTAAACTCAGTGAACCAGTTCACATCAGCTCCAGTTCTGTGCATAGCACCTAATTAACTATAGAACATTGTATTTTTAGTCTCAATATAGTCTAAGAAAAAAAAATAATTTTATAAGAACAAAGGTAGAAAGTTATGAGCAATAACATTCAAAATTAAGGTATATGTTAAAGTTTTTATTATAGACTATATACCTGATATTGTTCACTTTTTAAACCCTAGTTTTATAAAATTAGTTTATCTTTCTTCATCTGAGTATCTGTAGCACTTGTTGCTCTTTTTATTTAGCTTGGATGATTTTTTTAAAATCTTTTATAGTGCTGTTCTGACCCTCTCTATAGTGGATTTTATTACCAACCATCCTTCATTTTTCTCCTTAGTCACAAAACAGGAAAGTAGAAAAAAGTTGAAATAAGAATATTGCCTTTTTAACATTAGGTAAATATTAGCTTTTTTATCCCATAACCCTAACGCATACACTTATTTCCCACTTCAACTAGGGAAAAAAAAAAATCATAGTACTAGAATTTACTTATACTCTCCAACTAAGACAGTCTATCTGCAGAAAACCTATGCTACATTTTAACCTCTTTCCTATATCTGTACACAATATGTTAAAATAAATGGAGAAACACACAAAAAGAACACAGATTAATAAAGCACTAAGTCTAGAATTTTTATTTTTTGAAAAAACAGTATATCTAGTATATCTATAATAAGGTTTCAGTACAGTTAATATAAAGTTCATAATATAATTGTGTGTGTGTGTGTGTGTGTGTGTGTGTGTGTGTGTGTGTGTGTGTGTTGAAGACAGTAGGTAAGGTGATAGTAGAAAATAAATTTTATTAATAGTTATAGTCTTGCCTAAGCTATTCATGGGAAAACTTGTTGAGAGAATATTACACAGCTTTTAGTCTAGGATAACTCATAATGCTTGAATTTTTTTCACATCCCTAGAAAACGATTGTCCAATAGCAATAGTCTGTCTCTTTTTAAGATCATTCTGAATGTGGAGGAGTGAGGTCATACCATGCAGAACATAGCCAGACAATTTGGAATTGAGCCCGGAAGTAATAAGCAGGGATATAAAATATTATTTCTTAGAAGTTGAGTGAAGAGGGATAAAAGGAAATTAAGAACTAGTAGGGAAATGAACAAGAGAAAGAAAATGGGTGTTGAGACACCACAAGAAGCTAAGAAGGAAAGAAAGAGAGGAGGAGAGAATTTGGTGTGTGATTGTCACTAATTTCCCCTTGAGGTACAGTTCTCAGGTTGTCTTCATACAGGTGGCTTCCATGTCTCTATCAATGACTTTACATCAGAAAGTTTTTCTTCTATGTATTGAAATGTATAAGCTCTTTTTCTGAAGCCTGTTTTTTTCTAACACCTCGCTATTCAATGTGTGATCTTAGACCATAGGGGAGTAGCATCGCTGAGGATCTTTTTGGAAATGCATATGCAACCCCAATTTAAATGAATCAGAATCCTCACTGTGTTAAAACGCCAAGTAAATTGTAATATGTATAAACACTCGAGGAACACCACATATTACAGATTTTTAAACTTTAAAAATTAAACCACTTTCTATGAAATTTCAAACCAGAACGACTGAGTGTGGAAAAGCTCCTGGAGCGTTTCCATGAATTTTATCCTAAGAATTTAGGATTATACCAGGGCATACTGTGGCAAGAAGCTGGAGGGCTTAATGAGCAGAGAAGAGATATAGAATACACTATCAAAGGCTGACTATGACTTTCTGGCAAAAGGAGAAGTAGCAGTGTAACTCATGGTTCCATCTGAAAACCTTTGAAACAAATGTTAATCAATACTTTACTGGGCATGTAGGAAATTGCTCATTACCCTGCATCTCTTGTGTGTCATGTAGGAGTACATTGGGCCATAGAAACATTTTAGATTATAGCGAGGGATCTTCACTGAATGTTAATTGAAGTTTTAGGGGAATAGATGAAACAAGAAAACCTTTAGACGTCATTCTGCAAAGTTGATATCTATGTCTTTTGTTTGCGAGTTTTTTGTTTTTGTTTTTGTTTTTTTTGTTTTTTTTGTGTGTTTGTTTGTGTTTTTGTAGAGTTATAAGGGAAGTATGTTAACAATGAAAAAACATGGTACTTTCTGAACCTTCACTGCTACCAAGGTGCTGTTCTCAGCTCCCAAGGACAGAATGAATAAGAAGCTGACTTTTTTTTTTCTCCCCCATAAAACCATTGCAAAATTAAGCATCATCGAATACTCATTCTAAAAATGTTACCATAACAAACTATTAGTTGCACAAGGCTAAGTTTATCACGTTTATATAAGGGAGCACATATATCATTTATTTTATCCTGGCAGTAGAGACGAGGTTTCTGGATCAGAGGCACATCGATTATTTAATTACAAAATTAAATATCTGAGTACTGGTTACTTGTGCTCCATTTTCCTCCATGGGGCAAAGTGGTGAGAGCCATATGGAGCCTACATATGAAGGAGGGAACTTGGAACTATGAAACTGGAAGCTAGAGAGAGAGTGGTCTTTTCTTACTCTGGAATGTAAACAAATCCTCTCTTTGGGATAAAAAGGGAAAGTCACTTAGGTTCTCACAATCTTTTGGCATGTAATGAATGACTCTGGATTCTATTACCACTTGAAATATAACCCTAATCCAAATCCTACAGAAGAGAGCAGAGAAAAAGAATATTGACTTGTCAAATATTTTGGAAGTACAACAAAAAGTCACATGTGTATGGGTAACATAATCACTTTACAATCCAAAGCATGATTGATTTGTTTTTCATAAAACCTACTTGGATTTGTAAATAAATGTATAAATAAATTAAGTCTCTAATCAGATTAGGAAACTAAAAATAAATCAGTTAAATAGATGTTCCAGTAATATTTTAAGCTTTTAAGAAAGTAGCAAAGATTATTTGAAGATAGCTCAACCTCTGCATCAGCACAGAAGAGTAAGTTTTGCAAATCCTTAATCCTATAACATGCTCCATAAAAACGGGATTCTGGAAGAAGTAACTTTTGGAAGACATTAGCTCTGAAAAATCCTTCAGTAAAGAAACCTTTCTAACCTTGTTTAACTCACTGTTTGCCAAACTTAATTAACCATGGAATCTTTTACTTTATACGTCTTTTACTACAGAACAACTAATATGAATGCTTTACAAACTATCAGATGGATCTTTACTGTGATACAGTTCCATCGTGAATTTGAATAGCAGTGTCTTGCTATGCAAAGCGTGCACCAGCAGCGTGGGAATCACCTGGAACATTGTTAGAAATACAGAGTTTATTACCTTGAAAAGCTGAATACGAATTTGAGTTTTATAAGACCCCCTAAGTGATTCATAAACATTAAAGTGAGGAAAGCAATAGTATAGAGCACTGGTTTTCAACCACGGTTGAACATTAGAATAATGTGGAAACCTTTTTTTAATACCAACATCCAGGTGCCCTAATAAAAACAAACAAACAAAAACTTCTGTAAGTGTTTTTTGAGAAGAATCCAGACATTTTGTGGAAAGCTGACTAGATGATTCTGATTTGCAGCCAGGTTAGAGAAATGTAGATAAAGAATAACACGACCTCTTAAGCATTATTAAGGAGGCTTTTTTATCTCAATTAATAGCAAGTTCATATTTATAGTAGTTTAAGCCAAAACCTTGAGTCTTTCTTAACTTTTAACATTTTGTCACATACCACATTCAGTCCATCAGAAAATCTATGGGCAATATAGTTCTACTTTCAGCCAATGTGGAGTATCAGAAACTAGGTTGAACCTCCTACTTATAAAAACCAAATAACTGCAACCCCCCAAAATAGACCAAATATGTGAAACAGCAGTTGTCTAGATACTAGACATCAAGAAAGTAAGGACAATGATCCCGAAGAATGGAAAACACATGGGATGAAACCTACAAGTATCCCAACTTACTGATTTGGGGGAGTTTCTGGGCCCCAGCTCAGGGAGTCTTTTTTTTTTTTTTTTTTTTTTGAGTGGAGAATGTTCTTACTAGACCAGCACCATCGAGTTCTAGAATCTTCTTTGTACAGCATCTTCTGTCCTGATTTCCTTTCCTCCACTGAAGTGGAAAAAGGGGGTTAAAGTATGAGCTGAGCAATCCCTGAACATTGTGGCTGGAGGAATTGTACTAGTGCAGGTGGCAAGGAGGCTTTTCCCAAATGCATGGGCAGGGGTCTGTCAGCTGGCTGTTGATGGAGTTGTGACATTCAGAAGTTTATCACTCTGCTGACACTTATGGCACTCCAACAACTAGGGAACTAAAAACTGGAATAACATAACAGTCAGAATCAACAGAACAAATAAGCAGAGGACTAGGGCTTTTATAAAGAAAGACAGGCAATACGACAGAAAAGTAATACAAGTAGTAAGGAGATAAAGTGGATTGTAATATCAAAAAGCGATTTGTAATTTGCAACAAAAAAAAATAAAAGTGAAAAAAACACAACTTTATTTTTTACTTAATTTAATCAATAAATTGAAGGAAGGCATAGACACTGTTGAGACCCAAATTAGTACCCTGTAAGATCAATAGAACAAAATTTTTAAAGCACAAAACAAGAAATGAATGAATGAATGAATGAATGAATCATAAAGTACCATAATGAAGAAAAATATAAATTACATAATGCTAAATTCAGATGATGTGAAGAGTTAACAGTGAATGATTGCACTTTCAAGGGGAGAAAGACAAATGATTGGAGAACTAATAAATAGAAGAAGAATGCTTAAATAGTACCTCAACAAATTTGAATGGGTAAACTGAAAGTTTTCAAGTAGTTCCAGTTAAGTCTAGTAATAAGAGCCACCCATCTAATAGGTTGATATTCAAAATAAGTAACAATTCGTTGCATTTAGTCTCCAGCCAATAGGAGCAGATATCAGCTAAAATTATCAAGTGGCTTTACCAGTACACATGAGCAGTATGCAGCCTGGAATTAAAATCATTTCATATAAATATCCTATGTTTTTCAAGAATTCAGACAGAAAGAGTTACTATTTAAAAGGAAAGATTTATTTTATATCAGATGTCCCATTTATGACAAATACAGAAGAGACGATTCTAGACAATAGAGAGGAAGGGGTGCAAATACCACAGTATTTATCTATTCAATGTATCATTTAGCTGTGAGGGCAATAGAGTTTTTTAACAGAACCAAAAGGTTTCCTTATTGCAGAATTTCTGATATCCTTTAGCATTTTAAGAATAATAAAAATACAAGAAGGATGTATGATGTACAGGATGTCACAAGATATTTGGCTGTAGAAGACATATTTTGAGTATTATCTTTTAGGTTAGTGTTCTGGAAAACTATATTTTAGAAAATGCTAATTTAAATTTTATAATATTTGTTAGAAAATTTATAGTGTTATCGTTAGAATTTCTGAATAGATAATAAGAGTTTCTGAAGAAAAGTCCCTGCTTGCATCTATCTATGTTTATGCTGGGTAGGCCATACCATTTAAAAATCTCCTTTATAATATAAAATAATTATGGAGGCTTTAGTTTCCTGTACATAAACTGTAATAGAAAACAAAAGAAAAATTCCCAAAAGTAAAGAAAAAATCTATTATATAATATACTGTTTATAAACATTTTCAAAATCAAATTAATTTTAGGTCATAATTATGTAAACTAAATTTTGGTTGCTTTTTATACTGATTTTTAACACACACATAGTGACTAGATCAGTCAGGATTTTTTAAAATGAATTATTAATGAAAAAATAAGTAAATAAATTACTTGAAATGAGTAACTAAAATCCAAATAATACATTTTTATAAATGCTAATTTTTTACATAAGAATCTATGGAAAAAAGAAAAAGAGTAGAATTGATAATCGTGGAAGAAGAAAAAAAGATTAGAATAAAACATAGAGAAGAAAAAGTTAGGAAGGAAAAGAAGGAATAAAAAGAGAAGGAAAGAGAAAAAAGAAAAGAAAACCCTTACAGATACTTCAAAAATAAATTCAACTCACTCTGTAGATAAAGGTTAAAAATAAAAAGGACACACAAAAAAAAAACAAGTATGTTCTTATATTTAAAAACATTTGTTTTTAGATGGCTAGATATGGAAAGCTTTTTGATAGAAGCAAAAATGGCAAAACAATCTAAATAAGTTAAAGCAAACTCCACAACCAGTAAAATATTTGAGCAGCATATAAAGAAAGAAGAGATTCTTGAGGAAAAGTAAGGAAAGGGAGACATTCTTTTATCTCATTTAGATGACACTTCAAAGTCTTATAACTTATTGTCAGTTTTCCAATTAGAAATGTTGACACTGCCTCATCTCAAATTTGAATTCCTTCTCTCAAACTGTGTAATAGAGGCCATGCTCTTAACCTCTGAATAAATGATGTTATACACAATAAGCCTTATCCTTAGGTAAATATTGAATTTTCAAAATAAACATGCATGATTTATGTCTGAATTTCCACAGAATATTACGCATTGTCTTGCTAAGCAAGGACTAAATATTTAATATATTGTTTGAAGATAATATAACTAACTGAATTAGACACTGTAACAGATCAGTCTAGTTTAATACTATTTAAATTACATACTACCTACTCTCATTTTTAAAACTGTTATTTTATTTTCTTACATTGGAATAGGCTACCTGTGTATTCTATATTGATGGAGGGATCATTTCTATCAATATTTTCACAAATATTGTTTTCAGTGCTGTTAGTGTAAGTCATTATCATCCTTGCTGTGTCTAAAAAAAAAGACTAATATGATCTATTTTAAAATATATGAGACTTGTTTCTGGAAAATGTTGATTTTCAGTAATTAGACACACTCTAATATTTTTAAATAATATTCAACTTAACTATATTTGCTTTATTATTTGGCTCTCTTTCAATTGACCAAAGTTTCTCACTTTAACAAAATTACATCTAGAATAAATAGAGGTGTTAGAATTTATAAGTATTATATTTCTAAACCAACATGTGTGAGCACAGATTCAATGAGATTAATGATGCAGTACTGATTTTCAGGGCGGGCGGGGCAGATACCACTTCCCAATAATAGTCAAATCTGGATTAAGGAACTCATGTCAACCTCAGTCAGCAATGAATATGTAAACAAGAACAATAGCCAATTAGCTCAGTCTCTTCATGTAAATGATCTTTGTGTTAATGTTTTAGGCAGAAGTGCTAGTCCATGTAACTGTTGTAATTCATATAATACTGGTAATAAAAACAAACAAACAAACAAACAAACAAACAAACAAATATGTTGAAGACCTCTAGACTTCCTGCTTTTTATTTACATGGTTATATGTTCTTTTCCCTGGCCAGTTATTCACTTCTAATGCTGATGCAAAGAGTTAACTAAATTGCTTGACCCTGCTCAGGAATGTGTTTGCTTTGACTATTCTTTCACCTTGAAAAACTGGCTTTAAACAATTTGAATGACAATGTGACCTCTCCAACCATGAATACAGCCTATGGTAATAAGGAGGTGAAAATCGTTTTTCTTACAACTGTCTCTTTTTCCAAGGAAAACTTGAGCTTTGATCTGTTTAGTTTTTTTCACAGCCATTCACATTCAGTGACTCAGTAATATGGATCTGCAGAGTTTTCACTCAGAAATTTCTCTGTGGCAGGAGTGAAAATCTATAGCTGGCCAATTATGTTACATGCCTTTTTCTATAGGAAACCATCTCTTTATGTCGAGTCTTCTCAATTTATATCCTATATAATATGCTCTTGCAGTATTGGACATAGGAAGCTTATATTTAATTTGACTTAAAGAAGAGAATTGCATTGTGACCTCATTGTCATCTGGCAGGTCTTTGAAAAAGTACTAAACTTTGAAGTGCCATAACTAGTGGGCCGATTTTAATTTTAACCAAGCATGACATGAAATAAACATGCAAATGGCAAACAGAAAGCTGTTAATTTGTGTGAGAAGTTAAAATGAAGAAAACAAGGGGATAAAAACAGTTAGTTTATGCTACCGCAGCATAGAATCCCCAATTCACTTCCTGGGGGAGTGACAAACCAGCCATTTAATGCTATGTCAACACATGTATCTTGTCTTTCATTAGTAAACTCTCCTGCTGGTTTGTACACTTTTAGAAGTAGACCTCCTACTGATATTCATAGAGGTGTGGAAACGGGGATGGTTTAATAATTCTGTTTTGTTTAACTTTCTTCCATATGCTATTGGAAGCCACTTTTTCCCTTTGCTTTTAGAACAAGTACATATTAGCTTCATTTTTGAAGTAAATGTTAAAAATGCTTATGATTCAAATGACCTACTTTCCCCTTCGTTCCTTAGAGCACTTTGAATATCGTAGCCAACTGAGGGTTGCGTCTGCCTCTAAATTGCCCATGTTTTCTCTCTGCACACAGTCTGCCCACATCATCACTGAATAAATAACCATAAAAAATAAATGGAGAGGAAAGACGAGAGCATCCATCTCCCTTTCTGGAAAGTGTTCTATTGAGATGTTGGTTAATGACCGAAGCACTGTCATAGATCCAAAGTATTTTTCACCCCTCCAGCCCACTCTTGCCTTACAAACCTTCAAGTAAATATTTAAATAACTACATACGAAATTCATGCAAAACCACCATATAAAAGTCTAGGAAGTGCAAAGATAACTAGATATAGAATGTTTACATATAAATTCATCAAACATTTACTAAGCTCAGTCAAGAGTCAGAAGTTGTCACAGTTTTTCATTTTTAACTGACAAGGCCATATTTATTTTAGTAATAGTTATTTAGAAAATTAATTCATGGGATTCTTTTGCAATAATATAAATCATCATGACTTTTATTTTATACCAAGGTGTAGACTCGTTAAACATAAATAATGTTCTAAAGCTGGTGTTGCGTATAGTAAAAAGTAGTGCCTATGAATTAAAAGCTGAAATGACTACTTCAATCAAATATATTATCCCCATTTAAAATGAAAATCCTTTCTTTAATGAAACTGTCTTCATTTAAACTACTATGTTACCTTCTTGGAACTACCTTGAAAATCTGTAATTTATTTTTATTCTTTTTTTTATTTGTTGGTGTTATAAATAATCAAGAAAAGTTACATAGCTAAGAAAAAGGCTTTCAGGAAAAATCAAGGACTGTCACAGTGATTTTAAGTATTGAATTATGTGCTTCGGAGTCAGAATGTAAATAAATTCTAAAAGAAGAATACCAAAACTTTTAGAGAATTGACTGCATTATTGAAATATGTGTAGCACCTCATCAGCAGTGATCGTTTGAAGTATAATAGATATTTAAGAACATACATTTCTATATATTTGTTTAAAAATAATCTTAAATATGTTTGGTGTATTTATTATCACAGTATGCAATTGAGGAATTTGATAATACATATTTAGTAGAAAGTGAGTTTTATGCTTTTGGAGAGCTACAAGCAATAACCCCAAAGTATAAGATGCAAGCAAATATCTTTTAATTAAATAGTGTCATTAGAAGTAAAATGTTAATTAAAGTTTGTCTTAAAATATTGAGAATTATTTTTTTAAACTCTATAATTCTAAAATATTAAACATTTTATAAAATTATTTCATTTTTAATACTTATTTTTAATTTTTTTACCTGTTTGAACAAAATATTCATCACAGAAAACTAGTTTTCATGAAGATATTTAATTGATAAAAATGTACAAAGTATTAAAGGAGGAAACAAAGTTATTTAAAATATTAAAATGTAAAAGCTCATAATTTTAGTTGCCTGGAGGAAAGACAATTTTTGATATACATCGAATTACAAACTTTTAGATAGAAGAACATTTTACTTTAAATAATTAAACATTTCTTCATAATAGCTACACCATTAGCTTGTTCAAAAAAGACTTAATGCTTAGTCAGTTCAAAACTACTACTAATTATGATTTCTTGGAATTTGCTTATAAGAGCTGCATAATAAAAAGTAGTTCAGAATTCTAAACAGACTTTACAAAAAAAAATTAGGAGAAGAAAAGAAAAAAGAAATCAAAGAGAGGGGGAAAATATTTTCTATAGTTCTGAAATTCCTATGATTATAAGAGACTGAGGAGTATTACTTTTAGAAGTTCCCAAAACTTCTAAGATTTTATTCACTTTCTCTATTTTGAAAATCTGTTATGCCACCATGTTTATAGATAACTGTCTCAAGCTCTACATAAATTTTGAGTATTGCAAACTATTATTTTTGAAAAGTATGCCATATAATTCCTATTCTTGGGACAATATAATATGTATCTATAATTTTAAATATATGTGTGAATGTTCACTTCTAAAACATCATTAGTTTTTTAAATTAATACTGATTCAATAAAAAAAATGCATTTTAATCATAAAGATCACAGCCTTCCTTTACATTCTTATTTTATTCTTTATTTTTATTTTATAGAGTTTAAACATCTACTGTCTGGGTTTTTGTTTGTTTTGTTTGTTTGTTTATTTGCTTAGTTTGTTTTTCTGCCTTTTTTCAGCATGAGAAGCTTGTGGTTTTTTCTTTTCCTGTCTGTGATTCCTTAAATTGATTTTAGATTTCCCATGAGAAACATTTTGTTTAAGATTACGATGATGAAGTTTTAAGATAACTGTTCCTTCAGCAGAAAGTTAAATGATCATGCATGTGTGAACATTTATAATTTCATCCCCTAAAAGATGAGGAAGTGTTAGATCCCTTCAAATAATTGTCATGAGATCTGTCAAAATGCAGCTAGAAACATTTTTTGGAGAACCACAACTCGATTTTTTCACTTAATATATCTGGTTTTGGTTGACTAGGAGACGTCTATAACAGAGCACTGACGAACACTGTGATTTGCTGCGGTCAGCCAGGTCTGTAGCTCTGAGATTGAAAGTTGCCTTAAATTATGCTATCAGCTTTCCAAACCTCATTAGACTTAACCCATTTAGGCGCCACTGACTTCTCGGAATCACCAATAGAACCCTAATCAGAAAACCGCAAAGCAGCCAGTCTTCTGCTATCAGAAACCTCAGTACAATTTGGTGTATTAATATTTCAGAAAGTTTGTAGGAACACATACTCCCTACTGAGCACTACGACCAGTTCAGACACCGTTACAGTCAGTCAACTTGGCCAGAGCGGCTGGCTGCGCCCTGTCTGTCTCTGGACCTGGCAACTGGAGAGAGAAAAAAGATAAAAGAAAATGAAATGAATGCCTTCATTTGATTTATGATTAATAAATTCCCATAATTGGAGAGTCAGGTAACCAGTAAATAGAATAACAAGGTTACAGGAAAAGGCCAATTTTATCTTGTAATGTAGCCATAAAAGTTTGGATACAGTATTACTTTATTTTTTCTAGGAGAAACCATTTTGAAGCTTTTTAAAATTTTTTTTTAAGATGATTAGTTTTCTCTATTTTTCAAACTCTTTAATTTCCACCATGTATTCATCAAAATAGAGTCTAGTAGATATCCAGCAAAGTACTACAATTAAAAATATTTTCTAACTTGTAGAAAAAAACATTTTAGTAATGAAAACTCATGTGGATTTTTACTGACTTTTAGAAATGTATGTAATAGACAGAAATATAATTTCTATAATGATAAGCAGTGATTAGAGTTCGGTGAAATACAGTAAAGCTAAATTTTAAAAAATAGAAATGAAACAGAAAATGCAACTTTAAAGGATGATTGAATAGATAATTGATTAAAAATAATAAGAATTATATACATGATTGATCTGTTTGTAATGGGAAAGATCTCATCATATTTAAGTTTACTTATTATACAATGACACATATTTACAGGTGCCTCAGAGGGAAAATATGTATAGAAACTCCTAACAAAGTAGGGTTTCTTAAGTTTAAACAAAAATGTTTAAAATAAAATCATACTAAAATAAATTAAAATGTATTTTTTAGTTAAAATTTTAATGCTTCGCACATTATCTAAAGTAAATGACTAAGGTATTGAAATAGTAATCAGAGTGTGTTCTTTTTCATTTTCATTTCTCTTTAAAGAAATTATTATCAGAGGCATATTTTCCATACTGTATACATTTGAATATGGCATTTTTATATATGTAATTAGAAAGAAGGAGCATAAAAATCTGTCACATTATATGAGCCATATTTCTTTGATGGTGCCTATATAGTATACTTTTTAGTTGTTTTTAACCGTGGGGTGACACATAGGTCCTATCTGGAGTCAAGGTCTCCTCTAGTGCCAGCTCTGCCATGACCTATTCAGGTAGCAGTGACAAGTCTGCTTCTCATCTTCAGTGTAAACTCACACCTGAGGTCCCACACAGTCCTACTGACACATGAACACATCAAAACCTTACATCTGTATGCACACACATTAATATAAATATGTTCTGCTTTCATCCAACATGTCTGCATGTAATTTATAAAACGCTTCACAGATTTTACTTAAAATGCTAAGATTTACATAGGAGTATGAGTACACAACAATCTTTGTCAGTTCTGATTTTTAAAAAAAATTTGACTGTGTTAAGAACACACACACACACACACACACACACACACACATTCACACACACACACACCCCTGTTGACAGTTTGTATGTCTTAGGAGACAGTTCTATTCAAGTCCTTAGCCCATTTTTTTAAATTGAGATATAATTAACATACAACAGTATATTAGGTTCAAGTGTACAACATAATGACAATACAGGTATTCGTTGCAAAATGATCACCACAATAAGTTCAGTTAGCATTTGTCACCAAACACAGTCACAGAATATTTTTCTTGTATGAGAGCCTTTAAGCTTTACACTATTCTATGACTTTCAAATACAAAATGCAACATTATTAACGATAGATACCATGTTGTATATTACATCCACACTCCGTATTTATTTTATAACTGGGAGTTTGTACCTTTTGACTCCTTTCTCCCATTTTATTGATCCCCTGCCCTCCACCTCGTTCAACCACCAATCCGTTCTTTGTATCCATGTGTCGGTTTTTTGTATGTTTGTTTTTTATTTTTAGATTTCACATAGAAGTGATACCATACAGTACTTGTCTGTGTCTTATTTCACTTAGTATAATTTTACCAAGGTCCGTGTATGGTGTTACAAGAGGAAAGATTTTATTTTTTTAAGCCTGAACGATATCTCAGTGTGTGTGTGTGTGTGTGTGTGTGTGTGTGTGTGTGTGTGTGTGTGTGTGACATTTTCTTTTTCTATCCGTCCATCAGTGAACACTAATGTTGTTTCCATATCTTGGCTATTGTAAATAATATGCAATGTACGTGAGGTTAAGTTTAGAATTCTTTATCATTATCTTTTCTCTATCTACTATAGGTTTTTGCTTGGTGGTTACCATAAGGCTTACATATAACCACTTATAATAGTCTGTTTTAAATTGATAGCAACTTAAGTTTGAAAGCATTCTAAAGTTCTGCCTTTTTACTCCACAATGTTGCATATACCAGAATTGTACAGTGAACACAATTATAAGGCCATATTACTTCTTACAAAGATATAGCTGAGTAGTAGTTTGGCAAGTGTATGAGCCAACTTTATTCAACTAAAAGTTCAAGAATATTCAAAAACAAAATTGAACAGTAAAGATCACACAAGTCCTAGTTAGTGAACAATGAGTTTACTCACTTTTTCATTACCTTCGAAGTTCATAAAGTATTCTTTAGTTAGAAAAAAAAATCTGAAGACTAGTCATATACACATTCTATCCAGGAATATATAACCTTCTTACCACTTACTGGCTTGTTCGATAGGAAAGGAAAAAAGTTTTTTTTTTTTTTCAAAAAGATATTTATTGTTGCAAATGTATGTACTTTATTCTTATTATTCTTTCAAGTCACTGAGCTTTCATTAATGTATGTTTGCATAGTACTCAAACCTAAGAATCCTAGATGTGATCTTTTTACTTACATTTCACAATATTTACCTAGTAACACTAAATATCAGTCCACTATTTTTAAAAGCTGGGGCTTAAATTTAGTCATACACTTAATTGTGGATAAACTTACTCATTCTCAGTATAAAGTGGAGAAAATTTCAATTTTATCTGTTCAATAGTTGTCTTGATTATTAGATGAGAAAGCGTAAATACATTGACAAACTGTTTAGATTCTCAATTTTTTAAAATTCTTTCTTTATGGCCATGAACTCTCAGTAACTTTGAATGAATTATTTTTTTCTTTTCTGTTGACTCCTATTGGCTGGAAAGTTTGAATAACATTCCAAACTTTCCATACTTATATTTGCCTCTCTCGTTATGGAACTCATCACTAGTTATACCGAGATCAAGCAAAGGTCGAGAGAAAAGTGATCTGTTTAATTATTGCAGTCACAGATCTAAATATTTTCTTAGTCACAGAAGTTGAAAAAAAAAGCACTGTGAATTGCTAGACATATTTAGTCATTGTATAAACACAATTGCTCATCTTGTCACGTCTCCTCAATGCATCTGAGGTTTGAACTGTAGCATGGAGTTGCATACAGATAGCTTCTAGGGTCAGCAAATTAATCTTCTGATGGATATAAAGTACTTAGCACCCCATAAATAGACCATAAAAGCCCAAATGGAATCTTGGGCTCTTCAAGAAGAGTGTGGTTATAATTATCAACATTCTGGATAGCACTTGTCATCAGTCTTCATATTAGGCAAGGAGGAGAATTCTGACAATATCTATTTTTTCACTTAGTCAGATTACCATCAGAAACTTCAAGAAGCCCTTTGAAGTTATCAAGGTTTTGCTTACTTATTGATAAAATTGTTCATCAATTCTACTCAGCTTTGACGCTTTTTACTTTCTTGTCTGATCATATGAAAACATTAGAACATTCTAAATATAACATCTAGCAGATCCCATTTCTAAAGGAATTTTTAAAGACTGCCATTGTTTTCTGAGATAAATGCAGATACACTTGGAAATGTACGTGTTGGAGGGTGTTTATAAATAAATAGACCTGAAACCAGTTTGAAACTTTGTTATTTGAGTCAAGGGCATTAAATGCGTTTAGTAAGAGGTTATTTTAGAGATTATGTACAAACCTGCGTATTCACTTTTCCCTTCTGTTTACATTTATTTGGCTACGATGTTATCAGCTGCTTTGAGAGATACTTAATGGTGTCTCATTAGTAAAGTTACATACATTTCTTCAAATCAAAGTGATTATTTTGTAGTGCTTTTATTAATTTGCTGAAAAAGTAGAGTTCTTTAAGCTAGAAGGCTCTCCTATACTCTGAAAGAAAATACTCTGGCATAGTGTATAATTTATATAACATAAATCCAAATTCTACTCAACCAAAAATCAGATAATCCTAAAAGCAGTAGGATAAAATGAATTGATTCTAATGCCTACTCAAGAATATTCATCATTTATCTCTCTATTAGTATATATATTATCAAATACGTTTTCAAATAGTAGCAAGCTTAATCTAAGCAACTTTGTAAAACTGTAGTTATTGATATAGACATAGTTGAATTTAGGTACATCTATTACTTTTAGCTTTGGTACTTAAAACGATACAGAAGACAGCCTCACATGTAATTGTGTGTAGAATAACAAAGTACATGGGTCTAACTTTAGATATATTGAGAGCAGTTCACTGAGTGAATGTGAATGATGTGATTCCTAAGGGAAAAAGATGCTTTCAAAGAGACATACGCAGAGCTCCATATTACAGCTGCTGGGTGCTGGATTTTAAGTGAGAAAAGACGGGAATTTCTCAGACAAACACATGTACGAACTCAGCCTAAAAATAATTTACAATTCCATGCACTATATACAGATTTTACTTGCCAACAATGTTTTAAACATATGATTCAGTTTTACAAACAGAACTTAAGGCTTTTATTTACCAAGATTAAATTAGGAAAGTTTTTGAAAACAGCAGGAAAGAAGAGTAAGACCTAAACATCTTCTACAGCATTTTAGAAAATATAAGACTCTGTTTTAAAACAAGATTATGTGTCACGTATTCAGATACTGGAGATTACACTGATAGACCACGTTATGGTGAACCTGGATGCTTCAGAAAGTAATATTTCTTTGGCAATCACCTTTATGTTTTACATATACCTCTTATTATCTTTCAAACCAAGTTAATGGTTACTGTTCAAAATAGTTTTTTTAATGTATCTGTGAAAATCTTACATTTGCCTTACTTTACACAACAGATGTTCCACAGAAAAGTTGTGAAAAAATGTAAACCTGTTTTATAAAATTGTATTATAATTATAAAAGTACGTTACCATCATTTCTGAATATCTTTAATTAACAATACTTCCTAACACTTCTCATGCATTTTCTTCTGCCACATAGTTAGATAATCAAACAGTTTATGATCTAAAGTAGATATTTTCAAACCTGTGTGAGCTGTTTTAAAAATTTACTGTTAGTAAAATTCCACCCTCTGGCTATTGTGATGTACTTCTTTGCAGTGAGATTCAAGCATCTGTATATGTAAAATGCTTTCCAGTTAATTCCAATCTTCAGATGAGCTCTAAAATAATTATGGTTTCTTGATTCATAAATCAAAATTCTCTGGAAAGTATATGGTTTTCATTTTGGCTTTTCTTTCTCTCTCCCTTCCTTTCTTTAATCCTTTCATTTATTTTAGACTTACTGCAGCTGTAAAATTAGTAAGAATTCTTACATATCTTTCACCTAGCTTCCAATAAAATTAACATTTTACATAACCACAGCACAGTTATCAAAGCTAAGACATTGATATTGACATAATACTCTAAACTGAGGTACAGGTTTTGTTTAGATTTTTTGTTTTTCCATCATATCTTTTTTATAGTCCAGGATCCAGTCCAGGATTCCACGTTGCAAGTTGTATTTTCAGTCTTTTCCAATTGTTGCCAATTCTTCAGTCTTTCCTTATTTTTCATGACCTTTACATTTTTTAAGAGTTCTGATCAGTTTTTTTTGGAGGGGGATTTTCTTCAATTTTGATCTGTTTAATGCTTCTTTATGATTACATTGAGGTAATGTGCATTTTTGATAGGAACCACAGCAGTGATTTTGTCCCTTGTCCTGTCTCCTCCATAGCATATTGGTGGTAGGGGGCATGAAATTGGTTCATATTGTTATGAACAAATGTCTTATTTCACAAAGTCAGTGTTCACTATGTCTTATTATTACTGATTAACTTTGATATTTCAGTTAAAGTGGTTCCTCCAGTGTAAGTTATTACTATTCTTCCCTTTGTTATCAATAAATACCTTGATTGAGATACTTTCAGAATATGCAAATATATAATTTCTTTCAAACTTTCACCCCCAATTATTTTTCATCTATTGAATTGTTATAGAGAACATGGCGTACAAGACCCTACCTTCTTTCTAATACCAATTGCAAGATTGAGGGTCTCCAAGATCACTCTTTGGTTTCATAATGTGCTATAAGGACTCATAGAACTCACTGAATGCTGTTTCACGCACAGTTGTAATTTATTACACCTAAAAAAATACAGATCAGAATCAGTCAGGGAAAAAGCATAGGTAACACTCAGGAAAATTTCAAACACCAAGCTTCCATTTCTCTTATCATTGTAGAGTTATAGACACCTTTATTCTTCTGTATTGTTGTGTGACAGTACATGTGAAACAATGCCAACCAGGTAAACTCACCTGAACATTGATATCCAAAGTCCTTATTGTGGTTCCATCACATAACCCTGGCAGGCCATCTATTCGGATGGCCATAGTTTTCATCCTCTACAAAGTCAAACTGATACCAGATGACCTAAAGTCCCTGCTCTCAGCCATATTGTAGTCTATCTGATATGATGAGCCCTCACTCTAAATCACGCTCATGGAGAAAGACCCCTAGACAGAGAGGCATTGCTAGCAGGCATCAGGTTTTATGGGCTTGGAGATTCTTTCCTAGAACCTGAGTGCAGTGGCCAGACTGCTCACTCAAGGCAACATTCCAAAATGTGGCAAATTTCTACAGCCTTAGGGGACAGCCACTATCTTATGCCACATTTTTTTTTCCCTGTGAGTAGGTACTCGAAAATAGAGTAACATTCTGAAATTCACCTCTTCTTTCTTTTTTGTTCTTCTTCTTTTTTTTTTTTTTTGCATAGACTATATATGTATTTTTACATTTTCGAGTGTTGTGGAATCAGGTCTGTTGTTTATCAGTAAATGGCTGGTTATGTCTGTTTAAATCAGGACTGCAATATAAGAAAGTTCGCGTAGCACTAGTAAGGCTGTCAACATCAGAGGAAGTAGATTTCCTGCAGAGAGTATGACAAGAGATAAAGAGGGAAACTTCCTAATGATGAAACATTAGGTGCTATAACGGGCCGTTCACTGCAGCTCTCACGCTCTAATAAAGTGTGTGGTTTTACATAGTCACACACGCATGTGGCTCTTGAGGACCTAAGAGATGAAGAACGGGCCTTGCCAGGCCTAGATTGTGTGGAACAGGCCACCTGGGTCCTTAGTAACCAGTTTGTATAGATTAAAGATATACTTTAATCTCTAATGGTAGTAGTTCTGCTGAATAGAAGATGTCTCAGTTGGCTATCTACTGAGTGTTAGTAAAAAATTGGATTTAAATTGCTAGTGCAGGCTGGACAGAAAAAAATATCAGAATGCCACATTTGTATTTTTTTAATCTCATTTTTTTATCAGTATGTCTAAAAATTCATTGTTTACCGATCTCATCAAAGAACCTACTTTGGTTTTATTTATTTTATCTATTGTTTGTAGGTTTTTTTAAAAAATAATAAATTTCTACTGGCATATTATTATACTTACTATTATTATAATATATAATTATTATTATTTTTTCTTCTGTTACTTCGTACTTAGATTTTTTGTTGTTTTCTGGCTTCTTAAGGTAGAGATTTACTTACTTGAGTTAAAATATTTTGCTCTTCACATAGTAACTTACAGCTATACACTTCCATGTAAGCACTGCTTTGTTGTGTCTCAAAAACATTAACATGTTTTTTATTATTATTTTCTGATTTTTTGTCTGATTTCTTTCTTTGACCCATGAGTCATTTAGAAATATGTTTTCTTTTTTAAATTTCTGAATATTTGAGGCTATTACAGATATCTTTTTGTTTTACTTCTTTAAATGCATTGATATTTGTTTTTATATTCCAGCATAAGTTCCATTTGGGTTAATGTTTCATGTGAACTTTAAAAGAGTATATTCTGCAGTTCTTGGATATCCTACTAAGTAAACTTCAGTTAGGTTGAGGTGATTGGCATTTTTCAAATGCATACATTACTGAGAAGAATATTAAAGCCTTTGCTTATGATTTAATCTGTTTCTTCTTTTAGTTCTATTATACTTTGCTACATGTCATTTGAAGGTCTTATTAGGTGTACATGTATTTGGACTGCTTAATCATTAGGATATTTCTCTCTTTACTTTCTGTAATACTACTTGTATGAAATATACTTCATGTATTAATAGCCACACTAGTTCTTTTACACTTCCTGTTTTCATGGCATATATTTTTCTATTAACTTTTAAACCATCTATGTTTTAGCTTTTAAAGTATATCTCTTTATAGAGAACACAGAGATGAGTGTTTTTTTAAAAATCTGGTTTGAAAACGTCTGCATTATTAGTCCATTTAGACTTAATAGTATGTTTATCATCTTGCTAATTAATTTTAGTATTTTTCATTTACTTTCATTCCTTTTTTTCTCTTTCCCTGTCTTATACCTCTTATAAAATATATTTTATTTCTCAGTAGTGTCTGGTATTGAAAATATATGTGTATTGAAGTAAATGCCATCACTAGTAGATTTAAAAAGTTCTCACCACACATGCATACAAAGTATAATTATGTGAGATGTTGGTTGTATTAACTAACCTTACTATAGTAATCATTTTAGGATATATACATGTACGAAATCATTATGTGATATGCTCTCAACTTATATAATGTTTTATGCCAATTATATCTCAATACAGCTGAAAGAGACAGACAGACAGACACAACAGAGCATTGACAAAAACTGACCATAGAGAAATCCTCAATAAATCTCCAAAGGAACCAGTAGAAGTGACAAAATATTAATGTGATGAAACTAGAAATTACACACATAATGGGAGAACAATAAATTACTAAACAAATAAATAAGAAAAAATAAATCTATGTGATAAAATTTAGAATATAAGGGAAAGAAGAGAGGAGGGATTTATTGAAGTGGGACCTTATTTTACTTCTAGAAACACAGGTCATAAAAAATTTTTAAGTCATGCATCTTACCTAACATTTGCAAAAAAGACAAGGAAAAAATAATTTTACATTATTTGATTGAATCATTATGTTTCATAAAATATGCTTAGTTTGTTACAGATACCATTAAACGTGTTTATGATGTAAAAATACAATTTCAGATTCTACTGTATTAAATGGGTAGGTCATTATGAGATCCTACAAATGCTGACAAATATTATTCCTTTATATAGTAGTCAACATTAAGAGATAGTTCATATAAATGTGAAGACTCAATTAAAGAATCAATAGCAGATGCTTTAAATTACTCTAGAAAATAAAAAAAAAGGAATGCATTTGCATTTATTATTTCCATGCACCAATGTGTTCATTTATGTTATGCATGATAATTTAAAATGCTAGTTTCTAGTTTGATCTGAAAAAGTGAGAACTTTTCTAAGCAATTCATTAGTTTATGAAATTATAATATGATTTGTTAAAAAATCACATTTCATATCTAAACTAATACTCTGTATTATAAACAGAAAATGTGGTAATATGTTATCTGCAATGAATACCATTTGCAAGTTAGGCCTCACTAAACGTGACCGTCTTTCTTTTTCTGCCTCTCCCTGATTAATTTCAAGTTGTGAAACCTAAATAAGAATCTTAGAAAATAGAAACAGGTGGTAGGTATAAGATTCATGAGTGAGGTTTTATAAAATAGTTTGTCATCTTGCATGTTGAAAGTTTGACTTTAGTTTGAATTATAGCACAAAGAGGATTTCAAGACTCATACTATAAAAGAAAAAATATCTTGCTTATTTATATTACTCAAATTCAACAGATAAATTCAAATGTTGACTTCATTTTACTTCTGTGACGCAACAAAATAAAATAAACTATCTAGTTTTTACTTTTTATGAGTAATTTATTCCTCTTAGGTGTTCAAGTACTATAGAAGGACAATATAGCGGTATGCAGGGTTTTTTATTATTATTATTGTGCTATTATTTTTAACACAGACTCTTAGTCTCTAAAAAGAGCATTCACTTTAGAATTTGCACTTCTCATTTTTGTTGTTGTTGTTGTTGTTGTTTTTTTTTTTTTTGCTTGTCCATATTTTTAGATTCAGTTTTTGACCTTGTAGGATAAGCCTATCCAATGATACTGGAATTGTAATTAAGAAGGAACTTTGCTCTATGTCAGGGACACATCTTCCACTTTTAGCATCACACCCCCTTTTCTCACACTGTTTACTGGGTAAGTCTTTGGAGTACAGCCCACTAAAGGAATTCAGCAGGAAGCCCATGAGGATGTCATATTGGACACGTGTGCAGCGCAGCCCATGTCAGTCTAGTCTCTCTGATCTTTACAGTGACACCTCCTTGGACCACCATTCGCCTAACTTCTGCATAACTTCCCACGTGGTTTCTCTGTCCTTCCCTCAATCTCACTCAAATCTCCACAAGGAAGCTAAACTTATCATTTCAAGAAATAAATTAGATTATGTTTGAAATCTTCCACTATCTCTAATTACATTCAGAAAAAAATTCAAATTTTTTTCCCAGGTACCAGACTCTACACAACTGAACTCTGCCTGACTTTCAAGCTCGTCTGGGGCCTGCATCCTCCTTACTCAATACGCCCCAGACAGCTGGCCTTTTCCTTGTTCCCTGAGGATTCCAAACTTCTTTCTATATCCAGGTTTGAACTTGCTATGCCTTCCGCCTGGCACATCAGCTCTAGAGAATTTCCTCTCTTTTCAGGTTTCAACACAATTGCTCCGCCCTCAGCAAGACTTTCCATAAAGTAGCACAGACCCCAGGTGTTCTAGTGCATCACCTTGAGTGCGTACATTTTCTTAAAAAGCACTTGAAAGTATCTGGAAATGTTTTCTTCATTTTATACAATTATATGTATTTTTTTCATCAACCCAGTAGAATATAAATTTTAGGAAAAAAAGAGACAACTTTTCTTTCTCAATATGCTATCTCCTCAGCCTATTACTCAGCCTGTAACACAATAGGTGAACTGAAAATATTGAATAAAAGATTAAATTGAGAATAGTGTGTTCCCCTGATTTATCCTTGTTTTTTTTTTGTTGTTGTTTTGTTTCCTTTTTTTTTTTTTTTTTTTTTGCCACCATGTGGTCAGGGAACTAATTACAAGGGTTTTTCTCTCAGTGGTTTTATGACTGTTCTTACCAATGGCCAAACTGCTTATTTGTGAATGTGAACTTAAATTTTCAAGGTAAGATAGTGAATTAATTCAAATACGGAAACCCTGAGGACAAAAAAGACTTAACCTCTGCCAATTTGGACAAAAATCAAGTCCTCTGGGAAAATGATCTGGGTTTACATTATGACTCAGCCATTTACTAGTGATGTGGATTTGAACACACTGTTACACTCATCTTCTCTGCCAGTTCACTCTTTTGTACACTTGGGTGACACTATGATATTTACCTCGTAGAGTGATTATAATAAAACGAGATAATACACTGAACCCTGAGAACAAGGTCCTTGTGCTCATTGGCAGAAGCCCCCTCCTCTGGGTCTGCTTCCTCTGGAGTTTACAGGCCTTGCCATGTGCAAGTTGATTTTTCTTTATTTGGCTCTGGAGCAGGAGGGGAGGGCGGAAGAAAACCCTCAGACCACAGATACGGACAACTTGGGAGTCATAGCTACAGGACATGGAAATTCCAAAGAATGTAGGCAGGAGGCATGGAATGGTCTACTCCCATAGGAGAAGGTGATGTAAGAGGTCAGGGCCGGGTCATCCTCATTAGTTCCAACGACCCACATGGGGAGAGCTCAAGCTTTCCAGTGGTCTCTCACCTCCACGTAAATGTTGGACCACGATGGGGCTTTCCCCTCTCAGCACTGAGGAGCCTGTCCCAGACACCTTGACAGGAATCTGTCTAACTGCATACAGCCTTGGGAACTGGACATGCATTAGGAAGTCCCATTCAAGCCAGAATGAAACCATTCATATCCTTTGGAGCCAACGCCTGCCTCTACAAGTACCTGTATGAGTCTGCTCAGGCTGCTATAACAAAATACCATAGGTTGAATGGCTTAAACAACAGACGTTTCTTGTGGCTCAAAAGGCTGGAAAGTCCAAGATCAAAATCTAACCAATATGGATGAGCAGAGGGCCATCCTTCTGGCTTGAAGACACCCATCTTTCTTCCTCTGTCCTCATAGGGCAGATATAGATCGATCCCTCTTCCTTTTCTCAGACTGCACTAACCCCATGATAAGGACACTGCCCTGATGACCTTTCTAGCTGTGATTACCTCCCAATGGCCCTATCTCTAAATATCACATTGAAGACACAAATCAGTCCATAGCAATACCTGAAAGGTAACGTACTGGTGGTATCATGTCTTTATTTGATGAGACCTTGTTCGCTTGGAGACCCTTTTGTGGCCCTTCACACACAGCATGCGTGTTAGTGGTGCTGAGGCTCCACCGCATACAAGTGGCTCATGGCTGCCTCATAAGCAAACAAACAGGACAGCCCAAAATAGCCACTCATTCTATCTTGTGCAAAAGAATAAATCCATATGCACAATGATTGGGGTAAATAAATCTCTATTATCCTTTTGGTGTTTTCCTTTTTGTAATAACATTTCCAATTTTTCATCTAAGTTGGTTCTTTACAGTTTTTTTCTATTACTATTTTTTGTAGCATTTTATTAACTTGATTTGACATTTGTTCATTGCTTCATACAATATTTTTTGCTTAGTTTTTGGTGGCTTTCAATCAACAAGTATATTATTAATTAAGAAACATGAGTTAGAAAATGTCTTAAAACCATCGTAAGCAAACAAAATCTATGTGTAGGTGTTTAAAAGATGGTGGATAATTATAACTGAGATGTTTGCGTTCTAAATATATGTCTAAACAATGAAAAACATTTAAACTTTCTAAGAAAACAATATAAATATTAAAAATTTCCAGCACTATTGTAATTATTTGTCTGTGTAAGTATATATGAAACTAACTTATCATATAAGGTTTAAAATAAAAAGGAATTAAAAAAACTTTATTAGCATTAGAAGAATTATTTATAACATAAATGGGGTAGGTTGACGGGTCTTAGCGTCCATATTTTAGGGATATGGAACTTTTCTTATTTAGGACGAGGTGGCCTAGAGATGCATGTTCAGCTGAATTCAGGGAGGAGAATTCTGAAGAAGACAGTGAGTTTTTCATTTTATCTTTCTGATATTCTGTAAGTATTCTGTTTGTTTCCTCCTGGTTGCTTTGAATCTATAATGAGGACATTTTGCAAAAAACAAAAAAACAAAAAAAACAAACAAACAAACAAAAAAAAAACAAAGAAAACAAAGACTGAATCAGAATTTGTGTAGTAAAAGCTGATGAGTTAGTTGGCACCATTTTATACCACACACTGGTGCTCATGTGATTTTAAATATGCATACCTTGGAGACCTCCAATTTTTTTTAGTTTTCTGGGTGAATAAATGCTAGAAACCTCTCAATGCCTATAAACTTGAAACTTGAAACATAATTTTTTGAGTAAATCATACTGAAATAGGAGGTAAAGGGAGAGGGGAGGAAGTTTTCACCTGGAATAGCCCTTTTCTTATAACACATAATCAAACTTTATCAAGTTCTAGATGAAGGTCTTCTTTTCTTCCTAACGTCATTTGATTGTGGTAAAAATACTTAACATGAGTTCTACCCTCCTGGCAAATTCTGAGCGTACAATAGCGTGCTGTTCATTACCGTCCCTGTGTCACACAGCAGACGTCAAGAACTTACTCATCTTACATCACTGAAGCTGTATGCCCGTTGACTAGTAACTCCCAGTTTCCCCTACCCCTGGCCCTTGGCAACCACACACCATTTCACTCTCTGACTCTGTGAATTTGACTGTTTTAGATAATTCTTCCATGATTGGCTTTTTTCACTTAGCTTCAAGGTTCATCCATGTTGACACATATTGCAGAATACCCTTCTTTCCAAAGCTGAATAATATCCCATTGTACAATACACTACTTTTATTTTTATTTTTATCCATTCATCTGTTGATGGATATTTGGATTGTTTCCACACTTTAACTATTGTGAATAGTGCTGCAATAGAGACAAGCAGCCCAGCAACTAAAGACGGCTCCTTTTCTCTCCTTTTTTTTTTTTCTTTAAATAGCTATGATTAGATGTTAATGTAAGGATGGAGCCGGAGATCCTTTTCTCTTAGGCTTTCTAAGAGATTTATAACCTCACTGGAAGACTGGCTGCAGGAATCTGTTTTCAGTTTACCTGGCATGGGCACCATGTTTCACTAGAAGATGAATTTATTTCTGTAGGTCTTTCTCAACCAGGGCTATTCTCTGAATATCTAATTAGAAACAAGAAACATAAATCCATGTAACGAAACATTTTGCTTATTCAACAATTCCAGCTGTAAACAAAACGACATTATGGTCTGCTGTGGTAGGTTTCACTCCATCATTCTTCAAGGAGGGAGCACATTTGGAGGTACATTTTGAAGTAAATGGAAGGACTACTTCATACTTTGAAGTAATATTTTAAAATGTAACCTTAACACTCCACTGAGCATTGTGATTTTTTTTTTCCTCAGGGGAAATTCAGCAAGGAAATTATATATACCCATAGCCAAATCCTTAAATTTTTACTAGCTACCTGCTCTCCAGGATGTTTTGTGGGTTGCCGGGTAGGAGGCTGACAGACACAATTTTCCTCATGTCAATCAGACACTCCCTTGCAGACCCTCGGCACCTCTGGAAAGCTACGGCTGTGTCACACGCTGAGCAGCAGAGGACTGGAGGAGCTCTCACCCTGACCAGCTGCCCACCTCCAAACCCTTGTGGTTATCACATTCTCGCTGTGATGCAAAGGCACCTGTGATGCCTCACACACTTGCTGCTCCCTGTCATCACCAGAAAGAAAGTGTTGGAATGTGCACACATGGGCAAGAGGAGTGTAGAGCGAGAATTTTTTTTTTAAAGAAAAGATAGAAAAGTTGTTCAAATTACTACACCTCCTCATGATTTAGTGGGAATTTTTCTCAGGTTTTAAAATCCATCTTAAACTTAAATATTAATATAACATTTTAATGGGAACCACCAACTCAATTGTCTATATTGCACATACACTTCGCTTTTAGCCTTTCTCACTAACATAGTAACTGTTTCATATATATATATATATATACATATATGATATTTGTATGACTATATCAAAGTTTATATTTTTTATGTGGACATAACATATGGATGCTTCTAATTTGATACTTATTTAATATACTTATACATACTTGGAGTGATTTTCTACATAAGTAGAAAATCTCAATTAAAAATCATTTTTATAAAAAAAATTAATGTTCAGAGCACAAATGAAAACCAAGTAACTGTCAAAAAGTTTTCTGAATGGATCACACACACACACACACACACACACACACACATAGGGAAGATCTTCATTGATTGATTGATTGATTGATTGATA
Source organism: Macroglossus sobrinus (assembly GCA_004027375.1). Lineage (NCBI taxonomy): Eukaryota > Metazoa > Chordata > Mammalia > Chiroptera > Pteropodidae > Macroglossus > Macroglossus sobrinus. The sequence goes on along the minus strand of PVKZ01002602.1, from coordinate 98,400 downwards.
GATGTGAGTAGATCTGACTGACTCAACAAAAATAAATTAACACCTTCTATGTTCTAGCCATTATGTTGCAGATTGAAGATGTTTGCCCCCTAGTTCAAAAGACAGGTGATTAAATAATTAACCATATTACTGTGTCACTGGTGCTATGATGAATGTATGATTCAAGTGTAAGTATTTGAAATAAGTCCTTGAAAGGAAAGCAAAGTGCTTTTCAAACCTGCTATTTGTTAAGCAGAACTTCGAAAAACAGAGAAACAGACTGAAAGAATTAATTTCCTGAGTCTACTGTGTAACAGTCACTGTTTAACATATGATACGATCATTTCCACGAGGTGTTATCCAGCACCTACCTCAAAAAAGATTACAAGTAAAATACTTGACTCTTCAAGCTGAGAGCAGCAGGTTATAATTCTTAATCATGGGAACATATAAACATTTAAAAATATGTGTACTTTTAACAAAGATACAGAAACACATTTATTTTATAGAAGTTGGGAGAAAGAGCAACTCTTTTCATCTTTTTAAAAATAATACTCCCTTGTTCGAAGAATAATAAATGAGATAGATAGATAATGCAATATACACTTGAAGCAGTTTAAATGTTTATAGTTCCACAAACATTGATCAACCCATACTATACACCCGACACTATGCTAGGCACTGGTGATAAGCGGCAGTGAGCAAAGCAGTTAAAACTCTTGTCTTTATTAAATTTACATTGGAAAGTAGGAGGACATATACATACATACATACATACATACATATATGTATATGTATATATGTGTGTGTGTGTGTGTGTGTGTGTTTATATATATATTAAAGCACAATGTATTTTAATAAGAGTAGTAGTATTAATAATGAGCCAACACTCACATAGCTCCTGATACACTCAGGCACTTTATATACTGTATGTAAATTAACTCAATATCTCTTGTAAGAGAAGCTAAATCCATGGGAGACGCTGACAGGACAAAGAGAAACCAACTGTCTGTGTTTGAGGCATCCACTGAAAAGATATGGCCAGGGAGATTCCCACTGAGGAGGGCACTTCAGACAATACATATATCTGGGACTTTTTCAAGCAAAACTTCCAGATATCTGCTTAGTTACATGCCTTCTGTTTCCATGGAACATCAAGGAAGCTCTGACTGGAGAAAAGGGAAAGGAGTCCTAGATGAAATGAGAAAAAAAAAAAGGTAATGGGCTCATAACGTGTATGCATTTGTGTCATTCACAGAACTATGGTGTTGACTTCCTAACCAGGGGGTGCTGTTGAGTTTTTTTTTTATTTTTTTTTCAGGGAAGTATGGAAGTTCTCTTCTGATTGGTACTGTTTTCTAATGAAATAGAAAAATTTATTAGATAAGAGTGAAGATGGAGATGTTGGAAGTTTAAAGAGAGAAAGGAGAGTATAAAGCAATTCTCTGTGAGCACGAGAAGTAAACAAACATGGACAATGTAGTGCCATTAATTGTAGGAGCGAGTGTCTACGAGAATGTTGCTCGGTGATTTAAAGTGAGTGCATCAGCATGCTACGCTGAAAACCAGTCAGGTGCAGGGTAGGAAAGTAGGATGTAGCCAAAGTATTTTGTATTTATTTTCATTTTTCTGTTTTTTGTTTTTGTTTTTGTTTTGTTTTGTTTTGTTTTGTTTTTCATTTTTAATAGCAAAACTTAATAAAGCCAGAAAGGGGTAAAGAAATTGAGGGTGAAAAAAAACAAATGCTTATTTTGAGAGGCAGGATTCTAATCTAGTTAACCAAGGAAATGAGGCCTTCAATATTCTCTGGCTTGTATTTTGACATACTGATGTTTTCATTCTAAATGTAGCTACGTGGAATTAATACATCTTCCAGTAGATCTCAACGAGACTCAGATGTTACACAGGCGTTATGCCATAATTTTAAGGAAATTCAAAAAGTGTGGCTTAAAATAGAGTGTGCTTTTACTTATTTTCAAGAGAACCACATAACCTAAATCCAGAAAAGTTATAAAATTGCAGTTCCTTTGTTATACTGTAGAAATCCTGTTGGATATATCCAGTGGCTATCAAAGAAACTTTTTTAAATAAACCTCTGAGTGACTAGTTTTTCTTGAGAATTCAGAGACATTTCATTAACATTTTTCCCAACCGATTTTGATCTGTGACACTTACATCCAAAAGTTGCTCTATCTGGTTTGACATTTTTTTGTATATATCTGATATTTTCCTGAATATTAATGCTCTACTTGTGTACAGAAAATGTACTTTATTAAAGTCTCTACTTATATTCTCTCTTTGAGATCAAGGCAAACACCCCCGCTGTGAACTCCAAAGCAGTTTAGTCAAAATCACTAGGTACAAGTGTCAGAGGTCAGAGCAAAGCATAAGAAATGAGCAGAAATTTAACAGTTTTACACCAGATTTTGAGGCATTGTTATGGATACCCGAGAATGTGTTATATTAGGATAGTTAGTAAAGTGCCTCAAAAGATTGGGATGGAACTTTTCCTTATTGTAAGCTGTCTCCTGTCACTACCATAGAAGTTGAAGCGGGACTCATTTCTCCTTTAATTCTCTCTAGTGCGCCCCATTCGTGGTGTGTTATCAAACCATATTCATATGCAGAAGGCAGAAGACATACTTTGATATAACCTCATAGATGACTGATTTCTGGTTAACTTGATATTACCAAAACTTTTGAGTTGATGCTTTTATGTTTGTTTGTTTTTTTTTTCCATACTACAGGTTGGTCCATACCACTTAATCTTACAGTTTACTTATCTCTGTGTTTTGAAACTGAGTTTTGCTAACACATATGAGTATCTGGCTTCATTTAACATCTTCTATGCCTGTTTTCTTAGCATAAGTTTTTGTTGTTGTTCTGCTCAGAGAATCTTTCTTAAATGATTAAATTCATTTTGGTCAATTGGTGTTTTGTGGACTATCTCTTCTAGGTGCCCCACAAACCTTCATCAAATCATAATATTCTGGACCCCACCGATTCTCTAAATACCCTCTTTTCTCTTCCCACAGTCACCGACTGAATGACTTTTACCTGAGCACCATGTTACTAATGGTCAGTTATTTGCCAACTTGGGTCAGCTGGGGAGCATCCAAATTTATTAATCTTTTCTTTTATAAGAATCTTTCGATAAATATTTAAATATTGGAGATAGAACTAGCACTTCACTGCTGTGTTTATATTTACTAAAATAAGTATTTTCTATTTCCATAGGGCAAAATGAAAATAATGTCAATTGGAAATTAAATATATAATCATTGTCTATTTTAACTTTGATGAACAAATGCGTACATTTGAGAAATTTAGTAGAAAATAAATAATAGCCTGATCTCATCTGATGTCAGAAGCTAAGCAGGGTCAGGCCTGGTTAGTATTTGAATGGGAGACCACCTAGGAAGACCAGGTGCTGTTGTAAGCTTAAAAAATAATAATAATAAATAACAAATTTTAACAAAGGAAAATAAATAATACCTGTAGAATTTTAACATATAATTCTTAATTTAACTTTTCACCTTGTCTTGTTTACTCATATCTAGCATGAATTTCTTCATTCTTATTATTTGTGTTTAAATTTAATAGCACAAGAAAAGTATGTGAAAGGAACATCTCAAACAAATATTTTATTGTATTTTTAACCCAACCTATTAACCATTAAAAAAAACTGATATTACTGCATCCTAGATGATTTTTTAAAAATAGTAAATAAAGTTAGGAACCATCTACAACCTACTTATGACACCACATTAAATTATGTTTCTGTTTTCTCTGGTGGAATAGTACTAAACTACATGGTCATATGCTTTTTAACGGTTGCGTTTTTGTCATTAATTTAGAAAAAAATCCATAAAAAATAGGAACAATTATATTGATTTCAAAATATATTTTTATTATTTCTGTAAAAATCGTTATATCTTTTACCAAGCCTTATCATTCTATTTCTTAGATCCATGCTCTTGATGCACTAGGAAAGGTAAAAAATGCCCCTATACTGCTGAGCAGCAATTTCCCACCAGTTTCCTATTGCTGGTATAATAAATTTTCACACACTTAGTGGCTTAAAACAATACAAATTCCTTGGCCCTGCACGCTTACAAGTCTGACATAGATCGTGTCAGGCTAAAATCAAGCCACCAACAGAGCGATATATTTTCCTGGAGGGACTGAAGCAATTCTGTTTTCTTGCCTTTTATGGCATCAGAGGCCACTTACATTCCTTGGCTCATGGTGCCCTTCTATCCACAGTGTCAGTGAGGTTGCATCTCTCTGATGATTCTTCCACGCTCATATGTCCCTCGGACCACAGGCAAACATAGTATCAGCTTTTAAGGACCAATGTGAATAGATTAGGCCTGCTTGGATAATTCAGGTTCATCTCCCTCTTCAAAGTCTTTAGTCACATCTGCAAAGTCACTTCTGCCATGTACAGTCACATAGTCACAGGTGTTGCAGGTGATGAGGATGTGACCATCTTGAGCGGGCAACTTTTCTGCCTAACACAAACCATATAGAAAAGGAGACATGCAAATAGATGTCAGCATCAGATTTACCAACATTTTAACAGAAATAAAAATTTTCAAGTTATAATCTGAGTTCCCTTCACAAGTGCATAATTAAAAGGGATTTAACAGATAATTGTTTTATAATCAAATAACCTTTTTCATTTCTCAAGGTAAATAGGGAACATTAATTACTTCCTTCATTTCTCTCTCTTTCTCCCTTGCTCATCCTTATTCCCGATTCCTTCTCCTCCTCTTCCTCCTTTTCTTTTCTCTCTCTCCCTCCCCCCATCCAAAAATAATAACATATCTGTGCTTGGAATATATGGACAATATTCTTGTTTTATAAATTAATTTATGCCAATTTTGTATAAATTTTAAAACTTTAACATAAATGAAGCTGATTTCAATTTAATTATTTTTTTTTCTAAATGCATGTAATGCTGACTACAGATTTTCATTCATCTAGCTGACAGAATGGAAAGATTTGTGTGTGTTAAGGAGATATATGCTAAACACATAGGCTGTCCAGAATAGCCAAAATGCCATAACGCTGCTTTCAGTATATGTATGTTTCCACATATCACATTGAGAGCAAAAAGAATGGTTCATTCTATAATGATTTAAGCTGGCTTGAACAAGATATGTAGCTTTTATTTCCTTATATATTATTAAAAAATTACATAAGTTACTGAGAATATCAGGGTGATTGGAGAAGGTCAGCTGTAAGAATAGATTTTACGATCTTGGAATATTGATTGTTCAATTGCAATGGTCTAGTTCAGTAGTTTTTTTTCCATCTTTGACATACTGTTTTTCCACTGTTCAGCCATTCAGTTAATGAGTCAATGCAGTGATTTCAATGTAAGACAAACCTTGATTTGCTGCCAACAGTTTCTAGCTCAGTGCAGTTTTCCTTGCCTGTCGACGTTAAGTACTTGATTGATATACTTCAGTGTCATTCCCTAGTCCCTTTAGCTGCCTTAATTCTCCTATGACTTGTCATCACCTGAGAGATGTATTTGTTCATTTTCTGAGTGCCACACTAGATTACAAAATTCACAAAGAAAGGCAATTTGTCTCTTTTGTTCGCCGCTGTTACCTTAGTGCCTATAGTTTCTGGCATATAGTAGGTGCTCAAAAACTCTTTGACAAATGGCTGCCTATGTGCTTAAAGAAACATGGCCAATTCTAAGTCATAAAAGACTTAGAGAGGTATTACAAAGATCACATCGACTTTATGTTTATAGTCCCTGAAAAAAATTTACCCTTTGTGGTGTATGTTTAAAATCTTTTTTACAGAATAAATGCTTCCATTAATGTGTTTTTCATATATCTTCTATGCATTAACATTTTTAACTCAATAACTGGCATGCCAATGCCATATTGAATTCACACTTGTATGTTCTCAAGCTGCATAATTGTGTGGGACTCAGTTGTTGCAAATATTCTTTGAAAGATCCTTTACAGAGAGCTAAGTACTTTCTACTTGTGACTGGTCTAATTTATCTGGTTTTCCTTTGAATTAAGATGATTTCTAATGTTTTCCAAAGATTTCCTACCCCTTGACAATAAATTGAAAGCCTATAAGATTATTTTTATGTGAACTTGTATAATTGTATTGATAGAATTTGATCCACAATTGCCATTAAATCTGGTATTGGACATTAGGCATCAAAGTTACAATTATATTAAAATTATACAAAGCTTATGCAGACTGTTATTTTTAAAACACAGTCATTCAGTATGATGCACTTTTGACAGATAGATCGGCAAAAATAGCAACACAGATAACTGTATTTTAATGTAAATTAGATTTGCATATTCAACAATTCAACTTTCTGAAGTAAAATTCATACAGATATTCACAATGAAAATGACTTGAAGATTTTAGCATTTTTTTGTGAAGGAAAAATGACAAATTTTATTACAGTTAAATTTTCTTTTATTCAAACTTTTGGAAACATAAGTTCTACATATCTTAACAATACTTAATTTTATAATTTAAAACTATTCAATTTTGCCATTTTTTTTTACTTTTGTCTCCATATTGATAGCATGTAAAACAAATCAAATTTCTAATTTTACATTTATTCCATGTAGCTACAGAATACCTGCTTGAACAAAAAACAAAATTTAACACTGAAGCACTTTCCACTTCATCTCACAGTCATTTTATAAAATTTTTAGAGGCATGATATAGCTTTGGGGGTGATATACATACATGTGTATGTGCAGGTATGTATATATGTTTATGTATACATATGTTTCCATTGGAATTGCTAGCTTAAAAATTTCTCAAAAATTTTAAGGTATTTTTAGCTTGTAGAGCATTTTTTTTTAGCATTCTTATCTGCTTTTCAAAAGACAAACTCATACTTCGTTTGCTTCCCCATACCTCCCATCTCTTTCACCCCAAACTTCATCCACATACACATTTAGCTGATGAGTTACTTTTTATGTCTTTGAGGAGTTAAAATCCCTCATCTTCTCTCAACTGTCTACCATTAAATCTATATAGATCTACATAGGTAAATCTACGCATACACGCATCTACACAGTTTTCTTTTTTTTTCTCTTGGAACGAAGGAAATCACTTTTCCTTCCCAAAATCCTTTTCCTCACATGGGGTCATCATTCTGGACATCACCCTTTTCTTTCCACAGTTCTCCGTTCCTACCATCAGTCCTTGTTTCTTCCATATTGTCAGTCTCCACAATTTATGAAATCATTCAAACAACATTCATATTTAATCTGTTTTTTCTTTTAAAAAATCTTTTTGTTTGAGCACAAATTATTCTTCAAATACCTTATCATTTCTCTATAAAATTGTCAGAAGAGTAAACTCATTATACTCACTGTACAATCTGACACATTTATTAATCCACCCACTGCAATTTTATTTATGACTTAAAAATCCCTGGGGACAGTGGACTTCACCCCTCCTATAGGTAGAATAGGGCAGGTGGCCTGGAGTTGCCTCTGTTTTGAATTGAGGAGGTCTTAGTAGCACTGTTGAGTAATATGGATTATATTTTACCTAGAATTTTGTATCTATATTCATTGGTAAAATAAACACGACTTTTTTCTTTTATACTTTTTTTCTTTGAATTTTAGTCATGCTTAATTGAAAGCATGTATATAGGAGGCGTTGATTTCTCCTATGATTAAGAAAAGTTTAAATAACTTTGGGAGTATCTTTTCTTTACTTATGAATATCAATTTTAAAAAGAATCTTTAATACCAGTTTTATTAGAGTTCTTCAACCCTTATTTTTAAAACTCTTGTTGTTATTATATTTTTTTTCAAGTTCTCCACTACCAAATATTTTTTGACAATTTATATTTTGCTAAAACATTATTACATCTAATTTTTTAAATGTATTATTTTAAATTGCTGTAATATTACATAATAAAAATTTAGAAATTTCTGTATTTTTAGCTATGTTTATTTTTATTTATACATAGCTAAACTTGTATGTTTCTTCACTTAATTTTTCTATAAGCAGGTCAAAAGGACTTTATCAATTTTGATGGGATTTTCAGATAATGCCCATATTAATTAAATATTGCATAGCAAACTACCCTCAGATTCATTGGTCTCCACAATCCATCAAATCTAAATCATTCACTATTTTTTTTTAATTTATGGTATTAATTCCTTTATTATAATTAATTTTTTTACTAGAGTTTTACTTATTTGTTTTTTTATACGTCTTTTACATAGAGTTTAAGTTTTGGATGGCAGACACGGTGCGTGCTTCGTTCAATATTTATATCCAGTTACAAGTACGGAATCAGATTACAGAAAGTAGTCAAACATGTGTGTAATGAATAAGATACATTTATATTTAGCACATGTGTAATTCACTGAGATTGTTTTCTTTTTAATTTTATATGTGAAAGCACTGTTAAACACTTCAGGCACAAATTGGAAAAAAGTGACAAGATTACATATAGTACAAGCTTTAGCCTATTGCTGATTAATTCTAGGACACTTTTTTCCCTGAAGTTTTATTAATATTTAGGTTCAATTTTTTTATATAAAAATAAAAAAAAGATTTTTTTTTATTATAGAAGAAATAGATGTTTATTGTAAGAGAATCAAAAAATATATAACGTTGTAAGTACAATGCAAAAGTCATTTTTGATACTAACATCTTAGAGATAATCATGGTTAGTGCTTTATTTTATACTTTTTACTTATGAATTTATATTAGGTAAACATGTATATATGTTTGTTCAAAAATTAATATATTTTAATGTAATCATTTTATAAGTAACATTTTCTTGAATTTATAAGAAAGTTATACATTTATTTTTACCCATTAACTAAGTGAAATTTGAAGAAAAAAGATTGTTCTTTCTTCTTATTTCTGATATTTCCAAGAAAGGATATACAATGGTCAACACATTTTTAAAAGACAGACATTTAAGGCTAAGAATAGTGTGCCGCTTTATAGGATTTTATCACTTGACGATATGTCATGAAAAACTTTCCATGATGAGTTAATATTATAATTACCAATTTTAATAACTTGTGTTTAATATATATGATTTATTTTTACTTATTCCTCTATTCATTATTATTCTTAAGACATTTAAATGACATAAAAATAAACTCTTTTGCAATACAAGAATTATAACTTGATACTATGAAATACTAGTTCTCATTTATTGTCTTGGATATAACCTGGACAGAACACTGTTGGGAATCTTAAGATGTTGAAAACCGTATAACTTCTGCAGAGATAAGTTTGACATCTAACAAGATTATCTTTCTAGCTCTCTAAATATAACCATTTATAATTTGACCTAACAATTCTACCTCTAATAATCTACCCTGTGTGCACATACCTGCAAATACAGCTATTTGTTTTGTAATAGAAAAAATAATGTCCTTTGACAAGGATAAGTTTGAATAAAACACAATCTACCTCTACACACTGGAATATGACAGGGGGAAAAAAAGATATTAAATAAAACCTGTAAACTGAAATAAGGAAATTCCAAGGATTTTTAGTTAAAAAAAAATGTATGCAACCATGTGTATGTATATTAATATCTGTGTCGAATGTATTTCAATTTATCTTTGTTTAGTTTTATAGTTAGAAACACTGTAAAATATAAGGAGAAATTAATATAAATTGATACCAGTTAGAGTTAGATATAATTAGGACAAAGGGGAAAGGAGTGCCTAGGGCATACATTTGAATGAGATATTTTATAGCTCATAAGTGTTTTATATATTTTTAAGGTAAATATAAAAGTAAAAAAAATCAAAATGATACCCTATGTTTCAATTTAAACTGGGAGAAGAGAAATTTTGGCTCAGTGAGACAAGTAGAACAAATATAATAATTTCTTCTCCTTCTGAGACCCATAAAAACTGTTGTGGGAGCAAAGCTGAGGAAGATTCAGTCTGGAACATGTATGTTCAAGATGGAGTAAACCTGTCAGCAAAACTCCAGAAGACCCATTCTAAAAGCATGCCTGTGTCACAAGGAGGAAGAGGGATGGATGAATGGAAACGAAACAGGGATACTGAAGTACCTGGTTCAACAGCAGGGAGCTATGATCATCTGGTCACCTGGAGGATCAAAGGGGCTAGGAGAGGGAAGGAGGAGTGATCAGGAACTAGCAAGCGCTGTGGCTGATGGAGCATGTGTCAGGTCTAGAGTAGAACTGGAAAAGCAGGGAAGATCTAGCACAGATTTCAGAAAGACAGTCTTTTGTGTTCCACAGTGTATGTGTCCCTCCGTGTCACTGCTGGATTTTCACCCGCTCATTCGAAGGTAAAGGCATCCAGCCAACAAACTTCATTTATTTATGCATTTAAAATTTGCTGAGTCTTACTAAAAAATATCTGTTTACAAATCAAAATCGGTAGGCATTTAAAGAAAGTCTGCAATATTGGTGAGAAAAAAATGATTTAAAAAAATTGAAAAGAAAAAAGAAAGAAGTAAAAACTAATATTCAAAGAACAAGAAAATAAGCCTACTAAACAGACCAACTCTGGAAGAAAATGATATCAGAGAAAAATATTATTGCCAACCATAAGCAAATATCAAGAGAAAACGTAGAATACAAAATTTAACAATAAATAATAGACTAAAAATAAAAGAAAATATTAGATAAATGATAAATGCCATAGAAAATTGATATAGGAAACGCAACAATGACATATCGAGTCCAGAAACATCAAACAGGGAAAATGGAAAAGAAGAATTAATCAAATATGTATTATAATGACATATTTTTGGAAAGAACACAAGTCTTCAAATTGATATACATAACAAATACTGGTCAGGGTTAGTAGAGGGGAAAACAAAAAACTCAAAACACTGTGAATTTTGAAAATTAATAATAAAGTGAAGAAACAAGTTTTTCAGAGAAAATTCTAGTTACCTACAGGGAAATAAAGAACAAACTGTTACGAGACATTTAGAAGCTAAAAAAAAAAAAAAGTGGATAATACCTTTTCGAATATTAAAAACATAGATTTCTACTTTACATTCTCTAGCCAAATTATTAGTCAAGTGTGGCTACAGAACAAAGGTATTTCATCTCGGCAAACACTTGGAAACATTGCGCCTAAAGCATTTCTGCCCCTTGGGGTTTTATGTTAGAACTGAAGATAGTCATGTAAAAGGTAAAACCAAAAAGGAGAAAGACCCGCATCCAGGAACCAGCAGAACCGTGAAGGCAAGTTTCAAAAAGAGAATTTTCAGATAAACAGCTGTAGGCAAAACTACAGAGTAAAAAGTGAGCGTTGAAATAGAACAATACTGACATGTGGACATCGAAGGAAAAAAAATGTGTACTGAAGACATGTCAAAAAGGTGTAGGGTGAATGCAGAAGAAAAGTGTTTAGCAACTCAAAAGAAAAGAAAAGAGAAGAAAAGCCTGTGGAAAAAAAAAAGGGTTCGTATATAAAAGTAAATCATAGCATGATTTTGAGTAATTAGAGGAGTATAAATTTAAAAGAATTTCAACTTAATGTTAAAAACTCTTCTTTGAGTGAATTAAATCCCTTGAGAATGAAATATAGTTGTAAGAAACCTCTTAGTGCAGCATTAAATATGTGCATTATCAAAATAATTTTATGTTTTTTATTGATTTTTAACTTTTCTTACCTTAAAGATAAGTGACAAAATTCCTAATTATTTTCATATGATAGATATGAATAGATCTCCACTGGCAATATAAAAGTGTCTCTCTTTCACTTCCTTTCTCTCTGTTTTAACTTAAAGGGATAGAAGAATAAAATGTGAAAGAGAGTTTTATTCTAAACAATGAGAAGCAAAAACATATTTTTTTTATGATTCAAAGCATTAGTAATGGAACTTTTGGAATATGGTTTCACCTTCCAGAAGTGATCATTATAAAAACAGTGACTTCATAAATGTCAAATGATATTTAAAAATCAATAATCTCTAGCTTTGATAAATCAAAAAATAATAGAATTCACATATTACTTACAGATGTAATAAGCACCCAAAACATTAAGAACAGAAATATATAATTAAATGTGATTACTTCTGAGTAGTAAGACTAAAAGTAAAGAAGAATAAGGCATGGAACTGTTATCTTTCTGAATGTTTAAATGTTATTTTCATAAATAACTTAAAACTTTAAATATTGAGAAATACATAAAGTGAAAAACGTACTAGAATGGTCCATTTGAACACAATCCCAAATATATATACAATGACTGCGAAGTTTAGAAAGAGATTCTGTTTAGTTATCTATCATCAAGATAAAAATGATAAAAAAGAAGTAACTTATTTAAGAAAGGAATGGCAAGTTCTAGCATATGTCAGTTGACATTTTGTCATCTTGTCTTACTATTCTGTTTCACCTTACGTTAAATTCTGAGTGTCTGAATCTCCACACGACTTTTCTCCGCTTAGCCTTATTCTTCTATACTATAGAAAACAAGTTGCTAGCAGGGTGCACTTTCACTTTGAGAATATCTAAGTCTTAACTGCCCTTCTATTATTTACGTTTCCTGTGATGCCAATATATATCAATAAAGGGCATGAGGAGATGACTTCTGCAGAGACATCTATGTTTGCGGCATTGCCTGTGTGTTAAAAAAAAAAAAAAAACCTCATGGCACTTTAAAAAATAAGAGTTGCTCTTTTGTAGTATCAGTTCAAAAAAGAAATAATCACTTGGGAAATTTTACTCTGTATCTGCTGCAAAGAAACCCAGCAGAGAAGAAAGCCTTGCAAAACCATAGAAGGCGGTAAATGTCAGAAAAGGTGGATCATTCTTGCTTGTAACCATAAGGGCATTTCACTTATACTCAAGCTCATTGTTATGCTTAGTCAACTATAACCTTCTGTCAAGCTGAGCTCTGCTCTGTGGAACTCCAGAAGTAACTACAGATAACAAACTTGGAAATAATATAGCACCCCCAATTTAGACTGGAATTTTGCAAGAGTTTAACCCTAAATCAACGTTAATTGCAGTGAAAAGGTAAAAATAAAAATTAGATCTTATAGACTACCTTGATTTCTAAGTTTCGTTAAGTGTGAATTTTCCAAGTGCTATTTTCATTTTTATTATTTTGCTAAGTTTTGCAAACTTTATTTGTGTTGATACATGTGCTAACATGCTAAGCGAATCTAGATAACTCTCTTAAATCAATCAAAGTGCGTTTGGTTATCATATAGATCTCAAAGAAAATGAAGAGCTGTGAACACCCAGTGGGAATAAGAAAATGTACTGTTTTTTTTTTTTTTTACATATACATACACACACAGAGATATAGTTTAATTTTGTAGTTCATGAAAAGGTCATTCAATAAATCAACAATTTAAGTGAAGTAACGTATAAGTCAAATATATAGACATTTTCATCTTTTTTATCAAACCAATAATCATGAGACAAATTAGATTTAGTTTAAGCACCAAAAAATGGTTCAAAAATACAGAGAAGTGTTACTTCTAAAGCTCCAATTTTTTAAATATCCACGGTTCTTAAATTTAAAAATAATTTTACAAAGTTTATTGACCTGGCTTAGTGTTTTATCATTGGTTATTCACTTCATTCACATCTAAATGTTGGGGAAACAGTTTCCATTCCTCTCACTGCTCCCTCTCTCCTCCCCACTGTACAGTCTTAAGAAGAACATAGATTACATGGGTCTTCTAACTTGTACTTAACTAATGCTTCTAACTAGTGTTTCTAACTCGTGTTAGCTAAAAAAGTTAGTCTTCTTTTAACTTACTAAATATTTTTAAATTTTAGAATAAATTTAGATTTACAGAAAAAGTTGCAAAAATAGATTTTTGATTTATACCACACCCACTTTCTCTTACTTTTAACAATATATTTGTCATAATTAATGAACCAGTATTTGTTTATTATTAACTAAAGTCCATGTTTTATTGATATTTCCTCAGATTTTGCTTAATGTTCTTTTTTTGTTCTATCCCATCCAGGACATCACATTACATTTATTAGATCACATCTTTATAGACTTCTCTACCCCTTGAATTTTTCATTCTTTCCTTGTTTTTGAAGACCTTAATTATTTTGAGGAGACTAGTTAGGTATTTTGTAGAATGTCTATTAATTATAATTTATTTCATGTTTTTCTCTTAATTAGACTAGACTTATAGGTTTTCAGGAGGAAACCATAGAAGTAAATTGCAATTTTCATCACGTCACATCAAGCATACATATTATCTACATGCCTTATCTCTGCTGATGATAACCTGATCCACTGGTTGAGAGTTTTTGTCTGATTTCTCTACTATAAAGTTGGAAAGATTGTTATGTGCATAGAAGTCACACTTCAGAGTGAGAAATTATGCTCCACTTCCCTGAGGGCAATATATGTACATAAATTATTTGAAATTCTTTTGCATGAGATATTTGTCTATTTTCATTGATTTATTCAGTTATTTATTCCATATCAATATGGAATCACAAATATTTACTTAGTACTTTGAGTTTATAATCAAGGCAATCTTTTTGTGTTCACATTATCTGAACTTTTACCTAAGAGTTTGTCTTTTTCACAGTTCAATTGAGAGTCTTTAGAGGACATGTCCAATACTCATTGATCCGAGAAAGAGGATAATAACACACTTTTAAATAGAGGAATATTTATTTAACCTATTTTTAGATGTCGGCTTCCATTTATCCACAATTATATACAATTACCTAGTAAAATTTCTCACACCTATTTTTATTCTCACAGCTTTCATAATAAGAATAAATTCTTGAGTTGAATTGCTATTTGAAATTTTAGGAAATATATAAGTGAAGCTAAATTCCATTCTGGAAAGAACAACTTATGATCCTACAAAAAGTAACCTAAATATAAGTATTTTTTATATACACTGTAGCAGAAAGTATAAGTTGTCTACCAATATTCATTTACTCTTTTTCCTCAATACCTGCATTTGGATTGTCTTTCATTCAAAATGTCCTCAAACACAGGTTAGGATTTATAAATTGTGATTTTAAGTCAGTTTAATTCTGATAACTTTGGCTAGTGATTGGCCGAGGTCAAGGGTGTGACTCTATTTTATTAAGATGTAGAAAAAGTTTTAACTGATGTTATTACGATTTAAAAATAATCGCTCATCAAAAGAAAGTTGGTTAAGTCTCTGTTTTATCATTAGAAAATTGTGTGCAGTTGAGATGAAAATTTCTATATTTCCTCCCATATCTAAGTACTAATAAAATTCAAGAGATCCCTGTTTAGTGAAGATTAATATGCAACTAATATACTTTTTAAAATTTTACATAAATGTTTTCTATCCTTAGAAATGAATGTTCTATAAATGCATCCAATGTATTTAGAAAGGAAGAGCTCATGTATATGTTAGATACTATTATACTACTCTATTTTTATAAGCAGTATTTCTAGAGAAATTTTTAAATGTAAGGAAAATAGCTAGTTATCGAATCACAGCGCAGTGTGAGAAGATGTAACCAATATTTCATAAGCTCCTATTATGTGTAAGGCATACATATTTGTCTGGTATTCTTTACCATTTTCTTCCCACCGAGTTGAGTACCCAGCACATGATATTCATTTATCTAGTATTTGTTAACTAAATGTTTAAAATATGTTAATTGTTCAAGACAAACATCTGATGTAGTTAATAACACCCGAGTAACAGGTGAGAAGACTGCTGTGTGGAGCTTAGGTAAGTTAGTTTGAAAGTTTGCCAAGTTTGTAAATTATTCAAATCCATAGCTGTCAGACTTCAAGGACACAAAAATTAAAATAATGTACAATTCAGTTTTACAAAATAGTTAGACAATTAAAAAAAATAGTAAATGTACTTCCTCTCTTCTGGAATTGAAACATCAAAAACTATTTAACAGTTATGTATAAATTTAATTTTATTTCATTACTTTCCTGTTACTATAAAAGTTCGAACTCTTTATATGCTTGTTGAAAATACTGAATTTAAAATATTTATGAGGTAATGATTATATTAGCTTTCTGAGTATTTATTCTTTGAGAAATTGAATTAAAAAAACAATTGTCAATTTTTAATTTTATTTTATGAACATTACGTGATGACTAGGGTTTCTTCCAATTTGTATTTGTATCAACTATACTATAGCAGATGGAAACCATTTTTACCCATCAGGGGGCAACCTATATTTAGTTTAATTTATTCTCCATCTAAAATTCAAAGAGCTCATAATAATTTTGTATAGTATCTATTCAAACAGGTGTTTAACAATTTAACTTTAATTACAGGATAATAAGTAAGTATAATTCAGCACTCAGTATCTTCTTATCCTTTTTTTTTTTTTTTGCTGTATTCCTGAAATCAAGGTATAGAATTATTTTTTTCTGTACATATAATACACAATTATCTATCTTAATTAATGTTCGGTCTTAAGCCACAACTCTGATCAAATCATATATTCACTCTCGATCTAGCTTTGCATGAGGTAGACACGTGTATGTTCTCAAGGTCTTCAGAATGCATTTGGCCAGATATCTGAATGTATTGCAACAGCTAATGGGGTTCTGACAGTAATTTTTGAGCATTTGCAATTTTCATCTCTGCTGGTGGTTGAGAGTCTTCAGTGAGAAGCTGGAGCCACTGCATTAATTCACAATAAACACATTGAACTTTTTGAAAATAAAACAAAGCTTGATTCTGAAGGGTTTATTCTGAGCAAAGCAGTATTGCTTTAATTTCAAAAGAAATTCAGTCATATTTCTAAGAACAACGGTGTTTGTTCTCATGGTTACCATTGGGTTGAGGCCAAAAAAGATTAGTTGGACCCCAGTTTCTTTACTGAGCCATGACTTTATAGTATTTAGCAATCGTTTGTTTGTTGCTTGCATTGATTTTCTAGGAATATGCAGTAGACAAATAGAATACACTGAAGAAAAGTTAGCAACGTGAATGTAGAGGATAACAGGCTTTGGAATTATAGGATAGCATTCCACCCAAAATCTGCTTTTTGATTATTTGATACATAGAAAGAAAAAAACTTTAACTGACATATTCACCACTATTTTTCACCTGCACAACAAGCTGATACTATAAGTGATCCTCAGAGTTCCTTCTGAAAACCAGTCTCTCAAGTAATATATGTATAAATTCCCCACAAAATCTCTATTAAACATATTGTCCTTGAGATTTTGATAAACTTTTATATCAGTCCACTACAGGCATGAATTGCAGTCACTAGACATATCTTGATAAGCTTCTCCAGATTTTGGAAGTATTTAAAGCTGCTTGGGGACCTCCTATTGAAGAACATTTTAGGAGATAATGTCTTCTATAGACCATATATTCAGTCTATGACTATATAGTTACATATCCTGACACTGAGCAAAGGGCATTAAAATATTTACACTACTTTGCATTTCTGTCTGATCTACCAGGCGTTTAGGCATCCTGTAGGACTCTATTTGCATGTATTATAAAGTTTAAGTATTATACAGCTGTGGATGCACTTGTTTTTTTGTTTTGTTTTGTTTTGTTTTTGTTTTTTCTTTGTTTTTGTTTTTGTTTTTGTTTTTACTCATCCAACTAAGCTCTTTTTAAATGCTGTAATTGTATCAGACATAAGGAATGTAAGAAATAGTACTTTGAATGTAGCATTACTCTGAGTATTTGTAAACATACAATAGATGTGCAGTAAATATTGCGAGTTTTGAATCAATAGGACACCCTGTAAATACAGCAAATGAAAGAAGAGATATAATTTGTCAGTAATTTTTGCTCAATATCTCATCAGTAATAAAGAAGTTATAGCTTTTTTATCAGATTTTTACACATTATTTTTCTATTATTTCTGAGGTTCAACTGGTCTGCAAAATATAAATACACATTTTAGCCAGTAAGACATATTTATGAAAAATAATTCAAAATAGTTCAAAAGATTTTGAAGACCCAAAGTAAAACTAGGAAAATATTTTTTATAAAAGAAATTTCATGAAACCTTCAAAACATAACTAATCTCAAACCATTCAAATTATATAATTTATTCAAGTCCTCAAAAAATACAGATAACTTTAGAATAGGAAACATTAAATGCAGACAATTTATTATGTTAGAAAAGTTAAGTATTTCATGTTTCCCAAAACTCTCTTATCCTTCACTTCTCAAAATCTATAAATAACATTGCCTTTCATTGCATAACTCAGGCTCAAAGCTCCTTCCTCCCATCACCTTCATTCAGTCACAATGACCTGTTGAAAAGACAATTTATAGCTGACTTTCCATTTCCGTTGGTTGAGATATTGCAATCAATAGCTTGGCTTCTAGTAATTATAAATTATTTCTGTATATTTGCTTTCTTTTTATACTAATTCACACTAAAGTGCACCAGCTGATTAGTATTCTTGAGCACACACTGTCCAATGTCCTTTGCTTAAAAATCTTTAATTGCTCTCCATTTCCATATGAGTAAGGAACTTTTTTGGCCTGAATTAACATACATTCAGCCTGAATTAACACCACCAATGGTTCCATTATTATAAGATAACATATAAATTAGACATTCTTTGTAAGATGAAGTAGATATGATTCCCCAATTAAGTCCATTCTTATTGACTTTAAATCATATATCAAATTTCTATGTAGCTTTACTATTAAATCATCATGGCTTAATTTTCCTCTTGTTCTTTTTTTCTGCTTTGCCAAATTTTGTATTTAAAATTTACAGGGCTAACTTTTACTATAGTTTCAAAATTGGGGATAAGATGTATATTGACTTTTATTTTGATTACTACATATAATCACATATACTATTACATATACTGTAGCATTAAATAGAAATTTAAAAAGATGAATAGGGTTGTTATTGTTCAAAGCTTTCCAGATGCAGTATCTCTGGATGGTCAACTACCCCCAAAATTTAGTACTTTTAAGACAACAATTTTATTATCTGTCACAATTTGCAGTTGTGAGTCAGGAATACGGGCAGGGCTTCTCCAGATGAATATAAGTCTTAGCTCAGCTAGAAAGAACTACAGCCTGATGGTTTAAGCATGTGCCTCAACACCTATTTGCTCAGTCTCAGGGGAGGTAGACATCTCCTTTTCGCAGAGGTTGAGTATGCCAAGAGATCCATCTGGAACATGAAAAGCTTCTTATAACTTAGACTTTAAAGTTCCAAAGCATCATATTTACAGTATTTTATGGTTAAAAACAAGTTACTTATACCAAATGAGGTTCAAGGGTAGAGAAATGAGACTCTATGTCTTAGTGAGAAAACTAACAAAAAATTTGGGTTATGATTGAGGTATGTCTGGACATAAGATATTTATTCTTCTCTCTCATGCAAACTTTACCTCTTCTAAGGCATAGAATATTTTACCCTATTAGAGCATTTGCTCAATGTTTAGTATCTGAGCATGTAAATTAGGCCCAGGTCCAGGTACAGATGAGAGGATCTGTGGGTTCAGTTCCTCACTTACAATTTCTTTCAATCCTCAAACCTGTAAAGAGACCATTTACCTGTGCCCTTTCTTCAGGTGCATTTGTGGCCACAACGTACAATGATGTTATAGAAGAGGCTAACATCCATTAACATCTGATTCAAAAGAGAGGAAGGAGTAGGTGTATAGTAGCCACTGATGCACAGCAGTTCTGAGCTCCTGTCTAGTATGCGTTGCCAGGTGCTTGATTAGGGCACTCTGGGAATAATTTTTCAAGTTTTCAGCTCTACTATTTGGATTCTTGGTTCTGTCTTCTGAGATATTCTCCACCCCCCACTCCCAAATAACCCATGTTTGCAGCTGAATAGGCCTCTGCTTCTTGTCCTTAACTATTTGGGGATCCCAGTGCTGCTTTTAAATTTAAAATGTCTCTGTCTCAGCAAAAACTGATGGTACTTTTGCCAATACAATTATCTCAAAAATTGTGGGGTTACTCTGAATCTTACTGAGGTTCATTTCATTCGACAATGACATCCACAAATATATTTGATATAGGTCCTTCCTTAGAAGAGACTGAGTTAGATTATCATGGGACTATAACCTTAAAATAGTTTTTAAAGATTTCTTTGTTTATATATACAGTCTATATCCTTAAAATTTTTTTTGATGTCTTAAAAAGTTTTCAGAAACACTCTTGATATGATTTTAGCTTGAGTCTATTTCTTATTTTGAGATATTTTCACTCTCTAGAGAATTTGAAAAAAAACACCTTTCTTCATAAAGTTCTATATTTCATTTATCTTTTTTCTAAATTTTGCTTGAAAATTGGACTGTTCATTTTTTACCTCATTTCTCTCTATCCATATATTATTGTGCACAGCTAAAAAAAGAACCAAAATGAAAAGCAATTGTATATTAAACCTACTGCTCAACCATCTCCTTAGCCAAATTCACCAGTTCTTTACAGATTCAACTTTTTTTTTTATCAATAACAATTGTCTTTTTTTTTTTTTTTGTCAGCATTTCTAACAACATCTGTAGTACTTTTTCATTTTCCACTAATAATCTGCTTGAGACACTCGACTTATAATTTCTTCAAAGTTTTCCAGCTTTTACCCACTGCTGGGCCCTAAAGACAATGTCACATATTTTTTAAAGTTTCTATTACAAAGAAACCCCCTTTTGCTACACAAATCCATTTCTGAGTTTTATTGCTCTGAAACAAACTAAATAAAAATCTATCGGCTTATAGTAACAAATGTTTTATTATATTACAATTTAATGAGGATTTTGTAAGAAATTGATAGAATGATTTTTTTTTTTTATGTGAGGAGTGGGATGATCCATATGATATCAGAATTGTTGAGACTGGGGAGAAGACAGGGCAAGGGCAAATTTTTTTAAATTAAATTTATTAGGATGGGATTTGTTAATTAAATTATATAGGTTTCAAATGTACAATTCAATAATACATCAACTGTATATTGCTCTGTGTGTCCATCACCCAAGGTCACATCTCCCTTTGTCACCATATATTTGAAGCCCTTTGCCCGTATCTATCTCTCCCCTCCTCCTTCCTTTCTCTCTAGTAACCAGTAAACTGTTCTCTGTGTCTGTGAGTTTTGTTTGTTTGTCTTATGTGTTGCTTCCAGTTTTATATCTCACAATTGAGTATCATATGATTCTCAATTTTTTCTGTCTGATTTATTTTGCTTAGCATAATAATCTCAAGATCCATCACGTTGCCACAAATGGCAATATTTCATCTTTTCTTATGGCTGAGTAGTATCCATTGTATATATGTAATGCATCTTCTTTATCCAGTCATTTATCGAAGGACACGTAGGTTGTTTCCCATGTCTTGGCCACTGTGAATAATGCTGCTATAAACATAGAGGTGCACATATCTTTATGGATAAATGTTTTTAAAATCTTGGGGGTAGATACACAGAAAGTGATTATTAAGTCATATAGTAGTTCTATTCTTAATTTTTTGAGGAGTCTTCCTACTGTTTTCCATAGTGGCTGTACCAATTTACATTCCCACCAGCGGTGTATGAGAGTTTCTTTTCCCCCACAACCTCTCCAACACTTATTAATACTGAGGTTGAATTTGAAGAATTTAGCAAAAGCAAATATGTAGTGTGGCTACAAAAGTTGGTCTCTCTCTAACCTTTATTGAACTGATATTTTGCAGAGGAAAAGGTTAGACTCTTCATTTGATTGAACCACATGCATCGTTGCATTAGTGAAGCATAGGGCTATAAAGGAAATCACTGGAAACTGGCACACTCCTTGGTGGGTTCACCTCTGCCCCCTTCACCCTTACTATTTCTAGATATTGAGAGCCAGAGGCATCTCCTCCTTATGGGAGACATTAAGCAGCACCTATAAAAAGAGATTCAGACACTTACTAGCATTTGGGAAATGGCCTGATTGCTATCTGATCATTTTTCCATTCAAAAGGCAAACCCAAAACTCTATGGTTATATAGAGATTATTGTACTTGCATATCTATCTTTAAAATATTCATTTATAAATTATAATAGCTATTAATTACCACTCTCTCTTCTCATCACCATTGTACTCTATCACATTATTCTGCTTTACTCCTTGTAAAGTTTGCAGAACAATCTAAAATTTTAAAAATATATTTGATTGTTGTTTTATTGTCTCTGCTCAACATGAGAAAAGCTCCATGAGTTAAGAGGCTCTGTCTGCTTCCTTGATGCCAGACGGCGCGCTCCTGGAGTGGGAGGGGGTATTATTCATTGTGGATTTTCTAGGTGAAATAAGAGATTTCTAAATGGGAGATGAACGAAGAGAAGGGGCTGGTCTTGCAAATATGTAAGTAGCAGAGTTCAAGAATAAATAAGAAAGAAAACATAAATGTCCTAGGGTATGATCTAACAGATAAAAAGCTACAGTCAAGTGAATAAAGTGGAAAATAGCATGAAACAAGTGAAAAAGAAGTCGTGAGCAGAGGCAGAGTAATTTGGGTAGAAATTTCATGGCACCAGAAGTCTTCAAAGATCAGCCTCAGTTTATTCTCATTTCTTTAAAAAATATTATTGCCTCTATCATATTATGACATTTATTATAGCAATGAATTTGAATATTTTCTTATTCATACTTCTAAATCAGCCAGGAAATCTCCTTCCCTCCTTATTTAAGAAAGTAAACACAGTCATTTTTTCTTTAATGTTTTTTTCTTTTTCGCCCCAAGATTGCCGTGCACTCTAGTCCTTATTCTCACATCTCTTGGCACAAGATAAATTAGCAGTGACACCGAACTGTCATGATGCCACTATTGCATTTGAGGCAGCCCTAATAACAGACACACCCCTCTTTCATGTTTAGTAGCAACATCCAATGCAAACTGACATAATTTTTTTTAAACAAAATGTATTACTTTGGCTTGTCAAGAATTACATAATTTATTTGTTGCAACGATGTGGAATTTATACTCCAAGGAAATGCACACAAGCGCACACCTAGATGGGATTTAAGAACCCGGGCACTTTTACTTGCTGTTACTTTTCTTGAGAGAATATTATTAAATATATTATGACTGGTAAGGACTCTTTGAGACTAAAGGAGGCTGTACTCAGAGACCATCCTGACCAGTGCTTTGCTGAGGTCTGCATTGTGCTGACTGGATGTGGTCGCCATGATAAACAGCATCTCTTGTCACGTACTGGACCACAGCTTGCGGATTCTTACTGCCGTGATAAAAGTGAATCTTCAGGGTTTGCAGTGAACTCTACCCGAAACTAGAAATCTGGAAATATCACTCCAGGACAGAACCTTTCTATCCAGCGCCCACACCCTGAGCCCCGTCATTACCGTGATAAAAGCATGTTGATCTCTAAAGCAGAATCTGCCCTGAAGGCAATAAGCATAATAGTTTCATTTTGCTGCATCTCTCTGGAGCCAAATTTTAGCCATTTCTAATGTGCAATTTTGCAGACTCAGGTACTGAAAAGGTTGACAAAGTGGCAAGAAATAAAAGCACTCACATCCAAAGCCCATAGCTAATGATGTGAGGTTTACCCTGAGGACTTGAGTGCCTTCAAGGGAGAGTATCACAATAATTGGAAAATTTCGGAGGTATACTGTAATGAAAATAAGAGATGCATCTGCATCAGTAGGAATGCTGGGGTTTTCTACTTGGCGGATCCTTTCTGTAGTAATGCATAATACTGTCCTCAGTGAATTTTTGTGTTCGATGGAAATTCACAATTTTATTTGTGAATGTAGTGTCTGTTATGATTTTTTTTTATTATTTTATAAACTGAACCAATAGGGAATCAATGCTCCAGTGGCTTAGTTCCAATCATAAGAGTCTTAGTTGATCTGTCTATTTCAGGATTTGTTAAGTTTGGTGTTCTTACCCTGGAGCCTTTCAAAAATAGAACACTGAAGAGGTGAAGCATGAGGGTTTCCACAGTGAAAAGTAAAACCTTAATCAGCTAAACATGACAAATGTTTTACCATAGTATAATTTGTATTCACTTAGTAAACATTACACCCATAAAGTGAAGAAGATGGAAACTCTCAAGAAGCTGAAATATTAAATAAAGAGTATTTAATGTTCATCCAATCATTTAAAAACACACTGGAAAATATAGCTGTAAGAGAAATACAAATGTAGATGTATGACATTCCAGAATTTGTGTGCATGTACACTTTTTTTTTTTGACTTAGAGAATCTGAAACAGTTTGTGAAAGATGTAGACAATGAAGTAATCCGTTAGGCAAAGAAATTGCTGTTGTTAACTCTTGAAGATGCACACATATAGCAAATATGCCCACGTCACTCATGTATGGCCAGTGCAATTCACATCGAGAGAGGGTTTCCCCATCTCTGTTGAAACCTGCATGGTAGGAAGAGTTACTGCTACTTCTCCAGTCACTTTCAACATTCTGTCCAGCACTTCCAGCCTGAGTCAGTTCTTCACCTTCATAAAGTAGAATAAAATCCAAACTTTTCTAAACAAGGCCCACTCCAGCCTCACAGACGTTTTTATCTTTTGGATCAGGACCTAGGTCTTTTGCATCTGCTCTCCTATTTATCCTTTCACGCTCTTCAATTCGTTCATTTTCAAAACTAGCTCTTTCTCTTCATTCAAGCCCTAATTCAAATGTCAAGTCATCTTAGAAATCTTTCTTGGAATTAAAAGCTCACCCCTTTCTGTCACTGGAGTTGCACTCCATTGTATAATCCTAGTTCACTCTTTTTAAATCCATATGAGCATCGTAAATAATTTTTCTTATCCATTTGATTCCCTGTTTATTAAATCTACCACCATAGGATGAACACTTCATTAGTTCAGGGCTCCTGTCTGTTCTTTTTCATTGCAACAATATAGGATACAGAATAGGTACTCAATATTTGCTTAGTGACTATATATCTACACATCTTCCCCCCTCTCTCTCTGGGGGCTCTTGGATTCCCCACTTCCCAGTCTGGTCTATGCATAAAACATATACTTTCACGATATGTATTTGGTAAGAGTATTAGTTATAAATGATTTTGGAACAATCAAATCTGAGAAGGTGAATAAACCAAATGTGAAGCAGATAAATGGACTTCATACCTTTTTCTGCACAAGGTGAGGGTGGTCTTTGCCATCAGTCGTTTGAATTCTACCTTTGCTGTGTGATTTGAAAAAGTCGTACTCTTTGAAACTCTGTGTCTTCTCTAAAAAATGAAAAGTGTTTAATAATACTTTTTTCAGCTGAGAATTAAATGAATTAATTTACATGAAAGGACATATTAAAAAGCTTTCTGATACATAGTTGATATTCAATAAACATTTTTTTATTTCTTTGCTCTTTTGCCTTATTTCCTTAGGCTAATCAAAGTTTCAAACTGAACCAGAGTCAGAATTCTAATTTGCACTCGGCCCCCAGGGTGGTGTCTAATAGAAGCCTGGAGGGAAACTGGTTTGCCTTGGGCTTCCCAGGCAAGTATCATTTGAGATAACTGCCATAGACATGTTGAAGTCTAAATGCAACTGTGAGGAGGGATGTTCATTAAATTATGTCTACATCTTAATTTTAGAAAGCTAATTGATTCGTGAAGAAAAAAAGCTACTCCTTGAATGTCTGGTTTTGGAAAATATAATGCAAGTGTAAAAACCTTTAAAGGAATCATCAATATCCTTGAGATTTCAAATGCATTTTCACACAGTATAAAACTGTATTTTCTTTTAATTATTTTATAGTTTTTTATATGTTTGAATGATACCTTTAAATTTTAATCTAATATTTTTTGTTTTTCTTTCTTTTCTTTTTCTTTTTTTATTAATTATTTCTGAAAGACATTTATTCTTTATATCAAAGAATAAACTTTTAGATCTATGTATCTTTCAAATTAATTTGCTGATTTTATAGTTCATTAATTTCAGCTTTTATTTTTATTGTTTTCCTTTGTCATTTTTTTAAACTTTTTTGCTGTTGTTTTTATTATTAAGTTTATTAAGATAAGTACTAAGATTTTCTCTTTAATAATGTGTTAATTGATGAATAATGTAATTAAAAACAACATTCTCACAATCTAGAAAATGCCACAAAGGTAAAAAAGAAAGAAAACAACTTAATTACTGAATTTACATGAAACAGGAATATGATACATGTCACAAGCAATCCGCTGAGTCCGAAGGAAATCTCACCCCAAGACAAGCAGATATGACTTACTACATACCTGTTCTTAAGATAAATAATAACTCATCCTCGAGTAAAAGGAACTGACAGCACCATTTGTCACACACTGTTCTTTCAGGTAACTGGGATGCTCATCTGTGTTTGCTAATTGGCTTAATTCGAAGGAACAATATTCTTATATCTGTGTGACTAGAGGTAGTTTCGCCACTTGGAGAGAGATGCAGATGGAAATGGGGTTCCTGCCCCCCCAGTAGTGGGTGATAAGGGCCCTCTCTTCCTTAATGAGTACAGTTCAAAGAGACGGTCCTTGAGAAAAATGGTTTCCTGGGTTATTAACCTGGCAAGAGGCTTATTTCGCTTTCAAAAGATTTCCATACATTTTAAAGAGACAAAGACTTTATATTGATGAGTTTTCTAAATACCCTAAGACAAGGGAGTGGAGGGAGAGTTGGTTCCTTTTCTTTATTTTTCAAGGAGAGAATTAAGCCTTGTGTTTTTAATGTGTATTTGCCCTTGCAAAGGAAAGCTTTTTAGTCACTGAGCTTCTGCTTAGATTCGGCTTTGCCAGGGGCCTTGCGTGTTGCCTTCAAGCTTCAGCATTTCTAGCCTCCAGGGAGAAAGGTTAATTGGGTTAGATCTAAGGAACAACAGAGCATGGACTCACAGGAGCATCGTCTTCTCGAGATTACTGAAATGGACCTAAGGAAAAGGAAATGTGATTCACAAATTGCTGGGGTGGAACAAATCAGAAAAATTTCTAGAGGATAGGATTAAAAGAGGATAGGAGGGTATGCGTCCTCATCTGGTGTATTAGGTAAAGGGGAAAGCCAGGTATCTGATTTTTTAGCAGGGACCACACCTTGGGAGATTCTGATATAACCGTGTTGGGGTACACACTTTGAGAAACACCCCGTTAAAGCTGAGAAGCTGGGCAAAATGGAAAGTGAAAAGCTCCATATCAGAAACATTAATATAATGACTGAGCAGAATAGGAAACTGACAATGAGAAAGCATATTTGAAATTAAAGCAAAAAAAAAAAATCTTAAAAGCTGGTAAAATTTGTAATATTCATGCCATAACAGATTTAAAAATGTGACAAGAACTCTTTAGCCTTCTTCTTTACCTCTGTGGCATTTGATAGGATTTAACGTCATTATCTTTTCAAACACCCCCTTCAACTTTGAATACGTTAACTATGTATTTGCATTTTATCAATTTCTTTTCTAATATATTCTGTTTTTTTTTTTAATTTGCTTATTTTATATTTTTTATTTCCAAACATCAATATCCTTTAAGGCTTGCTGGTTTCTATCGTTCTTCTCAATTTCTTCTTCAGAATGATATCCATTATACATTGATTTTTCACCAATAAGTTCATGATGATTTTCATCAATGACATTGTCATTAACCTCATTCACCATCTGCTTTTTTGACTCCAGTGGATAACACATAGTGGTGATTCTAAAGAAAGGTTCAAGTAGTCGAATGTATTGACGAGGTTATCTGATCTTGTGGGAAGCAAGGAGCGGGGTTAGAATGACATAACAGAACTCTAAAATCCTTGATGAAGTAAAAACTAATATGGGTTGACTTAGGAAGAGTTTTCAAGTGCTGAGGAAGAAGACAAGTGCATGAACTAGGAATCTGATAGGTTGGTAAATAAGTAACTTCCATAAAAGAGGATAATATATCACATGGGCAGTGGCTGCTGTATTGGAAATGTAAATAATACAAGAAAGCAGGAGTCTAGAAGTTCAAATATCAGAGCGTTTCGATTCTTCAAATGCCAAGGGTATGACCTGTAACCTGTCATCTAACAAGAGACCAGATGTTTACAAGATTCTGTTGATCCCCCAAATGCTATGGATCTATAATTCTTAACAGCAAAATAATTTAGAGACTTTGTTTTTTTATTTCCTTAAGGCTGTGCCTTCACCTTGATTAACGACTTCATTAATAAATCCTATTCTAGTCTCTGAATTTGATTCCGCCCAACTTCACCCGCAGGGCAGTGGTGTGAAGTGATTGTATTGATGTGGGATGGTGATGTTTCAGCACCTGGTTCCAGTACCGGTTCTCTGGGAGCCAGCATCCCACGCTGAAACAGAATGGCATCCTGTTTGTCCCTCTGTCCCAAGCTGAAATAGAGTGGCATCTTTTCCTGTCCTGAGAGCCTGTCATTGTTCTCACAGAGTAGCACAGAGTCAAGTGTTCAGGAAAGTCAAGAGCCACCAGCCTTGCCTTTGTATCCTTTGTACTGACTGCATCATGTAAATATTGCAACTGTATGTGGCTGGACCTGAAAAAAAAGCCTATTTTATTTTACTATTTTAATCATGGTATGATCAATAAGTGATAATGTTAAGCTCACCTGCCTGCTTGCTTTCATTTTGATCTTTTATTTTATTTTTTTATTTTTATTTCCACTCCTTTACTATGATGTAGGCTTTGGCCTTGAACATTCCTAAAACTTACTTAGAAACTGATGAATATCAAGCAACTATTCGGATAAAGCCTTTCGTTTGAATAGGCCATTAGCACAGCTCAACACATGAAGGCCTTCAATCAGTCCCAGAAAAGAGAATCAGCACTGGGGGAAAAATCATTATGCAATATGCAAAATACATGGTGTTTTAGATTAGTGTGCTATGTTTTGAGAAAAAAAAATAGAGGAAAACTTAGCTAAAAAAAGACACAAGGCACTTTGCATGTCAGTATGGGCATTTGACTTTTTTCTTCCGTTTAGTAACCTGAGTTACCATTTTTTTAGTGTCTCATAGCACTCGTTCTTTTGTTTTTCCTCCCTGCCTGCTAATCCTTAATGTTATTCTCTTTTCCTACTTTCTTAAAGAAAAAAATATATATATATATATTATAAAAATATATATATTTCATATATCATAAAAATATATGTATATATCATATATATCATATTTTATATATATATATATATATATATATAGTAGCTGAGTACAGGAAACCTATGGAAATGAATTCAGACGAGACTAGTTTAGTATATTTAAAGAGTATTAATGAGATAATGGAACTGGAGATGGTTTGGAGCCAGAAGAATAAGAAGAAATACACAGCCTCTCATGTGGCATCAGCATACATATATCTCGAGTTCTTGCCCACACTGTGACTTACAGAGCATTATTCTCCCATGCTCTTGTGACTCTAGAAAAACCCTCTTCTTAGAGGCTTAAGCCATTGGCCACATGTTTATATGACCCTCATTCATATTCTCCACCCCTTTTCTACCCCTTATGTTCGTTGGAGACCTCACACTTGCCATTCTTCCCAACGGCAAGGGATCAGTAGGTAGATCCACACAACACCCTAGTCTCTGAGCTCTTGGAGCTGCGCCTCCTACAGGAAGCTCCTTCATTCTTTTCATGACACATATTGTAGCAGATTTTGAAAATGTTTCTATCGAAATACATTTCCTAAGTAAAACAATGACAAACACACATATTTCTCTTGTAACATGAAAGAATATGAAAGACCTGTATTTAGTGCAATTTGGTAGTAGAGGAAGACTAAGCAGGCTATTAGGATGTCTTAATGTGTGTAGGAGGGTGATACCTTTTAAATCTAAATTCACACACAGAATAAAATGAAGCTAAACAAAACAAAAATAAATAAAACAATAAAAATTTAAATCAATCTGCCAAACAAAACTAAATCAAACAAAATATCTCATGTCAATTCTAAAGTGAACTTTTATAACAGTGGCAGTGGCTGCAGTGATGGTGGTGTTTCATGTCCTTTCATTACATTCTATTTCTGAACTTATGGGCAAGGGAAGATAGCATCCACTCATTTACACACAGATAAGAAATTTTTAGAAATATTTTACAATCTTCTTTACTATGAAAAAAATAAAGTACACATGTTTTAGAGTATGGTCTACATACCAAAAAATATTGATTAAAACTGATATTTTAAAGAGATTGCACAGCTTGGAGAAGTTATTATATCAGGGTCTCCATTTAAAGTTGTGCGGGTTTTCCCTACAAAGATACGAAGAGGCAATGGTACAGAATAAAATAGGACTTGAGAGCCGCTTATCAATTTGTGCATTGACTTGGGACTGCATCAGCTCAGAGCAAGGGCAAGGTTCTTGCTGAGAGGAGGAGCATTTTATAATTCATCCTTTCAATGGGAGTAATGCTTTTTCTAAGCCATACTAAGGTGTTTTAGCTTTTTTTTATGTGGGCACTGTATTCTAGGTATTCATTTCTGTATTAGTTCACTATGGCTGAGTATGACCACCCTAAAACTTGGTGCTTTAAAATAATGATTTATTATTATTAATTATTATTATTATTATTATTATTATTATATTAATAATAATGTATTTGTTCAATTATTATATAACAAATATATTAGCCTTCTTAGTCTTTCTCTACTACCAAATTGTACTAAATACAGGTCTTTTATATTCTTTCATGTTACAAGCTAACATTTTTGTTAGCTTGGGCTCAGCTGGACAATTCTGCAGATTTTACTTACAGTATCTTATGCAACTTCATTCAGCTGGTAACTCAGCTGGGGTGAAAACGTACAAGCTGGCTTTCATCCTTCAGGATCCCACATACAGAGCCTTCCATCACTCATTCGTCTAGCCTGGGCTTTTTTCCACAGTGGGGACCCAGCCCAAGAGGAAGAAGCAGAATCATCTAAGGTGTGGGCTCAGAAGCCCCAGAATGTCATTTCTGCCACATTCTCTTGGTATAACTGACATTCAAGAAGACAGTCGAACCTATTTTTAGTGTGAGGAGCTGTCTACACACATAGGATGGAGAGAATTGGTGGTGGTTATAACTGGAGATTAGTTACCAATTTCCCTTTTTTGCTTCCACTCAATGACTTGTACCAGGTTACTTAAGCTTTAATGTATCTCACTCTTTCTAGATAAAAAATGATATTAGAAAGCTACTTATCGCATAAATGCTGTTAGGTCTAAATCTGTATACCTCATATATCATTTAAAATAAGACCTGACACATAAATTAGTAATAATAATAACTATTATTATTATTATTGTCACAATTATTGTATTTATGATAATTGCTATTATTTCAATTCCTCCTTAATTGACAGCACTTTTACAGACATTTCTTTTTGGTTATTTAACAACTTCAATATTACCAGTGATGGAGTTATTTTCTATATTCTGCTATAAATAATTAAAGTATTTTTCTAATATATGCTATAAACTCTGAAAATACTGTAAGAGCTATAGTTTATGCTAACAGGATTAAGCCACCACATTCTACAAATACTGCATTAACAATATTTTCAATCATTTCAAATTCAGTAGTTTCTGCCTTTCTCCAATGTAGACTATACACATAGGAAGTTGTAACTGCTACCCTAGTACTCAAAAAAGAGATAATAATAAAAATACGTTGGAGTCTCCCTTTCAATCAGCCCTCCGTAAAGGTGGAATGGTACTAAAACGGACATAGTTTTAAACTAATAAATCCCCTTGAAATTATTTTAGTTTCATCTACTATGATCTCTACTACATCTGGCACTGCAGGAAAAGGGGCTGAATCTATTTCCTGTCTGGCATAGTGCCTACAGCACAAAAGGCACTCATTAAATGTTGTCAACTGAAAGAATAATTTATTTTTTTCTTAAAATCATTTTTTGGGTGGGTCTCACTTGTTTTCTTAGCTCTAGTTCTATATTGGATCTATATTTCTAAGTCATGATGAATTTGAAAATCAGTGTGTTCATAACTGAATCAATCACAGAAGCACAGAGTTCTAGAAAACATTTTTTTCTTCTCTTCTGAAAATAAGCTGTACTTGGCACTTCACAATCGTCTTTCATCTTCTTTATCCTACTATCCTAATTCCAGTCCTCTGTAACTTCTCTCAGGAACATTTCATTTTCTATCTCACCTATCTCTCTGCTTTGATTCTCACCCTAATATGATATGTGTTAGCTCAGATTTATATTAATAACTTTATAGCATGAATCTGATTATGTTTCTCAGGTCCAAAAACATCTTGATGAGCTCATATTTGGCAACAGGATAAATAACATACGTCTAGACTCCTATTGAAGATATCTTTAACCTAGCCATAGCTATTCAACAATATCTAAATAATTACCGAGCATCTTTCTGTGCTGTAAGTTCTGAGTATTCTTCCACATTCTAGCTTTTGTTTTTGCCACAACTTGGACTTCTCTCCCTATTTCACTTCTGAATGTCTAAATATTACTCATCTTCCTTGGCAGCACTCAAACACTGCCTTATTTATGATTCTCAAAGCCAGCATATAAAATTAAATTGGTAAGAAAATAGAATAATGGTGTGCAGAGCATGCCAAAGAAATTCAAGAAATCACTGAAAAGCAATAATATAGCTGTTAATAAGTAGAAAACAACAAAAACAGAGACTATTATATAAAGTACTTATAGTTCATGTTCTCAGCATTTCTGTCCTTCATTCTGAATTAGAGAATTACTTCAATAAATGTCTAAGCAACTAATAAAAATTAACTCAATAGATACATGAAACTAAAATATTTGATATAGATACAAAAACATTAGAAACATATAGTTGCATGTGTTGACCTTGATTCTAAAAGATCTTCAAGAAGAAAAGAAAGAACTGCATCTAGAACTTACGGTTGTGAAAGTAAAAATATAACAAAGCAGAGGAAAGCAGGGCATGGTGTTTTGATTGACAAGAGTATACAATGGTAAAAATTCAAGAAAATTCAAAAAATGGATATAACACAAATCACACAATCTTAACTGCAAAAATATTTAATTTATTTTTGTTGGAAAGCAAAAGTCACTGTTGTTCCATTTTTAACTTTCAGTGGTGCCAAGACATCTTGAAGGTGATCCTTAGTTCAGTAAACCATCTATTTTGGCTAAGACAAAATGATTTTCTGAATTTCTGCAACAGGCAGTAGTCATTCTGGAAAACTACTGATAACACTGTGTCTTTTTGTGTGTATACACACATTATACTAAAATAAAGGTACCTATGTACACACATACAAACATATACATACACTTTTTGTTTCTTTATTTAATTAAAATTTTAATGTTTTTTACATGTAAATGCATCTTAAATATAGCAACTTAACAACGTAAATTCATTTTGTTTAGTTACAATCATGATACAATTATTATTTAATCTTACAAAAATAAATCACATTTTTTGAAAATCATAGTAATACAATGCTTCGAAATACTCTTCGAAATGTGTTCTATTATCCAGTGAATACTTAATGCTGTAATGAATATACAACAGATACATCAAGAACTATTATAATTTACCTTTCTTTTCTGTTAGAAAATACTATAAAATAATAGAGAAACATTTCTAAAAGAACTCTAGAAAGTCTTTCAGTCTAATAAATGTATTTTAATGCCCCCTGTTTTTTTGGTAAGTGTTCGCTAATTATGAAGGTGATCAGAAGTTTAAAACACTTGACAAAATGTAAACATGAGAATTCACAAGGGAATCATGACTACATAAGATCTCATTCATATAAACATGCTGTCCATCATCATAACAAATGCTCATTTCAGGAGATCTCAGTATCAGCAGCATTGGGGTGAGAATCAGTCCAATGTTCCTCTTGCACCTAGATATAAATAGCAACTCATACAAATTTAGGAGAGAGAAGAATATCTCAAACATTTTCTCTTAGATAATCTCTTGAGCTAGATTTTTCTTAGCAACCATTCAAGGATTGAAAAATAAAATTTTGCTTCTAAGCAAAATCCATAACCAGTGGTTTTACAATACATTATTAATAGATTTTATTATACAAAGTTATTAATTAAAAGCATTTTTAAATAAAGGAATGAAATAACAACATATATATTATACTGGAATGTTTATGTATAATGAAACTTTCTGGAAGGATCATTTTATTTGAGTAAGCATACGTTTTTTTTATTTTTTAATTACAGTTGGCATACAATATTATATTAATTTCAGGTGTACAACATAGTGGTTAGACATTTATATTACTTAATCACCTGATGGATCTAGTAACCGTCTGACACTATACATAGTTATCACACTATTAGTGACTGTACTCCTTATACTATACTTAACATCCACATAGCTACAAGTTTGTACTTCATAAATTATAGCCTCTACAGAGAAAATGGAAGGATTATCCAAAAGATAAATCACATCATATCATTGCTCGGCTCAATAATACCCAATTACTCAGAATGAAAAAGCACTTGGAATCAAATGTAATGTCCTTCCTGTGACCTCAAGGGTCCGACCTGTTTTGTTAATAATAAATCATGTCAAGCATCTTTTCATATACTAGGTTGACATGAATATATCTTCTTGGGTGATGTGTCTTTTCAGATCTGTTGCCATTTTGAAAATTTTGGTTATTTGTTTATTATTGGGTTTTAAGGTTTTTTTAATATATGTATATTTTAGATTCATGTCCTTTTCAGATATGGGTTTTATAAATATTTTTCCCCAGTCTGTGTCTTGTCTTTTCATTCTTTTATCTTTCACACAGAATTTATGTTTAATTTTTTTGAAGCCTAAATTATCCATTTTTCTCTTTTATGTATCATATTTACATATTATGCTACTAAAAAGTCATTACCAATCCCAAGGCAACAATTTGCAATTTATTTTTTTCATTTAACAATAAAGTATAAACATTGTTTCCCTGTATATTAGCATTGCACAAGCAATTTTTAATTAAAAACACAATATTATTTATAACAGCACCAACAAATAAAATGTTTATATATAGCTATAACAAAATAAGCACCAGATCGATATATATACAACTACAAAAATAAAGGAATCAAAGATGATGTAATCAATGGAGAGATAATCCATATGCATGGATTGTAAGATTTGATATAGTTGAGATATCAATTCTTTCCAGATTGATCCATACATTTAACACACTCTTGATCAAAATCTCAGTCAAATCTTTTGTGGAAATCAACAAAAAGAATCCAAAGCTTATATGAAAAGGCAAAAAGACTCAGAATAGCAAACACAATAACTAAAGAAGATCAGATTTGGAGAACTGACACTACCCAAGTAAGATTCTACTTACTGTAAGACAGAGTGATACTAGGAAAAGAATAGACAGACACATACATCAAGGAGCAAAATAGAGAATCTTGAAATGGGTCCACACAATTATAGTCAGCTAAGATTTGCAAAGGAGCAAAGAATTTAAATGCAGAAGGCATAGTGTTTTCAATGAATAGTACTGGAACAAGTGGACTCCCTGATGTGTGGATGGGGGCGACCCACGCATAGATCTGAAAAGTATACAGCATGGAAAGACTACACGACACAGCTCTGTGTGGGCTCTTATCTTTTCTTTTCTCCTTTGTTCTCTTCTCCCATGCTCTCTACTGCTCAAGCATTCTATGGCAGTGATGACAGAAAATGGTAGTGAGAACCCTCTGAAGCCAAACTTCTAATGGAGAATTATCAGCTCATTTAAACATTTAAAATATGTTTAACGTCCTCACTGTTTTATCATACACTAAACACATTTGATCTGGTATTCTAGAGCTTTAAAAATGCCTCTTGTCAGTTTTCAGTATAAACCATTTACATTTATTTATTTTCAGAAGAAGTCCACGGTTATACAAATATTAAAGAATACATCATTTTTATTTGTAAATCTTATAAGCCAAGATATATTCATATTAAGAAAAGCTATGTTAGAGAAATGATAAATTTTCATGTAGGGGAAAATGTCAGAAAGCCAAACATCAATATATCAAATTTTTCCCAGGAGTTAGTAATTCACAATGTGGCTTATAAAAATTTATCTTTTTTAGAGTCTAAAGATTAAGGAGTGAGATACTGAATCATATTTGTGGAAAACCTCAAATGAAAGAAAACAGAAGATAAATTTTGAATATTTGTGATGCTAAGAAATCAGTTTTACTTATGCCTGTCAAGTTAAAATATTATGTAGACCAATGAATATTCTTTTTCAATATGTTTTTACATCTACAGGGTACTATTTATACCTCACACCTTCTAATCCAAAAGTTATTAATTTTCCAATTCAGTCACCTCTTTAGAGGTTACTATATTTGTCTGTTATTTGATTCTGCCCCTTTTCTCTGAAATTCATTAGGTGTGGCCTAGAAAATTTAAAAAAATAATTTAACATTTAGTTTGAATTATGGACTTAGGGTAAATGCTCCTGTATGTCACCTTTTATTTTAATATTCTGTGATTCTGTGAGTGTATAACCTGGTTGTCACAAAGCAAGTGTTCTATAGTGTTAGCAGCTATCAGTGTAGGTGTTGTTGTTACATAAACTTTTATACAAACAGAAGTTTTTATTTCAAAATATAGATCTAGCTATAGTTCTAGCTATTGTCTGATTTTATAGTACAGGTGTTTACAATGTGAACCCATAAAGATGTGCCTTTTAGTCTAAAAAAAAAACTTTTGAAAAAGAAATATTGACAGCTGTATATTTTGAAATAGACTCTGTGCACACATACTATCTTTTTTTTTTTTTTCAGAAAGAAAACTTCCAGTAGAGTAAAGACTGAAAGTCATGTCTACTATGCCAAAGTAAGTGACTCTACTATTTTATGTGTGTCTAGAGTCATTGCTCTAGGGTTTGCTTTGTTGTTTTATTACCGTAAGGGGTAACCTCTGAAGGTTTAATGTTTAATGCAAGTTTCAATGTCTTTAAAATACTGTGTGGAACAACAAAAGCAAAAACAAATGGATGTATCTGGATGCATATCGGGAACAGATATTAAATTTACAAAGATAAAAGAAAAGATTGGGATTTGGATTAACTGGCATAATAAAGGTATTTTTAATCAATGGAACTCACTACTTACATTGTAAGGTAAACAAGCAAGGCAAAATATTTCAAAGGAGGCAAACAGAGAAAGAGAAAAAAAATGGTAAGTTTTTTAGAAGCATGGGGAAAGATTTTTATGGCCAGAAATATCTAGTTACTCTAGTAGAATCAGTGAAAGCACAGGCTAAAATTAAATAGAGGAGGATGCACCTATTGTGGCCATGCTCTCACATCTTCCTGAATTCAATTAACTGTGTAAGATGTAAGACAAGCTTTGCTGTTCATTTAAAATATATTGTTTATTGACTGTATTTAAAAATGCCGATCAAAAGGCAAATGCCATAGTTTAGATCTTTGCCAGGATAATTACTTGGATTTCCAAATATTTGGAATAGCCATGTGTTCTTGTATTTATTTGTGCATTTGTGAGATTTTAACTAATTTATTTAACAAATATATGATTCCTACTATGTGATTGAAATTGTACTGAGGTTGATGGTATGACAGTAAAAATAATTTACAAAAGTTTCTGGCATTGTAGAGTTTATATTCTATTTAATAAAATAAATCAATGAATCTCTTAATATATAGAATTATAAATTCTGTGGGAAAGGTAGATTAGCAATAAGAGATAGAGCCTGCAGCAGTTTTATATCAAATGGGAAATCAGTGAAGACCTCACGGATAAGATGAAATCTTAGTAAGTATTGGAGGAATTAAGTGAAAGGACATCCAAGGCAGAGGGACTTGTATATGCAAAGGTCCTGAGGTAGAGTTATGCAAGATGTCCTGAGTGTGGAACAGAATGAGTTTAGTGGCAAATAATAGGTAAAAGTTCTCAACGGTAACAGGATGTCATGGTATTGGACCTTGTGGGTCATTTCAGCAACTTCAAATTTTACTCTGTATGAGAAGGGAATCCATTAGTGGATTTATAATTATATAGTGGCAAGATCTGAGTTATTTTTTAACATACAGAAACAAGAAAAGAAACAGGGAGATAATATAAAAGGCTATTGGAAATAATCCAGTTTAGATGTGATTGATTGTGGCAGCAGAGGTAATGAAATGTAGCCAGATTTTGGATACATTTTCAAATTATATCAACATGATTTCCTGACCATTTGGATGTGGTGGCAATTGGGGAAGGATTATTGAGAAAGACAGAGATGTAGATCAATTAGATGTGGACATGTCATCTCGTGGGTACTTGGTGATAAAGAGAAAGATGTAAGATACATAGGTATACCAAATCAAAAGATATGTTACAGATAGAAAAAATAAATACTATATGAAGTACACACTGTATATATCATTTAATCAACAATTTGATGCAATTCTAATAAAAAATTTTGAGTTTTGTAAGAAACTTAAGCTAATTCAAGAATGTATATTTAAGAACAAAAGAAAAGTCAATACATTTAAAAAAGTAGACAAATAATATATATTTTAAGATATCAAGACATAACATAAAATTATAGAAATCTCTGCAAACTGGTGTTGGCATAATAAAGTAAAAATATACCGATATAACAGAAAAAATAAAGAAACATGAATAAATGGGAGTATTTTGCGATGGAACAAGTATAATATGTAAGTTGAAAAATTAGTGATTATTGATAGATGGTCTAGGGAAATTGATTATCCATAGGAAAAAATAAATTGGATTTTTACATCATGCTGAGTGCAATACTCTATTAAAATTTTAATGAGAAAATCAAAATAGATAAATATCACTTAGGTAATTTTTTTTTAATTAAGAAGTACACAATGTAAAAAATGATTGGTGAGTTTTACTGCATTTAATTTAAAAATATATGTTAATTAAGAAAATACAATAAAGTCATCAGGTAAGTCACAAAATAAAGATATTAAAAATAAAATTAATTCACAAAAAATTTTATTTAATATATATTAAAATAATGTCAATGAAATGACAAAAAACTTATAGAATCATAGGAAAAAGAAAAGAAAAATTGTTTTAGAAATGTGGGAGCAGAGCCGGCTGATAGATTTCAAAAGATATTTCATCTCATTATTAATCTGTGAAGTACAAATAAAAACCACAATAAGATACATGTTTATAGCAGCTAAATTTCAAGTTTTAGTGAGAATATATAGGAATAA
Organism: Macroglossus sobrinus; assembly: GCA_004027375.1. NCBI lineage: Eukaryota > Metazoa > Chordata > Mammalia > Chiroptera > Pteropodidae > Macroglossus > Macroglossus sobrinus. Next base: position 59,392 of record PVKZ01002602.1, on the reverse strand, counting down.
ACACTTATGCACTGCTAGCAGAGTATAATTTGATCAATCACATTGGAATCTAGAAAAATGAAAATATATGTTAAATGAATACCTTGTATTTTTATATTTAAATAATGTTATTTACCTGTATGTTAGGAAATACAAAAGATGTTGCACTAGCAAAATCAAAATAAGAAAAACCTATAAATAATCGAATATTCACCAGGATGATAAGGTAATTTATGTATTTTGACAAAATGGATTATTTCGCAACTATGAAAAGTAAATGAACTAGAGCAGATGTTAGTAAACTTTTTCTGTAAAGGTCCAGAAAGTAAATATTTTAGGCTTTGAGAACCTCATATATTCTCTGTCTTATGTACTTATTTTTTAAAAAAAACTTTGAAAATGTATGTTTTAAAAAGAAGTTTTAGTTCATAATCTAAAAAAGAAAATAAAAAACATATTCCAAGTTTGTTTCACTGGCCATAGTTTGCTGACCACAAATATGGACATACCAACCAATATTTATATTTATGATCTCATAAACATATATCTGAAAAAAAGTGAATATTATATTGTATATATTAAACATTTATATTATATATGATATATAGTAAGTCCTGTGTTGTATAACAAGAAATGTTTTTATTAAATATTATATTAAAAAGTTCAATATATAAAACTTAATTATATATTGCTTAGTGCTTCATATATGTAGAGATTCTATCTCTTTAAGAAGGCATATAAATGATCAAAACAATATTTAAAGCATTGCTTACCTCTGAAGAGGAGAAAGCAATTATAGTTAGAGTGGCATCCAGAAGATGCAAACAGCACTGGGAATGTTTCCTTGTAAGAGGATATTTTCAGTACATAAGTGTGTATTTTATGTACATATTAAAACACTATATAGACATTATATAAACAATTTTGTGCGCATTTAATATTTAGCTTAAAAATATTTATATAAATGTGAATAGAAATTGATTGATATATAAATACCAGAGAAACTATCATTTAAAACCAGATATTTTCAAATGGTTAATTATTTAAGTCCTTCCTCTTTTACCTTTTCTTTCTGCTTATTATACCTGCATATTAATAAAATGAGTGTGCAAATATACTCAGATCTCTAAACTCAAGAATGATGCAAACTATACAAATTCAGAAGAAACATACAACTGATACTTGCAACTAGTCCTTCATTTAGAATTGTGATCAGACAACCAAGAATCCTGAGATGTTTGAATAGCGTTAGAGAAATAATAGCATTAAAAAGAAAAACACATTTAAGAGAAAAACCCATAAAGAAAAAAAGTCTGACAATTGTAGAAACAGTCTATTATTACACTCAGAGAGTTTTTAGTTCTAAAATAAGGAGATTTTATTTTAAATAAAGAACAGTCTTGCTATAAAAACAAAATGATCAGAAAATTAAACTTTTTATGAGAAAGTTAAAGTATTATATTAAGTATTGGAATTGGTTAGAGACTTAAGATTTTATCTGGATGATAAAATTATTTTTTTTTATAGTGTAGAGTCAAAAAATATCAGTGAGATGGAAACTATTTGAGAAAAATTGGGTTCTAATATTAGGAAGTTCTGATTTTCATTTTATAGCTGGAAGGAGGGGGGAAATGGAAGAGAGGGAATATTGAAAGGTGTAATTAAGAATAAACTCAATATTCAGTGCATAATCTTTTGGTACAGAAACTTGATTCTCCTTTGCAAGAGTCCAGTGTGACTGCCAGTCACAGTGGCACTCGGTTAGGGTTAGGTAAGTGACTGAAGGAAAGGTAATTTAACATTTTTTTTTGTTTTTAATTATTTCAGTTTTTAAGACTTTGTTTTAACCTGTGAGTTAAGTATCCCCAGTTACTGTTGTTTGTTTGTTTGCTTGCTTGCTTGTTTGTTTGTTTGTTTGTTTGTTTTTGAATAAATTCAGTACTTATGTAGTACTGACCATTACTTATGAAGATCTTTGGAGAATTTTCTTTGAAAATAATTATTTTAAATAGGGCAGTATGTATTCTAATAAATACACAGAAGTACTCATTTCCATGGGAAAATGGTTTTACAGTATTCTCTCAGACTATATTTTAAGTTACTTTTACATGGAAAGAAATGGTTACTTAAGGGATTTAATCGTGTCCATCAATGTAAAATGTGGCTCAGTAACGCATATTCATTCTCCTGCCAGTTCCTTAGAGATTCTTCTCAGTCTTCCTGGCTGGTTATTCCCTGATGTCTTAGTTTTGGTTCATCCAAAGAAGTTCTGGGTCTGTCCCTCTCCTCTTCCCCCTACCCCCTCTCCCTTTCCCCTCCCTTCTCTCTCTCTGTCTCTCTCTGTCTCTGTCTCTGTCTCTCTCTCTCTCTCTCTCTCTCTAGAGTTCCACTAATTGTCCAAGTGAGCTAATCTGGTCACATGCTTTAAATAGCATCTATGTATTAATCAAAATTAAATTATATTCCCAGCCTGTACTTCTCTGAACTTTAGACTGAATCCCAAATGTAGGCTTGACACTCCACTTGCAAAATATATAGCACACATCCCAACTTAACGTGTCCAAAAACTAACCGCTGATTTCTCTTCTTTTAAACCTTCTATTATTAAATAAACCAAATTTATTTTTCTGAATTGCATAGCCCCCAAATCTTGGAGTCATTCTTGACTTCAGTCTTTCTCACACATCCCCACATCTAATGCACACCAAATCCTGCAAACATAACCATATTCATCTATTGCACACTCTTATTCCCCATCATAGAATTTTGCAAGAGCTAACTACTCTTCCTGCTTCTAATTCTGTCATGCCTAAGATCAGTCCATTTGCAAAACAGCAGACAAAGTGATGTGTACTTTAAAAATATAACAAGATCTCAAATTACTTAACAGCTTAAAACTCCACTCGCCTTCACACCTTTTTCAAGATAAAAACCATTGTCTTTACAATGGCAATCCAACCCAAGGGGGATTTATCTCCTATTATCATTGACTAAGTTCACTCTGCTCCAGACACATTGGGTTTATTATTCTTTTACTGCCTTTGGTCTGAGAGTTTGAGTTTGCTTTTATCTTCCTGTAATGTTTTTACTCTAGCCACCTCTGTCAATAACTCCCTTACTTCTTTAGTCATCTTCTCAAATTTTCTGCTTTCAGGGATGAAAAAGTAATAACTTTAGCCACCTTTTCCAGGCAGTCTTCAAACCCTTTGCTTCCAAAGCTTTTATCACTGTTTACGGGAATTATAATTACTTGCTTTTTTTTAAATTGACTATTTCCTCATTCTAGAATGTAAGTTCTAAAGTACGATGGATTTTTATCTATTTTGTTCATAGCTGTACCCCCAGACACTTAAAACAACCATTTTATTGTAGCATGAGTAATGAAGAAATAGTTAGATTAATCTATCAATTATTTTTTAGTACTTGCAGTTTAGTCTATCAGAAATGATAAATAAAAGTTAAAAATTGTAACACTTTTTTTTTAAAAAAAGAATTGACAATTATGTCACTGTATTAATCAAACATTTTATTGGTCACTTTTTTCAAGCATTTGCAAATTACTCAGATACAGGTACAGATTTTATCTGCGAAATATAATAAAGTGTTAAGGCACTTTTCTATAAATAAAACATACATAGAAATTAAATACACTGTCATTGTGAGCTGTGATTTTCATCTGAGTTACAGGACCTTAGTCAGTGCTATTTAATGATATAGATTATCAGTGTGAAATGAATTCATATTTTTATTCTATTACTGCCTTCCTGAGAAATACCGATCATTTTATTTAATCTAGTCATCATCAGATTTACCAGGCACAATGACAATTTTTCTATCAAAAGATAGTTTGCAAATGGTAACACTATATGTTCATGAGACATATTGAACTTTTCTTGGAAAGGCTATAAATGAATTTGAAGAAGCACTTTTGGGAGAACAAGGTGGTCGAGCATATGTTCTAGTAAAAAACCATGCTTGCCACAACTCCGCACATGAGGACAAGATCCTGACAATGCCCCCTCCAACACATATTTTTAGCTCTTTCTATTGTCACCACAGCAACACCTAAATAAGTGACTGCAGCTAGAAATTAAGATAGAAAATGCACACGCTACTATCTTTATGATCCCCACACACCCTGTTGCCTAGAATTCAACCAACCATCTGTCTCTCCATGCAATTCTCACAAGTATAAGAAGGTAGAGGTTAAGGCTATCAAAAAAGTGTGATAAGTTAAGAAGCAAATTTACTTACTTATTATTGTTATCCCAGTACTTAATTGGCGTGAAATATAACAATATTAAATTCAATGAGTCTATTTAATATTTTCTCAAATAACTAACAGAGAAGTAAAATTCTTTGATCTCTTTTAAAAAATGGCTATTTATAATACTATAAATACTAAATATAAGATAATAAATAGCATAAATAATAATATAACTATTTTAAATGTTAATACAAATAATTTTAGAAATAACATGTCATAGGCATAACATTTTTTAAATCAGATAATTGATAATATTACTTTGTACAAAGGAAAAAAACTCTAAAATGACATGTCTCCACATATAAAGAGTTAAGTGACAAATGCAGATGATCTCTGAGATATGTCTAATGTATTTTTAAATCTACAAAGTCTTTATTGTTGAGCCTCTCTCTGTAATGGACTGTATAACTAAAGATCACTTAAGTTTATTACATGTAAAACTCACATTGTCTGAATAAATAATTTTTAGTCTATCCAAACAGATAGAGCAGAGATCTTTTGATCATCTAGCTAGACCTATAAAAATTCAAGATTACAAAAATGTCACTAAGTAGAGAAGCAAGAAAAACACTTTCATCTATGTTTTCTTCAACTATTCATGAGTTTCTTCAAGTGTATTCTGCAGAAAGACTCATAATTTTACTTGAGGACACAAAGCCTTAGTCAGTATATTATACTTCTAGTTCAAAGCATGCAAGAAAACCAAACTAGCAAAGCAAAGTTATTTGATGTTGTTTTGTGTTAGAATCCAGGGAAAATAACTACTTTGATCAATTTGCTGCCTTGAAAATGTCCTCTAGTCGAACTGCTCAAGAGTAGTCTTTGATACTGATTTCAGAGTGTGCCAGTCCTCAATTGAATTTGGTGCATAGTTTTGGAAAAAGAAAGAAAGACCAAGTTTTCCAAATTCTTATATTGTATTAATTTCTATCTCAAATAAATAAGAAAAAAATTTGTTTTCTGTTTTAGTCTTAGGGCCCCAAATTAGAAATAATTTTGGTGTATTTACCCAGATTGCAGAAAAGAAATGATATATAAAAGTGAATATAAGTATTTAAAAATGTACAATAGTTGCAATGGGCTTAAAAATGGCTGGATATAAAAACACCTTCATTATATCTTATACATTTAGAAAAAAAGTTTGTTAAATTAAAATATGAAGAAATTGTCCAAAAGCTTCTTTAAAATTGAAATGTAATATCTATTTCATATTATTGAGGGATAGTAGATGGATTCAAAGACAAAGTTTTGAGCCAATACATATAACTGCTTATTTCTGTGTTTAACTAGTTAAGATAATATCTTAAATAGTAGGAAACATAGAAAGAGGGATGTAAAAATTATTATATGTTACAGATATTATTTATGTATTCATTATATGTCAACACTTTTATTAAAAATAGTTTTAAATAATCTTCAAATAAATTGAGAAATATATATTATTATTCAAGTTTTAATATTATATGGCTATTATGCCAGAGTCTAAAGGCAATCACAAAGCTCGCAAGTGACCTTGCTGAAGTTTGAATATTTATTATCTAGCACAAAAGGTATCACATAAAAACATAACATATTACTATTTATGGGCAAACCTCCAAATTAGATTTCATGATGTAGAAAATTGTGCCATTTTTAGAGATAATACGAGCAACTGCATCTTATTTAAACTATGAGCTTAGAGAATGAAATTATCCAAAGTCATCACACTCAATTCCAGAGTACTTCTACAGTAAGAACAGGAATAAGGAACTATCTTGGTTGAAGTTCTTATTATAGAAACAAAAAACAGTGTGTGTAACCAAACAAGTTCTCTACAATTTGCTGAATGTATGTATACTTCAACAACCAAATACAGAGAATTTTGGATGAATTTTTAAAATTTTGCTTTCATAGATATAATGCAACATCCAGATATGTATATATTTTTGAAAAATAGAGATTCAAATGCTTTATATATAATGTATGACTAATTTTCATAAACAAAATAAAACAATGTTTTCCAACAAGTACAATTGTCAAGGAAAATCTCTCTGATTCTTTACCATTTGTATAAAATTGTGCTTTTGGTACAGAAGCAAAATTCAGTCTTTTAAATTGATGTTATTGAAATGCAAGTCAATTATGTCTATGCCTTTTTAAAATATCTTCTTATTTCATATTAATAAGTTCCAGTTATCAGACATACCTGAAAAGAGTAGTTTTTAAAGGTAAAAATGCAAATGTCTTCATTTCAGAAATTGTTCAAAATGAAACAAAGTAATAGTTTATATTCATCAAATATAATTTCACATTTTCGTTTAATAGGAACTATTAACTACCTTCTTCTATATAAGATACTTCTGTGGTATATTTAAAGAAAGACTAAAACAAGAAAAATATGCCACAGATACTATAGCAATTTTCTACATGTCAGTTTAAAAATATTCTATTGTTAATAATTATATTTCTATAGATTTTTAAAATTCATACATCAGTTAATATTCATCCTTATCTAATGTCTCTTAAGATCAATAAAAGCATCAGTACTACAGACACTCTGTAAAAAAATTGACCAAATGAACAAATTATTTGAATAAACCCTAAGGATCTTTGGAAAACTACTATTTGAATGCTTAAAGTCACTATCAAAAGATATTTTAAAACACTCCAGAAAGTTTCCTCTAACACTTTTACTTTAAAATATACATTTCTCTATCAAATTTTCAATTGTATAGCTCTAAAAACACATACAATCGTCTTTAATCACTTTTATTTATTTTAACACATCTCTTTTCCTGTTATGACATAAGAGTGAGGAAGCAAATGAAAAAGTTGCAAAACATATAGTGAGATAACTATGATCTTAAATAGGCAACAGATTTTTCCTATTGAAAAATATTTTTAACATTTTGATGGAAAGAAAATTAGAAGAATCAAAGTTATCTGATGTTATTGCAATTTAATTTGAACAACATTAATGCATCAACAAAAGTCAAATTTTCATCACTATTTTCCTCTTCACTATAATTAACATATTATTGATAATAAAATTTATTTTTGCACTAAATTCACTCCCAGTATACATGTTTGTCTTATTTTTTTGACTTTTTTATTTTTGATTACTCTGAATCTAGAGGGGGGGAGAATGTACAAAATTTAGCAGATTACCGTATATATGAAAACTAGTAAATTATTCTATTAACTGTTTTAAAGAGAATTTTAAGAGCTCACAGAACTTACACAGAGGTGCATTGTCTGCAAATATATTTTGAGTTAATGTTTATAAATGTTAAAAAATCCTCATGTGTAAAAATTTAAATAATAAATATTAAAATTTGGGTTTCAGGAACTAATTTCTAGCTTATTGTCTAGCTCCTTAAAGTAGACACAAAATAATTTAACTCTCTTAGATCCCAAATTAATAATATTTAAAATCAAAGGTATAGGTTAAGATTTATTGTTTGAAAATGATTTCATAACTGCTGTAATGCCCTTAAGTACCTTAAGGCTCAGTACCATTCCTCTCCTAGACCTCCCCATACCTTCCCCTGGCCCCAGGGTTCCTAAAAAGGTAGGAGCTGTTTGTTCAGGGCTCCAAATAGTGAGACCATTCCGCCCATCCATACTACATGTCATCTGACCCTTACCTGATGCCATAATGAGAAAAACAGAGCATTGGGGAGCTGGTGCTGTTTTCCCTTGCCTTGTACCTGACCTGCCACAATAAGTGAAGAAGTATTTTATTTGGCTTATTGTCCTACTTCCACAGCTCGTGTGTGTGTGTGTGTGTGTGTGTGTGTGTGTGTAGGCCATAGCATTTCATTCCTAAACAACTTTATGAAGAAACATTATTATTATTGCCATATGAGAGATAAAGAAATTACAGCAGAGAGAATGTTTTGCACAGATTCATATATTGATTAACTAGAGAAGTCAAACTTTTATTTGATATATTCCTGCAGGCATTCTTTTTTCCCCTCTGTAATATTACACAAATTATTTGCTTCTTTGTTTAAAATCTGTTAATTTCTAGTACTACTTCCCAGAGGTAATTCCGATAAATACTACTATCATATTATTTGAATATATATTTGTACACATACACGATTTATACGTATATAATATATATACCTCTTATGTCAAATCTTTTTACAATTTATTTTTACTTAAGGAAATATTTTATGTATTTCATAATATATCTATTTATATACACATAGACTTAAGTCTTTTTAATAAACTGACAACAATCTTTTGTATTTAACCATCTATCTTTATGCCTATTTAAGTTTCTTTCTTTTGTTGTTATTTATTTTTACCTACAAGTTTTTGCTTTATAAAAGATGCTACATTAATATCGTTGTAGGTTGAAGTGTGTCTTCCCAGAATTTATATGTTGCAGTCCTAAACACTCAGTACCTCACATGTGGCCCTATATGGCTGTAAGGTCTTTATGTGGATATGCAAATTAGAGTGAGATCATTAGGGTCAGCCCTAATCCAATATGACTACTGTTTTCTTAAAAAGAGAATTTATACACAAACACCCATAGAGTGCCCGAGCCCTCCGGCTAAGATAGAACAGTTCCTGAGGGGGAGTGAGGATTGAGAAAAGAAAGAGAGAGAGACAAAGAGACAGAGACAAAAGATAGAGTGGGGCGGACTAACAGTAAATACTGTGCCCCAGAGTTTATTAAGCACAGCATATTTATACCCTTGGAAATGCATGAAGCAAAACCCACACATATTCTAACAATTGCTGACATTTACATAAGTTCTCTCACAACCTCTTTCATCCTGTTCTCTGTCTCCCATTCCCTGGGGCAAGGGACATTCAACTCTTTCCATTAAGCCAAACTTCCTCCTTCTTCATAGAGCCCACCTGCTCTGCAAACTTCTAGTTTGCAGGCAACTTTAATCCTGTCTGCAAGACAGGCAACAGAAATGGCTCCCAACAGTAGAGGGAATATAATAGGAAGAACATAAAAAGACACAGGGAGAACACTGCCATCTGTTAGCAAAGAAGACAGTCCTGAACAGAGCCCTCCCTCACAGCCCTGCGAAGGGCACCCATGGCACCCCAATCGCAGACTTCCAGCCTCCAGAGCTGGAAGATGACCCATTTCTGTTTTTTAAAGCCACTCTGTGGTACCTTGTCATGGAAGCCATAGCAAATTACTACATCTATATTTTCAAGTAATTCTTGAATGTAGTAGATTTCTTAAGTTTTGTTCTATAAGTCCAAATTGTTCTGAAAAGTTTTAAATTAATATTATCTACAACAGTTTTAATGTTGGAAATGCACTTAAGAAATCATTCTCTCACAATTTCTACATATAAAAACACTACGTGTTTCTTTGGCCAGAGGGACACTGATAGGTCTGGGTGACAACATGCTTCTAGAATATTTTTGCTAACATTCAATTTGTGACTGTGAAGGCGTGGAAAGGTTTGACCCAGCGTTTGGAATTTAGATGACTCTAGTGCAATCTGATGCTTAGGTTATGGAATAAATTTAAATTTCTTTTTTGAATTCTAACTTAGTATATAGTCAGTGCCTGGCATAAAGCTGCTACGAGAATATTGAATGGATGGATGGATGAATGGATGGATTGTGTTTCTATTTAAAGACACCGAGAAAACCAACTCAAAGCTCTCATAGCTCACAAAGCCATCAACTTTACTCAGGGACATCAAACCATTCAAAACTTGTAACTGCAGGAGGGAAAAAAATCAGATCCTTTATTTTTCTGAGGACTTACAAATTTTTAGATTCACTCTTAAGAGGTGCATTGAACTTTGTCCCCATTGATAAAGAGCCCTGAGATCAGTGAACTCACAAATTTGAGAGGATTGAAAAGCTTTGGAATAAAAATAAAGTCTTTTTTTTTTTTTTACAGAAAATTTTCATAGTACTTTAAACTGGGTCATGCTTAATGTTCTGTGGCTTTGTTAGGAAAACTTTGAGTTATCCAGTTTCTGCCATTTTGGTGCAACTCATTTTAAAAAAGAATAGATGATGCATAAAATGATTTATACCTATCACCATGTCACACCCTTTCTGTAATTTTTAAGTAAATTCATTAGAGTTTTAGAATTCCTGCTACATGTGTGGATATATTTGCTAAGCTCAAAATAGTTGTAGTTTCACAGAGTTCCTACATTTTCTTCTCCACTAAAATGAAAACCCATGGACACATGCCTTCTAAATTAATTTTACTGAGGCTATGTGGCTGTCTTCTACAAAAATGTCTGACACACACTAAATTCTCAAGAATTATTTACTGATAAGTAATTAGCTGACAATGATCATCAGTGAGGCAAACCTGGATGTCAAATTGTGATGTTTTATTTAACAGCTGTATTCCACAATTGAAAAATATATCTCGAGTTAGTTTACATGGAACCTAATATTTTAAATATTAAACTTGTCAACAGATCCTTTCCTTCTGACCTGCCACATTTAAGGTGGTGTCTGTCACTCTTTACCATTTTCTGTTGGTACCATTGTAAGGAAACCACTAAAATCTCTCACCTGGGCGATCTCTGTAGGCTCCTAACTCATCTCCCCAATTTGCATTCGCTCTCATTCAGTCTGTTCTCAGTCTAGCAGCCTAAAAACTTATTTTAAACTCAGTTGAGCATATCGCTCCCTCGTCCGCTCACCCCTCTCAGAGTTCTCTGTCTGCTCCCTCACACCCTTCAGTCTTTCTCTCATGTCACTCTCTATGGACAACTCTTCCTAAAATTGAAATCTAGACCACTCCTAACACTACCTGTGCCCCTACCTTGCTTTATCGTTGCCATTACATGGGTCACCAGTTAACATATTTAGTGTTTGTTTAATTTGTTCATTATTTATCTCAACATTAGAGTGTAAGCTCTACGAGAGAAGTGTTTATTTTGTTCACTACTGTATCTGCTCTGCACAGAACACTTTGATATATATGTTGTTATTATTCATTAGTATTTTGAATAATATTTTATTATCTATGAGAAAGATAATAAAAAATGTGAACATAACTGACTCATATGTAAATCTATTAATTGATATAATAGTGGGATGAGACTAATAGGTGTGCCATAGGATAATTCTGCATCATTTAAGGGACTCTCTATCTCTATCCATCTATCTGTCCATCTATCTATCTATCTATCTATCTATCTATCTATCTATCATCTATCTATCGATTGATCTATCTATAAGTATCATCTATCTATCATCTATTTATCTATCTATTTATCTATCTTCATTATCATCTATCACCTATCTATCAATCTATCATCTATCATCTTTCATCTAACTAACATCATCTATTAAAAAACCTATAATAAAATTTAAAATATAAAATTGGAGGTATGGGGCATTTATGAAGGTCTGAACTCATATGATTATGACCAGCAAGTAAGTTCTCTGTAGCCCCTAATACCAAATTAAAGACCTAGACCACATTTGCATGAGCAAAAGCTCCACAGATGGTCAGCAAACAAGAGAGCCACATTTTTTTTTACTAAGTTACTGCATTTTTTAATATTAAATTTTAGCAGTGTTCATCCTCCTGTGAGGTCAACTGATGATTTAAATTGTATTTTTTAACCTTCCTTATAATGTTCTGGTTTAGTTATTTTAGAAAGTTAGAGAATCACTAATCTGAGAGTGTATAAAGGAGAAGACAGGCAAATATGAACTTGAGTTTCCTAAATATATTTCAACCAAGAACGTTGTGGATGTATTGTCTTTAAAAGTTTCTAGATTTTTTTCTGTTCTATTTAAGAGTATTTGACATTAATAGAATTGTGCAGCTGATTCAGTGGGTGTAATGTTAATTAAGATAGACAATGAAAGTATACTACTGCCCCAAAGATTTTAAACATTTGAGTATGTTTTTAAACACACATCAAATATATCAAATCTTTTAAATAAAAATTAGGAGAATTAATCCATACACCATTTTATAATTCCTTTGAAATTTGTATTATTTTACTGAAAATTGCCTATACTACTAACACTTAATGACTTTAAAAATACAAAAACTGCTTATTCTGTTTTCAATCAAGTTACTGGAATTTAGGCAGTAGCTCTTTTTTTCACTTGCCTCTTGTATCTGAGCATAATGGAGTGTGGCTCAGCTTTAAGAAGAGAGTAAGTAGTATTTTTCCATTAACATCTAATTAAGATACTCTTGCCAAAAAAATTTAGTGCAGTGATAATGGGGTAAAATACACTTGATTACCATTAGAGTAAATTTTAAAATGATTACAAGAGGTTTTTTTAATAAGCATACTTTTAATATTTTAAATTTCACTAAAAAATGGAAAATTTAGAAATATCAACAAAATATCAACAAAACTTTATGAAAGTCATGCATGCATGAAGATTTTAGTCTCTAAAAATTTTACTGTAATTTGGACTTTATATGAAGAAAATACATTCATGTAAAAATACATCTGCTAACCTTTACTTAATTTCGAATTAAAATCTCTCTATGCTACCACATTGACAAAATAGAGCAAAAAAGAAAGAAAAAAAAGAAAAATTCTTTTATGTAACTCTCTGTATGTTCTTTATAAATATTGAATAGAATATTGATGCTTCATAACTATCATTGAAAATGAGAGAGAAGACAAAGAATGGTATACAAAATTGTATACAAGTATGTAGAAATTTGTACGATTTCTACGTCTAGAGAAATTATTCCAGTTGAGAAAGAGAGAAACATGATTACAAATAGAATAGTCAAAATCCTAGGTTTTCCAAATACCTGTAGGGACAGGTCTAATGAAGCCACCACAGGTGGATACAACATGTCTGTGATGGGGACTCACAGTTCATACCTTTTCACGGGGTGCAGGAGGAAGCTGATCCTCAAGACCAAGCAACCACACACTTATGGAAACACACGTCCAATGTCATCAGGGTCCCTGATTTTCCAGTAGAATCTAGAAATCTCATTAAGCATAATACCTACATTTATAAGTGTTATTTTATAAACAGAAAACAAAGTGGGTAAAAATAGGTCCAGTGGGAAGCCAATTAAAAACCACTGCACGGGAATGCTCTGTAAAGAAGAGCATCTGTTCAATCTGGATATGTCTTTAGTAGCCGTCTGTGACGAGGAGTAATTCAGAAAGTGTTTGGATAAGTGCAATGAGTTTAGAGCTTGGAACTGAAACATTCTGTAGCGCTCTGATTCCATCTCCACGCATGCAAATTCGAATCTTTCCTTAAGGCCTTTCGACACCTGATGGGCAGGACTTGAAAGCTGGCATTCAATAGCGTGGAGATTAATAGTGAAAACTTGCGTGTGGAGTGAGTTTTATGAAAAATTGTAAAAACCCAATACCATACTTGGAAACAAATCTAGAAGCTTTGTAATTTTATTACAATTTTGCTATCATTATTACATATTAATTTTAATTACAATATTGTTTTTATGCATTTTCTTTAACTATATATTTTCAAAAGATAGGCCATGCTATTAAATATAAATTTATTGTTTTAGGCCTATATTGACTTTGGGGTTATATTAAAAACATAAGTTTATTTCATGAGAAAGACATTTTTATTTAATATTAAATATTCTATACTTTCTGGGGAAATTATTTGAGAGGAAAGCTTGTAGCATTTCTGATGCATTTACCATGATTTATCTCATAGCCAAGAAAGATTACTTATGAGGGGCCTACATGGCAACTTGATAGCCAAATAGAGTCTTGGAAGAAAATGCATTGAAATAAAAAAATTTTATATTTAATGTATAATAAGCATTAATATAGGAATAAATGTACACATTTATTCTACTGTGCTACTAAGTTTTGGTTTTAACAACAAATCAAACAATTTGTGAACATAATATCAGAAGATATCAAAAGAAAGGTTTTCCTGTATGGAGCTAATTCTATATTAATTGTTAAAAATATATTTGTACTTATATATGGTTTAAATTGAAATCAGTGTAAACTTTTTCTTTGCTTTTTATCATTTTTCTTCCAATCTCCCCCTCCTTGCCTCTTTCATTCTCTCTGTTTCTCTCTGATGTATCAGTTTATTTCCTCTTTTGTGGTTCCTGATCACTTTAATTTTTTGGAAATCTGTTACTTAAATAGATAATTTTGCAAAACTGCTTACTTTTTAGATGACTGAATTCCCCTTTGCTCAAAATACGTAGTATCTCACATAGAAAGAAGCCATGGTACCTTTGAAATGGATGTTCTAGAATTTAGATATAAGCATGCTAAATGAAGACAGCTTAACCTAATTACTTACATTGCTAATAAATCTTAATAGCCCATTCTGTTTTTTATAGTAATAATAATTTTTTCCTTTAAAACAGGGCTTGATAGTGATCATCAACTAGTAAGAGTATAGATTTGGCCCTGCTGGGTTAAATCATAGTGAATGCATCAGAAATGCTGTGAGCTTTCCCCGCAAATAATTTTCTCAGAAAGTGTTTAAACTATCTTAAATATATTTTATAAAAACATAGTTTTACAGCTACATTGTGTTAGAAATGAACCAATTTTATGTAAATGAACATTCTGCATTCTGCAGATAAAACATGCTAATTTTTAACAATTTCAGACATCTGTGACAATTTCTAAACTACCCAACTGGATTAAGCCGACAAATATGAAAAAGTAATACATGGTTAGTCACCTTTTAATTCTGACATTTACATTAAACCACTACTTCAAAGGGCAAGGATAATTTCACACTTTTAAAGTTTTAAATAGCTTTTATTTCAAGTTAAACAAAATACGCCAATATCAAAACACAGTTGTAATGACTTTTTCCTTTTTGTGACTTCTATTTTAAAATACATTGACTAATATAACATTATCCTCCTAAATAACAGCCATACAAATCTGTGAATATTATTATCATGTAACTCTTTATTTCCAGCATTTTCTATGCTGAAATGTACACATCCAGGAGCAAATTTTTAATACCATACATATAAGCATGACCTAAAATTTGTTATTATTGTAAAATGGTCATTTTCATAGATTTATGTATTTAAATGTATACCTAGAGTGTATGTTCAAGTCATAGAATGATCAGAACACACACATTTATACCACCTAATATGTGCGAGGCATTTTTGTAAACAATTTGCGTATATGAACTCATTTAACCCTCACTACTACTCTATGAGGCAGGTTCTATTAATTCCACACTTATTTGACAGTAAACTGAGCAACAGAAGGTTTATGTAACTTCCTGAGTTCACACAATTAGTACGTGTTCCAAGGTTCAAAAGCGGACAGTCTGCCTTCAAAGTCTTACCACATAGATGCTTCACAGACACTAAAATAAAGTGATTTGTGACAGATTTTGTTTGTTTACCCCAGCTCAGGTCTTCAGTTTATGGTGCATTTAAACACTAAAATTATAAATGATTCAGATAATATTAACATCTTCTTTTACATATGACATTTAAGTATCATTAGTTTGTGCCTTAAAAGAGTATTATTTCACTTTAAAACAGCTCTCAAGTAGTATTAATGAAAATCGAGGCCGAAATGTATTTAAAATACTTATTTTTCAGTGTTATACACAATGATTTGTATCATTTGGTATGGTGAAGCTTAAACAGAAAATGAGATCTGTAGAAATTATTCCCATTAAGTTCAAAATTCTTTCCTTTAAGAGATTGTCAATATTTATTTTAAGTCAGTCTTCATTTCGTAAACCCCTGTACACATGGCTGCTTGAATAATAGCTAATATTCAGGATTTCTAAGTAGTGGTGGAAGAAGGAGCAGCTGAGTGATGCTCTTTTCTTCCCTCCCCACCCCAACCCAACCCCAAATTACTCTGGGGAAACTAGATTTGGCAGGGATGCATGGATTTTAGGAAGTAAAAAAAAAAAAAAAAAAAAAAGCCAGTAAGTACATGATGGCTAAGGACAGTAGTGCCTTGTCATTCACATCAGTCAGAAACAGCTGATTATTGGAATTCTAGGGATTTTAAGTGCCAAATAAATCTCTGATACCTTTAAATTGCCCATGGTAGAAATAGTTACACCATGAAATTGGTGAACACTGAAAATCAGGACTTTATATATTGGGGATCCCATTATCAAATATTTTCCAGAACTTCATTGACTAAAAGACTGTTTGCCTAAAGCTTCAGAATTAAAAGAGGTAGACGTGAATAGCTTCTGGGCAAAGACAATTAAAAGTAACCTGTAGATGGACAAGTTGGGCAACCTCCTTGAAGAATGTGCCTCTGGGAACCATAGGGCATCACCATACAAGTGTTAGGAAGAAGTTTGAGTAAGTTTGAGTTTGTGTTCGATGATTTGGGGGAGTATAAGGGAGAGATAGTTTTCTCTGGATCGGATGCTGCAAGGAGGTAGACATTATGTGATTGAGAACTTTAATAAATTATATCTAGAAGGATATAATTTGATCGAGGCTGAATTTGGTCACTTGTATTATTTGGTATGTGGCCTGGACAGTGTCCTTGTTTTATCAGTGTTCAGACATGAGTATGGAGGGGTCTCATTTCTGTCTGGATCTCAGATTGAGTGGCCTTATCTGATATTAGTGTGGTGTGAAATGATTGATGTTCTACAGGAGGAGAGCAAGGCCCAGTGGACAGTGCCAGGGCAGGTTCTGAATTTCAGAGGCTGCTGTTTGGTTTCACATGACACTAAAGTGTTTATTTGGGTATGATTTTTATACAGGTATACTGATTCACTAAGTGACATTACCCCTTTATAATGTTTAAGGTTATGAAAAACGCAAATGTGTATTGAACAAAATTGAATCATTATTCCAACAAACTCAACACTAATTAAGTTTTGAAGTATGTCAACTTAGAGATGATTTTCAAGATTTTTAGGTAACTTAATACCTTGTACTGATTTAATTGAGTCAATTAATAGATACTCATTAGCTCCTAAAATAATTTCTGAGACAGAACACAGACACATTGACCACCAGTCATCACTTTAAGTTTACATAACTTGCTTCTTTTTTTTTTATATGCTACCAAAAAGCCATGCCTTTGATCTATGCTAATGAAAAATTCATTTCTGCCACTTTGAGAAGTTGTACGAGGGATGTTTGTATCTGTGTGCAGTTATGTTAGGTTCATGTGGGACTTCTGTTTAAATGCTAAATGCTAGTGCATGACACAGATTTCTTAATTACCTTCCCCCGCAACCCGCCCCACTACTTCAGTTTTTTCTGTGAAGTAGAAGTGAGTTACTTGGGCCGAGAGTTATACTTAATCCAAGTGATTCAGATTACAGTAGGAGCAACAGTGAGAGTAAGAGAAACATACCATCTTCACTATGCAAGAAATAATTCGATGTAATTGATAGGAAATCATGCACACGTAGCATGAACATCATCAAATTATAAAAAATGCTCAGCCTTTCCTAGATTAAATTTGTATAGACTAATATTACTAAAATGTATTACATACATTTATAATGTATGTGATATATATACATAAATATATATGTACAAATATATTTACATATTTTATAATTTATCTTTTTATCAGAATGTGGAAAACTTTCTGATATTTTGTAGTCCTCTTGCAAATGCCCGAGCCTCCTCAGAAATGGAAATGTATATGAAATGAAGCTGGAGAATGTTCGCTTTCATTTCTCCCAGAAATATTTTAATTTTCATATACCACGAGAGATCACATCTGTAGTCATTTATCTGGTTAACTGCTCTGATCTCAAACGCTAATAAACTGTGTATCTGTTCCAGAGAACGAAGTGGTTATGGCCTGTACTGGGTCCCTATGTTAAAGCCCAAGGTGGACCAAAGCACCAGCCCACGTGTGTTTACATGTCAGACAGGTGAGGCTTAGAGTTAGGAGACATCTCTGGCTTGTAAAAACTGGGGACACTCAGGTTCATCTGGCCCTTAGAATGGTTCATTTATACATCTATCAAGATGAGAGTGACAATCCTTTCCTTCTACCCTCAAAATAGTAAAAGTTTTCTTCTTCCTTTCCCCCCCCCTTTTTTTTTTTTTTTTTTTTTTGATAGTAGAGGGTGCACAGCGATCTCTCTCTCTGGCATAGAAATGGAGAAGTTGTTCTTTGTTCCTTATCTTTGGGGTGTAATTCTCTCATCAAGTCACCTTTGAGATGAAGGTGTGGGAGACTGATGCTATGATGTCACTGGCTGTCAATCTAATTGTATCAGAAAGGACCTCTTTTACTGGCCATGACTGTGCGAGTGAGGGAAAATTTCTCACCCTTGTTTGTGAAAAAATAAAATATCTCAGAAATTGTCAGTGGTCAAAATCTTTCTGTTTAGCGGATTCCTGGTGGTTATTTGCCTGATATTAGATAATCAAAGTCAGTTGTGGTTTAAAATGCTTACTTGAACTCAATCTTACTTCCTTAATTTAAATTTATCATCTTCTAAGATAGTTCTTTTTAATTGAGACTGTGTATCCAAAGTATCTATAGTATTTTATAAAAATACAAGTATTTATTTTCCATTCCAGACTTGCTGAATCACTTTACTCCATATGTTCTTGGTATATTCTTGGTATTTCTTGGTATGTTCTTGATATATTATGTATATCATGTCTCGGTATTTTATGTTAGATACCAAAATTTTTTCTCTGCAAAATTACATTTATCAATTTTTATAAGTCAGTTTTAACATTTATTTACTTCTTTGAAAATATACTTGATTATTACCCTTAATGACATCTTCTCTAATTTTGAGAAAATGCCTATTTTATTTTATTTTGCATGCCACAGAAACATCCATTTCCTTGTCAGTTGCATTATTTTTGTTGTGAGTTCTTATCATAACTTTCATACCTGAACATTATCAGTAATGAATTCACCATGACTGTATTAAGTCTGTTATTTACATATAGATTTTATTTCATTCTGATGCTAGCTAGTCTAAAAGACCTGCAATCAGCTACTATAAGCCAGAGTTTCTTTCTTCATCAAAAAAAGACCATCTTAGGCCCAGGAATATTATTCAGCACTTAAAAGAAATGAGTTATCAAACCATAAAAAGTCATGGAGGAAATTTAAGTGCATATTACTGAGTGAAAGAAGCCAATTTAATGGGCTACATAATGTATGACTCCAAATATATGACATCTGGAAAGAGCAGAATTATGGAGACACAAAAAACATCAGTGATTGCCAGGGCTGAGGGGAGTGGGAGGGACAAATAGGCAGAAGATTTTTATGTCAGTGAAAATTCTCTGTGGGATATTATGATGGATATACATTTGTCCAAACTCATAGATTATACAGCACCAAGAATGAACACTAAAACAAGCTGTGGATTTTGGGGTGATTATGATGTGTCAGTGTAAGTTAGTTCTTGGCAAAGAATGTTCCACTCTGGTTGGTGAGTGACGTGCAGATGTGAAGGCATAGGGTCTATAGGAAATCTCTGTACCTCCTTCTCTATCTAATTTTTAATCCTAAACTGCTTTAAAATTATCTCAATATATAGCTTCATCTCTATATCTATGTTTCTCATAATATATAGCTTTATCTCTATATCAATATCTATGTTCCCACCTTCCACAATTCAATTCTTATTGAATTGCCCTACTCTTTTTATATCAATGATTATTCAGTAACATTAGTGTTTGGTAATAATCTGTCCTTTTTACTAGGATACATTGGAACAATGAAGCAATTAAGGCCTTGCTTTGAATGTCATTTGGTGATAATGATTATTTAATTATTTAATTATTATTTAATTATTAAGATGTGATATAATACTTAAAAAAAAAAAAAAGATTCACGATGTGGAACCAAAGCTTACAAAACCCCACCAAGAAAATGGGCCTGGAAACTGGCATGCAGTGTTCTCAACCCTATAGATGATGCTTTATTTGTGACTCCAGCTTCTTAGAAACTGGTTCCTTTCTCTTCCACAAAACTGGGTGTGAACAGCATCCCTACATTATGAAATGGAAGTGAGACTGAAATGGAAGTTACACAAACAGGGTTTAAACAAATTTTGAGCAGATGACTCAGACTCTCACACCTCCTTTGTCTGGTGCATCGCTGTCCTTGCCTGTCACCACCGATGGCATCATGAACTGTTCACCATGAACAGCTGAAAGAAGTAACATATGTCATGGGTCTCTGAAATTCTGCCATTTGGGAGGAATGGGCCACTGCTGCCCTTCAGCCTTCCCATGGCTAGCCTCGAAGCACAAAGGTATGGGACGATATTTCTGTGGGCAAAATTTGGGCGAGATATCTGGTTTTACATTTCATATAGAAGGAGCGGTGACCTGAGTTTTATATGTATGCTAAATCATGTGCAATGCCCCTTCTGACTTGTTGGTAAGGGATTAGAAAGAAAATTATTGTAAGATTTTACAGGAAGATGTGATGAAGGCATATGTGGTTGGGTTTCTAAGAATTAGCTCTGATGATGCAGATATCTGTGGTCCTTGTGAAAGTTTACTTAATTTCTCCACTGCAGAAGAATCCATCAATATTTGGGTGGATGACGTGATTTATCCTTTGAATAGTAATCTATTTGTTTTTTTTTTTAAATCAATCTTTTGGGTGCTTACCGAGGGGTCCATATACAAAGTTGTCGTGGTAGCAGAGTTTGAGTGTGAGTTTAAACAGGGGCTCAGCAAACAAAGTTTGCCCTTATCTAACTCTAGTTTATGACCCCTGCTAAATGCCAAAGTCTGTGCTCCTGTGTGGCACATTCTCCAGCTAGGATCACTCACCCACCCAGTGGCATATTGATTACATTGAACTCTCTTCATTGGACATATTCTGTCATGGAAGAAACCACAATTTGCCCTCTCTATTATAGACATGAATTCTGGTAATTGTTTTCATGGCCTAATGGCAATGATTCTGCCAGCATTGCTATTTGAGGCCTTATTGAATGCCTTGTTCATTGTCACGATATTCTGTACATTTCCAAAGAACAGGTGTCATAGCAAACACAGGATAGCAGTGCACCCATGCCCGTGGAGTTCACTGCCCAAACCACACGTCAGCACTCGGTCATTTAAGTCACACATGGGGCAAGTGGAAGTAAAAAGGCTTTGAAAAGGCTAAAATATGTCATGCAAAGATATTTAAATGAGCAAAAATAAAAAAGGAACAGATTTGCTTTATTTATTTTTTCGCAAGTGTACCCTACCTGAACATCATAAGCAGTTCATTAACATTTTATTCTCAAATTTTCTATATTGCAAAAAAAAAAAATCTTTCTAGATTATTGTTATTTATTTGGAATGATTTTACATGTATTTATTTCATGTCTAATTCATTTCACAAAAAAATTAGACCACACCAGTGATGCTGGTTCCATGATGAACCTCTGAAAAACAAAACACACAGATCTGTAAACTAAAATTCTCACAATTCCTGACAGCATAGACATGCATAGTAGAGCAAGCTGCAGTTTGTTACATCCATTAATTGTTTTATATTTCTGAATATCTCTTTAGGATTCAAATGTGAAGATAGTGAGAAAGTTTATGCCATTCATTACATTTTTAAAAATATTTATATTGAGGCAAAACTTTTGCTCATTGTCGAGCAAATTAATTTGTATAAAAATTAATACAAATTGTAAGCTATTTATTTATATACAAATTAATTTGTATATAAATTAATACAAATTATTAGCTAAAATTTATTACCTTGACATTTGTGATCCAATCATAACTTTTCTCAAACAATCCACTCATCTTTTGTAGAGTATTTTGGTGAGTATTTTAGAGTTATAACAACCCAGGCCACAATAACCACAGGCAACCATATAACACTGATCCCAAAAAAATATATGTAGCTGGTCTTTAGTGACAAAATTAGAGGCCAAATATGCATAGGAACCTCACTGTCATCATCTTTTTGTGATATATTAGGATACTTTTCTTTAAAGATATTCAACATGTATTTTTACTTTATATTCTTTAATCCCATTTACCTTTTTTATTGTGCCGATGTAGTCCTATTTTTTTTTTTCTATGTAGGGTTCTCACTTTATTAGGTTTGCTTACTTCTTATCTTCCTCTCCGCAACCCCTGCTGCTGCTTTTTACTATATATAAGTAGCATTTGATCTTCTTTGTTATAAAATTTTGACAGGTGACTTTTTTTTTAAACAAACAGTATTCTTGAACATCTTTTGAAAATTGACTTTGTTCATTATGCTTGCGAATCGGCTCAACTAGAAATCTGACATCCTCAACCATTATAGTTATCTCTAAAACTGCAGAACTCAAAGTAAAAATAAATTTAAAAAAAAAAGATAGGAAAAGAGAGAGATAATCACTCTGCTTTTATGATCTCATTTTATTATCTTCTTGGGCAAGAAGATGGCTGTCAACCTTGCCAACCTTATGCTTTTTTTCTTCTTCTTTTCTTTCCTCTGCATTATGATCATAAGTGATACAAAAGTAGATCCAGTATACTTTGTCAGCTAACAGCGGCCTAGCCTTTTCTGGGCTAATTCATTTGCTTTCCTCTTCAGATTTCTTAGTCAGCAGGCAGTGTTTTTCATTATTCCAATGCTACTCACCATCCTTAATCAGTTCAGTGCCCTTTTTGTGGTATAGTCAGTCTACAGCCCTTGTGGGCATCACCTCCAGACTCGCTCTGCTATTCCCCTTCACATCTGTAAATGCTTTTTTGTACCACAACCTTTTGCACTTCTTTGAAGCCTTCTCATTTTATGGCTCACTAACTCAGGTCAGGAAGCTGCCATGATAAAGTGGGGAGGAGGGCTTCTGACTGCAGTTGGGACCTTTTTTTTTTTTTTGAAGATAAACTTTTATCTTTCTTCTAGACATGTGCTAAGGACAATGTAGAGATCATAGAAAATATTTAGGGCTTGCTAATTGCACTGAAATTGTTTTCATTTACCTAACACATATTAGAAATTTAGGTATTATTTGGCTTTAAAAAAAAACCCTTATATTTAAAGTTTGCAATGCCAGTAGCCAAAAAGATAATTTAGAATAAGAAAAAAGACAGGTGCTTCTTTTATAGGAATATGTAATCACTATTCGGACTGACACTTTACATTCAAATAGTAATACACAGGTTTAATGCCATGTCATATCTATCTGTCCTCCATGAGAAATTAATGTGGCAAACCATCAATAGATACCATAAAATGTATATACATTAAACATTTCTCATTGTCTATTGCATACAAATATATAAATGTGTCTTGATATTTCTAGAAAGTCAGTTGAAACTTGTGCTTATATATAAAAATCTGAATGTCGGGAAAATAACTAAACATGAAGATATTATTTTAAAATTCTGATTTTATGTGCATAATTACAATAATAATAAAGTACTGCCTCTTTCTTAAACATCTATTTTACATGTAGACATATATATGCATAATTCTTTCAAGTAATTTCTGGTGATTTTAGTTACTGATTTTCTTCTCTTTAAAAGGATGAAACTCAAACCTCCATCTTCTTATCTTTGGACACTTCTCTTCTACAAGGAAAATATTTATTTCTCACTAGTCCTCCCCCCAATTCCAATGCTAGGAGATATTTTCTAACACTACTCTCCACTGAATTCTAGACCTATACTGAACTTCGTACTTGATATCTTTGCCTAGAAATTAAAAGACTTTTTAAGCTTAACAGGTCCAAAGAGAACTCCTGATTTCTCCCTAACAATTTTTCTCCCTTAGTTGTCCCTATATGAGTAATTGATCATATACTAAATTTCTCACAATAGCCTATAGCTCCTCCTCCCAATTCATCAGCTATATTGGTTGGTTCTGTTTCTAAATATGTTTCGTATGTGTCCATTGTGTGTTTCTATCTACTTGCCAAAATTATCTGTATAATTTGCATATGCTATTATAATGCCAGTCTAACTAGTCTCATTGCTTTTTCTTTTATCTCTTATAATTCACTCTTTCTAAGGTAGCCAGAACAAGTTTTAAATGTAAATGACATACACACTATTCTGCTTAAAACCTACCAATGATTTTCCATGAAAGTAGAAAACTATAATCATATTTTGCCCTGAAAGACCCTAATGTTTGGAGTTTGCACACCTCTGTAACTTAATTTTGCTTCACTTTCCTGTGTTCTTTGTGTTCACAGTATTTTTTTCTGTTGGTCAGAACATGGCAGGTTTCCCCCCATTTGATAACTTTAGATGTGAACCATGATGCAGGTGCCATGTTCCATCTATTAAGCTAATCCTTTGAATGGGCAAATCTTGGATAACGATCAACGTGATCAAAAATGTTCTTAAAGTCAGACATTTTGTCATGTTATTCTATAATAGTTAAATTATCTAGCCCATCAAAGAAGATAATAATTACTAAATTCTTCATGTCATGAATAGAAAATTTTGTAAAACAATGTATATTTCAGTTTTTAAGAAAAAGATGATGTTGACTAGGGAGAAAAAGATATTAATAAACTGGTTTAGAAACTTTTGTGCACAGGACACTAAGTTAGATGTTTTACCTCAATTAAAATAAATATTGGTCTATGTTACATCTATTTCAAGTACATATTTGGATTATCACCTTATGCTCTGTATACTTTTAGTTTTGAACTTTGAGAGAAATTTAGTAAACTTAGAATGACAGAGTACAAGGATCCCATAGAAAGCAGATTAGTATTATTAGGTAAGGCTCAATATTTTATGTCTACCAGTAGCTACAATTCTGTTACAGAAAAGGGCATCTTAACTATTTTAGGTTGCATGCCCTTTTGAGTATCAGATGACAGCTAAGGAAATGAACTCCTTACTATACTCCTATTTACTCATTTTCCCCCCACACAATTTCAGAATATTGTGGCTACCTGATATTTGTTATATGGGTCACAGCATAAAAAAACAAAAAAACAAAACAACAACAAAAACACATTAAGGAGAAAGAAAAGAAAAAAGAAAAAAACCTGCTGTAGAGATACATTTATTGCTAAGTCCTTTATTAATGATCATCACTTATCCTCAATACTTATGTAAGTCCCACCATAAATCTTTCTCTCTCTCAATACCACACTATGTGAAAGTCATTGCTTCAGTAATACCAGAAATATTTACCTTTAAAAATATTTTGTAAAATTATTTTCTGTTTATTTCTTTAACAAGGCACAGTTCAGTTACCATTGTTTATTTAAACATTTGACACTGTTTTCTTCTCCACAATAACTCTTCTTGATAAATAAAGGTTCCATAGATCAAATAGTTAATGCAAATGTACTTATTTTTTATTTATTGTGAAGTTTTCTTTAGACAGTGAGCCCTCAATTTAGTTAATCTTGTGCTTGACACTCAAACAGCAACATTAACTCAAAACTTAGAAATATCACGGAATTATTTAATTAAATACAATATCATATTTTATTACATATTTCTTAATTATTTTGATTGAATGATTGAATTAAGAATATAATTTCTTGCAAGTTCTCGTTATTCCTATATGCCCACCAAAGCATATATTTCCTTCCTTGCTTGTCTCATAAAAGCTTGTCAATCAACGGGTGCTCTGGCAGATCTCTGCTCTTCAGTGTTTTACATGATCCAAGTTCTGTGCCCTTTTGCCACTGAAATTTCTATTTTAATATATTCGTCCTGAGCATATGCCATAAACTGTTATTGCCAGACCCCCTCCAAAACCTCCCTTACTTTATCTTAAGAGCGACTTTATCTTCTCATCTCTCAGTGTATTGTTTACAATGAGGGGTGATGTATTATATAGGTCCTAGAGTCTTCAGCTCAACTATATCCTCTTTCAAGGACTTGTTTTTCTTGAGTCCCCTCTCCATGCCCTCTGCCCTTTTAACACCAGTGTATCATGCTTGTGTAGACAGGGCACAAGCTGCCTTTCTTTCAACTTTTTCATTTTCATATGTACCTACTGAATCTCAACCAACCTTATAATCCAGGATACTTTGTTTTGATACAGGCTCAAATAAATATCACCTGACCTAGACTTTAACACCTAGGAAATCTCAATTCTTAGCTGTTTGCCTATCTAATACCAGGGACGGTTTTATTGCATCCTAGATTAATTCTCTGTAATAAACTGGGAAGACGCTTGACCTTTACAGTCATCGCTAATCAAGCAAAAAATTCTCTACATAGTTCCTTGTGTGAATTGCAGTTCTGCTGAAATTAATTTTCATATTGCTTAGTGCTTCTCCCTCTTCCCTCTCTCTCTCTCTGTCTCTTAAGATTTAAATTTGTTTTGATTTCCAAATACTGAAAACCTCTGTCCTCTTGTTAAGAGAGGAATCTTCTGTTGAATGAAACTTCCTTAATATCAAAATTAAATAAATATATCATTAGGTATAGCACATAAAAATGATGGCTTTGGATTTACTTAAAGATGAACTGCTTTTTTCTCCTGTTTAAGCTATTGCTGCCTCTCGTTATACACTTTTATGACATAGGTGAAATACTTTGTTTTCTGTCTTATAACAGTTGGTGTCTATAACATATGTTTAGTTTTTCAATATTATTTTTAGGAGATAGGAAGACTTTTATGTGTATTTATTTTGACTTAATTTGAATCTAAATGTATTTTTTATAGCTTAAGAGAATATGAAGAAAAATACCTTGATTTTACTAGCATTTAAATTTAATGTTTATCTATCCGGCCCTTTTACTCTCCTGACAAGTAAAATAAATCTGAATGATCTCACATTTTCAGCTATAAAGCTGAAATGTAACATCTATGAATTGTAATGACATATGTTTGTGATCATGTGATTATCTTGCTTGAGAGTTGAAAAAAAGTACTTAATGTGTATTTCTGAGTTTGCTACAAAATTATATGAGGTAGGGTTCAGAATTCATTTTACTAATTAAAATGGTATATTTAAGTGAGAAGCTAAGGTATGTCCAAGTTTTGAGGATAAGCATTTGTTTTTTTCTCAATCACCACTTATTTAGCCATGAACTCTATTGTTTCAATTTGTATATTACCATTAAGATGGTTAAGATCAAGCTCTAACCTAAGGGAGAATATTTTCGTAAAACCTCTTGGAAGAGATGACACTGTTTTACTTCTCACTTATCATTTAAAATATACAAAAGTTCTGTAGTATGCTAAATTTATTATTATGCTTCATTATATAGGGTTAAAATAAATCACGATCAACTGGGATTTTGTAGGATTTATATATATATATATATATATATATTTATTTATTTATTTATTTATTATATATTATATGTTAATATATATTTATCTTTATTATATATTACATTTAATATATATTTATTATATATATTATACTCGTATGCACATGTATTTTGTGCAAGTTTCTACTTTGATTTGCAAACTGTTTAACTTTTAATATTTATATTTTATAACTTATTTAAATTTGTATAAGCATTGACAGTTTATAGATGGAAAATAAGTCGTGGGAATCAGCTGGGTAGCTACCCAAACTACAGAAACTGATTCACAGTTGTAAGTTCAGTTTCATAATTGTTTTATATCTATGTTTTATGACTTAATAATAAATATCCCATTGTAAATTAAGAAGTATAGAATAATTGCATTTTTCTAACCAGCATTACTTTGCTTGTTAAACACATCTATAATATCCTTTGCTTTATAATTAGCTTCTAGCAAAGAAAAGTAAATCCACCTCAAAATTTGAACTGACAAAATAATTCAGCAGAAGTTCCAAAGATTAACGTTGAGTAAAACCTGGCGATTAAACATTGTTGACATTAGTTATATTTAATTTCATATTATAATATGAACATTTATAAAGAATGTGCCTTAATTTATTTTTTAGCATGGAAAATGTCATTATTTATTAGACTTTTATAAAATAACACTAAAATAGTAATTTATTTTCAAATCTGTTAAACACATGGTTCTAATTTTTCTATAAAAATGAAACTAGAATGATACAAGTAGTAGATCTATAAACTAAATTTCTTTATGACACATATATTAATATATTCTGTACATTTATAAATCTTTTATCACTTTCTAAAATAAAGTTTATTATACAAACCTATGAAGGAAAGTTTAATTAAAAGGCCAGCATATTAAAGAAGCATCTTGCCAGTGTATATAAGTAAGATTCTCCTACACACTGTGATTTATGAAGCAGTGAAGCCTGCTGGAATCAATTCAGATTTCACCAGCAAAACAAAGGATACTAAGGTTCTATTGGCTTTAGATAAAATAATAATAATTAATAATAATAATAATAATCAACAACAAAATATGGCTTTATCACCAAAATTCATACTTATCAAACTAGCGATACCAGATTGAATCAAATTTTTATTAAATTCAAATTTTATGTCTAAAATAAAAGTATTTTATTTTCTGTTTTGTACAGAAGCATGAGTTTTATTTTTCAAATATCAGCAAGTTCCAGATACCTAGAAAAACCACCTTAAAAGGTTTTAGATATGTGAAGATATCTAAAGGTGGCAATTTCAGAAAATTATTTTTAATGTAAAGTAGGCAATACCAATCCAATA
The DNA here is from genome assembly GCA_004027375.1 of Macroglossus sobrinus. Taxonomy (NCBI): domain Eukaryota; kingdom Metazoa; phylum Chordata; class Mammalia; order Chiroptera; family Pteropodidae; genus Macroglossus; species Macroglossus sobrinus. The sequence continues at coordinate 30,716 of PVKZ01002602.1, read as the reverse complement.
ACATAAAGCATGATTTTCATTTACATCTTCTTAGCGGTGTCAAGAACCATAGACCTGAACTGTCAGGTTTCCAGTTACTGAAATGGTTTTATGTATTGTCCAGCTTTATAATTGCTTTCAGTATGGGAGTCAGTCAGTACCCTGTGGGTATGTAATCAGAAAGAAATAATTTGGGGGGAATGAAAGTTGAAATAAAATGATCAGTTATTAAATGTCAGATACTTTAGGTATCTTATCTCCTTTAAACACCTTTAAAATGCCAGCTTCTCTAATTTAATTATTTCTATAATCTTCACTAATAAACGTTACTATAAACTTCAATAACCACCAAATTAATGTATCATTTCTAAAATGACCTGGATTTCAGCTATTTTTCCAGTTCTCTTTCTCCATCTCCTTCACTCCCTCTTCTTCTCTTTTCTTCTTCTCCTCCTCCTTCTTTTTATCTCTTTTCCCTGTGCCACCCTTTTCTCCTATTTCTCCTCTCTTGGTTTATACTTCGTATGCTCTTCCATCTTATTCTCCTACCATCCTTCTCTTTCTACTTAATCTTCTTTCTCACAATTGGAATTTTATGCAGTTGTCTCTCTTGGAGTTAGTTACTGCAGAAATCTCTATATAGTGTATTTTCTAAATGCCACTTATCTATAAAATAGTGAGAATTTTTAAAGCATACTATGAAGGCAGCCGTGTTATTTATTGCGAGCAGAAAAGTTAAAATTTTAGTTTCTTTTTATTTCATAAATGGGCAACATGACAGTATATTTTCTCTATAAATAGAGGGGTTTTTTTTCCCAGATATACTCCAGAGAAAACTTTATCAGCTCTCACCACACACCTGAGGTGTTTCCAAATTAAGAATAACCTCCAATATGTTTGGTAGAAAATATACAAACTAATTTTCTAAGAGGAAATTACCCTTACTTCAATTTGATTCAGAAACATTAATTGAATAGTTACTACATACAAAAAAAACTGGTATAGTTGGAATACACAACTTTAAGATTTTGATCTTTGATACTCTATAGTGTTTTAACCCAAATGAACTTGTAAGTAGTCTTTATTTTCTTATTAACATAATATGTGCATTTAAGCTGGGTATTCATCTTTATACTGAATATTTGTCCTTCACAATTTTGCTAATTTTTATTTCTCAAACTGCCATTACAGTTATTGTCTTTCTAGTATTAGTTAAAAGATACTTGTCATGTATCAGATTTATATATAAAAGTTAAAGGACAATGAGAAAGAAAATTGCTATTCCAGAACAAATAAGAAATATAGATTCTGTGTTTTTCAGATCACACACACACAGTGTGTATCTTTTTTCTATCTATTACCTATCCACATATCTATCTATGAAATCTATAAAATTTAGCCTTCAGAATATATAATGTATAAATTTTTGGCACTTGTACCCATTTATAAAGATACTATTTTACTATCTAATGGAACTTTAACATTACTTTATAGCTCATCATGTCGACATTGAAAATCAATGTTTTAGATATGTTTAAAAACTCAACCAATGCATAGAAATGTATGCAGAAAACAATAGCCATCACACATGATATGTATGTTTAAAAAATGATGTCAGTTTGGAAACCTGCGTGTGATATTAGAGCAGCAGAGCACAGTGTGGCAGGCAGAGAAATTGATTTGAAATTAAAAATAAAAAATGTTAGAAATTTGCTGGAATTTTTGGCACCTGCTTGTGTCCTGGTGGGCTCCAAATGGAGCCCCATATTGTTTTTCTCTAATCCATCTTGGAGCTGACAGACATGCAAGTTACAAGTCACAGCTTGCATATCGTGCCTTAGGATGACAAAGCTCAATACAAACAATTATTTCAAAACCCATAACTCATCCATTATTAAATCTATGAAAAGAGTTTTAATTTCCTGTGCAATTACATGGTGAAATGTCATACTCTGGATGAAAAAAGATTAATTGCTTTTGATAAAATACTGTGTATTTTTGCTTGACTTTTTGGACATCCATTTAATGCAGTAATATCATTTCAATCTAATGTGCTTCATCTCATACAGAATTATTGTAATTTTGCAGAGGAAATATTGTTTAATTATTTTCCCTTCTCATAAAGGAGTAAGAATAAAATATTAATTCTTCTTGGCTCAGAAGCACCACAAGCCACACTTCAATTTTTAAATCACACTGGAAACTCTTACAAATAAGCAGTAGACAAATATGAGTAATGCATTTGCAGAAGATTTATAAGATTACCTCAAGGAACATTTATATGTCATGTGCAGACACAAATTACAATTTCTATCATTTGTATTTGTTTTCTACTTACCAATGATTATTAAGTAATCCATAACAGTGACCAGTCACTTTCTTCCTCTCACAAATGGGACGTTAATTTATTCTCTCATAAAGGATAAACTAATGGCACATGAATCTTCAGGAAAATAAACTGTCCAAATGCTATAAGTTATACTCTGCATAGTGACACAACCAAGAAACCCCAGTGAGAGTGAAAATAGCACTCGAGAAATCGAGGACGTGACGTTTTGACCTATTGCATTTAGCCCAGTAAATGCTTGTCTGTGATAGAATTTAATTCTCTTGTGTTTCTGAAAAAAGCTGAAATTGGCCTTTGATAGGAAATGAATATTTTAATAATTCCATCTTTCTACAGAAAAAATATAAGTGACATTTAGTAGGGTTCAGACTACTAAATGCCTGTTATAGTCACTGATGTTAAATAGCAAATAATAAAAATAAGAAATAATATAGAAAGAGAACATTTTGAATAATTAGAATATGAGGAGGAGACAACATTCTGTTTGCATCAGTGTAGTTTGATTGGCAGTCTGGCTTGTCAAAATGTGTTGTAGGTCAGGGATGAGTTTGATTGTCGCATATACTTTAGAAAGCTTATACCGTACCTAATCTATCAAAAACTAATATGGGAGATTGTAAGCCTTAAAATCAGTACATTTATTTTTTTCCGAGAATTACACATCAACTAGAGTCATTTTATGTCCAACATTTTCTTCCCTTTTGCTGATTTGTGTAAAAGAAAGCTGGAGAAAGGTAAACAGTAGAAGATTGCCTTTTCCAAGGTGACAAGAAAGAGTGTTTCAGGGAAAGCATATTGAGCACTAGAAATGAAATTTCCATATTCACTTAGAATTTTGCAATACCTATTTAGGTAAAATGTGAAAAGAAAATTTACTTTGCATGTATTAGTCATTATTTGTCAGTAATGAAGTACCAGTTATCTCCCCATTGCTGTAATTTAAGGAAATGTCAATAAACCTATATCTATCTTGAAAATGTGAATTAGAAAATTGAAAAGTTATTCAAATTAATGTTTATGTAAATGTATCCCTTAAATTAATAGCATACATGGAAAATAATGTAAACATATTATTTTTAAGTATTACATTTAATTCTCCATGTAATATGTAGAGTCCTAAAACATATATTATGTCATTTTAATTGATAGGCTGCAGTCTGGATATCTGAGAAATACAAAAATTAAAAAGCTTCTAATCCAAAATTATGCATGATGTTTTAAAGATGAAGTTTGAGCTCTGAGTGCAAAGAATGAAATATAAGAATTTTTGTGCATCTTCAAGATATTTACACAACAGGCACATGGCTATGATTATCAGTTTAATTTAAAACATTTTTATAACTTAATAGTTTTTTAATGTTAAGAATAGATAGATTTTAAAAGAATGAAAAGGTAAATACAACAAATATATGAAGGCCTATCACAAAATTGCCACTTAATTTTATGTCTTACAAACATAATTTAGCTAGATTCATAATAGACATCTCTATAAGTACTAATGAATGATAGAATAAAAGGAAGAATAGAGATTATACTTGATAATATTTAAATAACATAATGCAGGTAAATTTTTATTTACCCTAAAGACATTATGAATAAGCATATGATTTTCCATTATACTTTATTATTCTGAAGGGCCTAACAATAGTTAAATCAATATTGGCCTGTTAAAGGTTAAGCTTTTTTCATATCATATCATTACAATTGCTTTTTAAAATATCAGTGATAACCTCCATTTTGCCAAATTCAGTTTTTAATTCTCTTTCCTTAATATAATCTCTATATTAGTTCGATTCTCAACATTCATTTCTTCGATTATCTCATTCATATCTTTTCTAATGATACTTTTTCTGTATGTAATCCAATGATTTAAGTATCATTTTTATACTGATGACTCCAAATTTCCTATCATAACTTTGTCTTTTCTTCTGAGCTCCTGTCTATGCATCTGATTGCCTACTCAGCAACACCACTTGGATATCTAAAACATCTCAAAGGCACCATGTAACAAGGAGAACTCACAATCACAGCTGTACCAAACTTTCTCCTATCCCAAAGTTCCTTAGTAAATCTCACTCACAATTACTCATACCAATATATCAGAACCATTTGATTTCTCGGACACAGTATATCTAATTCAACATTTTTTTCAAAGTACATACAAAATAGAAACTCATCCTGCCAACTTCAACATTGTCATCTCTATTTAAGCCACCAACATCTGCCTGAGCTGTGACATTAAATTCTTTATTGATGCCTCTCTGTCCATGCCTGCATATTTATATTTTTTTCACAAAGGGACCAATGTTATATTTAAAAACAAAAGTTAAAAAATAATACCAACTTCTTTATGATATTTCAGTAGATGCGCATTATATTTAAAATAAAATCTAGGCCCCTTCTAAATAAGTCATTACCTGATCAAATGCTGCCAGTTTTTTAGTTTAATCCCTATAATTTTTTCCCTTCCGCATTAACTATGTAAAAACTGCACTAACCTATTTGGTAGTCTTTGCAAATTCCAAGCTTGTTCTTGAATTAGGAGCTTTGTATTAGCTGATTTCCCAGCCTTTAAATTATTCCTTTGAATTTTTGCATGACTACTCATTCTCAATATTCATTTCAATCCTTCATAACATTTTTGGCCCAGGCTCAAAGGACGCATCCTCAGAAAACCCAACTCTAAATACCTTTTCAAAAACAGATTCTCTCTCCAGTCACTCTCTTTCCTAATATAAAACTATTATCTAAAATTATCTTATTTTTTATTCTGTATTCTTCTGGCTCCAGTAGCATGTGATGAAAAAACTCTTTTTTTTTCACTACTATATTCCCAAGAACTCACTTAACATATACTATAATATCTCCAAAAATATTTGTTGAATGAGTAAGTGAAAGAATGAATGAACTCCTGCACAATACTACATTGAGTGAGATATTTAGTAATTTTGTATACACTACTGAGAAGCTGCCAGCCATGGTAGTCACAGCCCTTCTCTGAATAAGCTCCAATATGACAGTTTGACTACAGAAAAATTCCATCAACACGTACTTGATCAAGGACATGGGCGGCCATAGAAAACCCTCCACCATGACACTGGTTAATGTCTGCTTTGAAATGTTGCCAAACTTTTCCTCCTAGTTTTATTAAGTTATGATTAACAAATAAAAAGTGTACCTATTTAGGTTGTACAATGTAATTTTTTTTTTTTTTACACCTACAGTACCTGGTCTTCCTAGGTGGTCTCCTATCCAAGTACTAACCAGGTCCGACCTTGCTTAGCTTCTAAGATCAAATGAGATCGAGTGAGTTCAGGGCGGCATGGCCGTAGACTCTACAATGTTATTTTTTAAGTATGCGAAAATATGTAATGTGAATGTTTACCACAATCAATTTAATTAACACATCCATCATGTCACATGGCAACTTTTTTTTTAAATGTGGTGAGAACACTATCTACTCTCTTAACAAATTTCAAGTAGTCAACACAATATTATTATTAACTGTAGTCACCATGCTGTACATTGGCTTCCCCAGAACTTATTCCAGCTTTTAAGTGCAATTTTGTATGTTTTGACCAACCCCTTCCCCTTTCTTTGCTCTCCATTTCATTCACTCCTTACACTTGTTTGCTTGTCCCTTTGCAGCCAACCAACAACTTCCAAAAGCACATAAAGAATAATTAGAGACTCATCTGCTTCTAACCATCCAATCTTGATAAGATGCTTTCCATAGACAGTCTCAGTATTTCTTCTTTTTTACTACCTAAAATGTACTCTCCTTTCTAGCTCCTTGAAGCTCTACTGTAAGTTAAGGGGTGGAAAATGGGTTTCCTTGCCTCAACTTTATGAATAAATAGATTTTGTAAATGTATTTATTTTATATATACCAATAATTAGCTATAGGCATTTATTTCAAGAGTAAGTTTGCAGTAATTTAGAATTATTCAAATTTACTCTGAATACACATTGCTTTCAAACTTTATAGAATGTTAGTAGTCTAAAAAGAATCAGGAATTGTGAGCACGAAGTACCAGGATAAAAGATACTTCAATCTTCTTATTCGATGTAGTGGTTTGGAATTTTTATTGATGTTTAATATTTAAAATGGTAAAAGGTACAAAGCAAGGTATAATCTTCCTTAAAAAATAAACTAATATAATTGAAGTCATATTTGATTACTTCTCCTGTATCATAAAATTTATTTTATTTTTACTCAAAAATATTAGCTCTATTAAATATACACATTCAAGAAGAAAAATTTAACCTGTTTGCATTTCTTTTTGAGATATTTTTCAATATTCACTTCATTTTATAATAACAGAAACAATTTTATTCATAGAGGAGGAGGGTGTTAAAAATTAATGTACACAATTTTGTATTATACCTTGGGAATGGCCTCTAACATTTTTCTTCTTATATTATCATCTGTATAATGTACCTACTGAATATTTTGCCTTCTTCTCAAGATTATGGTCAACATCAATTTAATTAAAGCATTTAGAAGACTACATAAATACTGCATCCTGAGAATGAAGGAGACATACATCAGCTATTGATTGTGACACGTAAATATTAAACAATTTTATTCTAACATCGTATTAGTTCTGAAATTGAAAATCTAGATGCAGAGTATCATTTCTTTTAAGACATCTGCTGTCTCACCAGCATGGGCTCAGTTCACCTGCCTTTTACCCTACTAGCTTTGTAACAGGGAGATTTTATCTAATCGCTTTTTCTTTCTATTTCTTTATTTGTTTCAGGAAGGAGATGTAAATACCTACCTTATATAGTTGTTTTGATGATTAAATAATCTCAAGCATTTAATGTATTGACATAAAGTGACAAATTAGAAATGGTTCATATGATTTTCAGTTTCACCAACTCTTATGGTTATCAACATAGTTAACATATGAAATACTTGTTAGTGTATTATAGGGAAACATGGATACAAAGACCAGCATATTTTAATACACAGGAAAGGAAATTAGTCTGAATAATTGGAGTGATTCTTAATCTCTGATAACTGAGTTTCAATTTGAAAAAAAATAAAGAAAAGCACAAATGTATTGTGTTCCAGTATTATCATTAAACAACTGTGAATATAAGATTATATTTGTACATAAGTGGCTATTAAAAGAAATTTTATGTATACATTTATATGTATGAACAAATATTTAAATTTAGAATATATATTTTAGCAGTTGCTATTCAATAATTAATAGCATATAATGCTTTTATTTTATGAGTAACCAAGATGAACAGAAATTCAATATACAAGTCTGCAACCTTTGTTTTTAGAATAAGGAAAAATGTATAGTTTATGCAGAGATTATATCACATTACTTTTTAGCTTAGTACGGTATTAAAACACATAAAACAAACACAGTGGTTTCTAGAAGATAGGTCTGTAAAATTAGTTTTGGGCTTCTTATAAATTTTGGAAGTATGTACAGAGAATCAAAAAGGCTGTGCTCAAATCTTAAATATATAAGCTCTCTGGAAATCAATGTTTGATTTTGTAAAATGAAAATAATCATCTCTTCCTGTTTCCTAGAGAGGCTCTAAGCAAATACAATATTTTAAAACCATTTAGTAATGTTCAAAGGTGCAAGAACCCTAGTTTTAATATTACCAAGCAACATAATAATAAGGAAATTCGAACACTTCTAAATTTATAAACTAAGCATCACCTTTTCTTTTTGAATTTCCTATTCATATTACCATATTGTAAATCCAGAGAGTAATAATACATAATACTTCTTCAAATTTTAAATTGAAAAAAAACCTAGCCTTTGCTTGTCATGTATTTTTTTTTTTCCTAAGTGAGTAGGTGTCTTGAAGATAGATACTGCTATAACAACAGGATAAATTATAAAACTTTGATGTGTTTCATCCATTTGCTGATAACTGATTATCTCACCTGGCTCTTGATCCACTTCTTCCAATAAAATGATGTACAATGCTTTGCAGTATGAACAACGACATAAAGGTGCTATAGAATATCCCAGCGGCGTTTGCTGTTATGAGTCAGAGAGCAGAGATAAAAGCTTCAGTGGCAGCCTTAATAGAAGCCAATGTTTTGTATTCAGCAATGATAGATGATAATGAAAGAAAAGAAGTAAAGATTGTGTTTTATGTCATTATTGGTTGTTACTCATAGACTCTCAGTCAGGGGTACGTGTGTGGGTATGGGACATGGAATTCTGGGTGTCTTTGCTGTATTTGGCAAGTGAATTATTTTATCATCTGAATACCTAAGGCTCTACTAGATGCACAGAGATGCATAAAAAAAGAGAGGAATTATTTTTAGGATAATGCATTTGTGATCAAGTAATAGATTATAACCAGAAGTGAAAACTTTACTTTTTAAAACATTCTGTGAAATGTACCTAGATCAGCTAAAGCACTTCATTGTATGCCTTTCTTAGTAATTTTGGATCCATTAAATAATTTTGTGAAAATAATATATATATTTAATATATATATAATATTAATATGTAATATTATATATATATTAATATATAATATAATATTAATATATAATATTATATATATATTAATATATAATATAATATTAATATATAATATTATATATATATATTTGAGATAAAAAGTTGATTGTACATAGTAAATTTAATAGAATTAATTGTTTCAAAATATAATTTGTCAAAACTATTTGGATATATTTAACCTAAAGTTTAACAACTATACTCACTTGCATCTGGGATGTCTAGTTAATCATTTCTAAAAGATTCTTCTTCATCCCTGAAGATAAATTGCTTCCTTTTTCAGGCAGGGTCAGTTATTCTTCTACATGCATTCAGTTTTATTCTCTGAATACAATAGATGACTCATTCCCATGGATTTGACCTGTGTTTCCTTTTCACTTCCTTTATGTCAGAAATGTACTAGCTGTGTAATTAAGCCTTAGCATTCAGTGATCTGAACACATTCATTTAGTAACTGGACACAGAAAAAGCATTGGTGTGTTTGTCACTAATACAAAGAAATCTGAGTTTAGTGACTGCCATGGAAAGACATAATTTCTAGAAAGATTGTATTTAAAAGAAGATATATAGTCACAGTAGTATCCTGCAGGCATCAAGTCTGTATATCTGTGATAATGCGGAATGAAACAATGGTTGCTTTGCTGTGTGGTAGAAATCAGTATAATGTGCTGTGCTTTAGGAAACTTAGATTCTTTCACCTTTCAAATAGCTTAGTCACAACTCTGAATGATTGCTCTGGAACGATGCAAGCATATTCAGCAGGATGTCTCCAATTGTTGCTTCTTCACCAGCTGGCTAAGGCTTCAAAGTTTTCTTACTCAGACCCTCATATGCAGGATTCCTAGTGTCGCCACAGAAGGGAGATTCAAGGGATGTCTCCCTATCTGTGAGAATTCCCTGCAACGAGAAGACATTGGAGAGATGCTTAACTACAAGCTGTCACATTTGAAACCTATGTGGGACAGAGGCCTGCAAAGCTCTCATGAGAATCTCCTAATGATTCTACAGCAGCAGTTACACACATCAAAACCTAGCATCGTGGAAAAGAGTAAAGTGTTATTTTGGATTTCCAATGCCTAATTTTAAAAGACAAGTCTCTTTTTTTGTATTTCTTTAATGAAATGTCTCACTCCTTATTTTATTATTATATCATATATTTCCCCCACTGGGGAACCTTGTATGCTTAGGTAACTGATGTTATCTTCTTGGTAGACTGAAGGGAAGACTTGAAATCAGTATATTAGGCACTTATAAGGAATATTAAATATTAAAAAAACTATTATGAACTATACTAATATTGAAATTCACATTTCTTCAGCAAATAGATGTACTTTCCATCATTAATTTTCACTGTTTTGAAAATGCTTTTTCCATCACTCCTTCCTTCTAGATCTGCTTCTCTTTTTTTAACTTTCCTCCTGCTAAATCCGCTAGCTGGGGTTTGGCAGGGGAAGGATTATGATGACTCCTGACAAAGATGAGAACATTGAAAGCTTTCAAAGCTCAATGTTTATTCGTTTTACATATGTAGTTTTTCAATGAGTACTTTAGTGCTTTTTGCAATGGCATCACTTATCTTATACACACCCTAAAATCCTGTTGACAATTTCAAGCATAACAACCTTCACATCATAGGAGTATCAGAAGGAGAAGAGAGCAAGTAAGGGATTGAAATCTGTTTGAAGAAACAACAAAGGAAAACTTTCATAACCTGGTGAAGGAAATAAACGTACAAGTCTAGAAAACACAGACAATCCCTTACAAGATGAACCCAAAGAGGCCCATACCAAGACACATCATACATAATTAAAATATCAAAACTTAATGGAGAAAGAATATTAGAAATGAAAGAGAAAAGCAGTTAGTTACCTACAAGGGAGCTCCCATAAGACTTCCAGCTGACTTTTCAGTAGAAACATTTCAGGCCAGAAGGGATTGGTGTGAAATAGTCAAAGTGATGAAAAGCAAGGATTTAAAACCAAGATTACCCTACCCAGCAAAGCTAACATTTGGAAATGAAGAAGAGGTGAAGAGCTTCCCAGACAAGAAAAAGCTAAAGGAGTTTATCACCATAAAACTGGTATTACAACAAATGCTAAAAGGATTTGTTTAAGAAGAACAACAACAAAAGTTAAAAATATGAGTAATAAAATTGCAATAACTACATACCTATCAATAATTACTTTACATGTAAATAGTTTACAATCAAAAGACATAGGATGGCAGAATAGAGAAGAAAATAAGACCCATACATACACTGCCTGCAAGAGACTCACATCATATTGAAAAACATAGACTATAAGTAAAGGGATGGAAAAAGATATTTTATGAAAATGGAAATGAAAAAAATCTGAGGTAGCAATATTTATATGAGAGAAGATAGAGAAACAAAGAAGAACGTTTCATATACAATACCTAAGATATGGAAGCAACCTAAGTGTCCATCAATAGACAGTTGGATAAAGAAGATATGGTACATATATATGACAGAACATTACTTGGCCATAAAAAAAGAATGAAATCTTACCATTTGCAACAATACAAATACAACTAGAGGGCATAATCCTAAGGAATATAAGTCAGACAGGGCAAGGCAAATATCATATGATTTCACTTATATGTGGAATCTACAAATCAAAAATGAACAATCAAAACAGACACAAACTCATAGATACAGAGAACAAACTGATAATGTCCAGATGGGAGGGTTTTGGGAAGCTGGGTGAAAAAGATGAAGGGATCAAGAAGTACCAATGGGTAGTTGCAAAACAGTCACAAGGATGTGAAGTACAGCATAGGAGATATGGTCAAGAACATCATAATAACCGCGGGTGGTAGGCTTGTCAGAGGGACCACTTCTTAGGTTATATAAATGTCCAACCACTACGCTGGACACCTGAATCTAGTATAATATTGAATGTCAAGTATAACTGAAAAATAAATAAAATAAAACAAATCCTATTAGAATTTTAAAATTGGAAATTATAGTTTCATATTTTTGTTATGCCTACTTTCCCTTTATCACCATAGTTTTTTTTTAATGGTTGCTTTCTAATTATGATAGTCATAGAGATAATTTTAAATATTAATCATAATGATTTTTTTATTTCTATAAGAAATCTGTTTTTTGACACATGTGGCCTGTTTCATTTAGCTTGGGTTTTTCACACTTTGAAAGGTACAATATGAGAAGCTGTGGCCTAGTCTGACATTTAGTTAACAAAAACTCAGAAATATGTTAATGCGGTGTGACCCGACTAGAAATTTTCTTTCATGAATATAGGGGTTAAGATTTAGGCATCAGCTGTAAATCTTAGCCCCACTTGCCCACCAGCCTATAGCTCTAAAAAGGAGGAGGAAACCATACTCTGGATTTCTTCAATCTTGCAGAATCCACACTTTGCTAGGCGTTTTGAATATATGCTATTTTCAAAGGTATGTCTATTATGATGAATGGGCTCAACGCAGTGATATCCCCCTAAGCTGCTATTACTCATGCTGGTAGGAGACTAAAAGCCCATATTGTAATTCAGGAGCCCATAAAGCTCTGCATTTCACTCTGCAAGAAAGTTCCATTTCTATTTTCTCATGATTATTGTTTCTGTAAAAGTACCATTTATTTTGTTCCAAAATTCACAGAAAACTTTAAGTGCTATAAATCAAGGTAAGCTCTCCATACGTGATGTGTGCCAGATAGAGAAGTCTGCATTAATGATTGGTTACGAAACTGAAATGTTTGCCCCTCTAGTCTTGAATATGATTGAATTCCAACTACTATAAATGGATAAGGATGGAGTTAGGAGAGGTAATTTATGTTTCTGTCCATCTATAAGCCTCTCTAATTTAATATAAACATCCCTAAAAATTAATTTTAGTCACAGAGGTAGAAAAGAGACCACAAAGGTATCCCCACAATATGGTAGGGATGGGGCAAATCATTTAGCTTGAGAAATCTAAAATCTAAATCTGAGTTACGTCTTAGTCAGACTCCATGTCTTCCCAGTGTTCTCTTTTGTCTCTCTAAAAGTGGGAAAGGGACACTTGTCCTCGATGAGATAATGTCTTTATATTTTGTCTCCAGAAGCCAGTCTGATGAAATTGATTTTTACTTGGCATATAACAAAGAAAAGTTAATTTCGTAATACATCATTCAGACCAAATGGCATGTCTGAATTTTTTTAATTAGAAACCAATATAATAGATTAAGAATAAGATTTTATATAATTGAATATATGTTCCCAAGGAGAAAATGAGATAACTTTAATTTTTTTAAATCACTAAAACCTGAATCTTTTTCTTTCCTGTGTGACTGAAAGAAACCACTATAAAAATGAGAATAAAACTACATGCTTCGGAAACCTGGATTTAACAAGGAGTGCTAAAATTCAACCTTGCATTAGTCATTATAATTTTTTGACACTGTCTTAATGTGTGAAGGAAGAATTGAACTCTAGAGCTAGAAAGGGCATCGTTAAAAGACAAGATTGCTTTTCTGTATGACAGATATTAATATTAGATCATTTGCTTGTCCAGGAGCAGAGCTTATGAGGTATATGAGGCCACACAAATTTGGTTGAGATTGAAAATCTTTCTTGCTATATTTTTCCTCCTTCCTCTATACTTTGCCGATGAGTTAAAAGAAATATGACTGAGTATTAATTGGTTTTTCTGCTGTATTCTACATTTGTTACAGAAAAAAAGTTATTCCATTGAAATGCTTGATTCAAATAAACACATTCTGCCTTATCCTGAAGGCTTTGAAGACAAAATATTTTGTTTCATGTTTTCAAAAAATCCAACTTGCATAGAACCTGAGAAATTCCCTTATTTTCAGTATCTCCCTTTCACACATATCTACTCTGGTCGGACATAATTCAAAACAGCCAGTTATTTTCCACCAAGATAAAGGGAGATAGCTTGGGATTCCTGTGTATTATTTTCACCATTAAAAACATAAATTTAATTAAATCAGGAATTGAAATGAGGCACCTCAGAAAAATAAACCTATTTTTTTACAAGTATAATTAGGACAAAAATGTAACAGCTCTTCCCCCTAGAATTATTTTGAAAGGAGCTGCTATTTCTATATCACACAATACTAAATAACTTTTTAAATGTAAATATCAGCTCTATGTTGTGCCACATACAGGTTGATCTGTGCTTTTGTAACTTTCTTAGCTGGGCAGTGGAACTTGCAATTTTTTACTTTAGTGCAGACTTGAAATAATATTGACAAAGATATCAAAGAAACCTTGGTACCTGTTGGAAAACAATTCTCCATGAGTCTTTGCCATTTCTGTGTATCTTGCCAGCAGAGATAGCAAGTGCTTTGTGTTTGGTTGTTTCCCCCATCTGTCTTATAAGGTTTTTTGTTTTGTTTTGTTTTGTTTGTTTTGTTCTGTTTTGTTTTGCAGTGAGTAGCCTTTGAAGACAGGGAGAAAAGATGGGCATGTTTCCTACCCATTATCAAATATTTGAGTTCCTAAGCTTAGGGTTTCTCTTATCTGCGTTAATGGCATCCAGTTAGGTTCATGTACGTTACCTCTATGGGACTTAGGCCAAGGGGGAACTGACACAAATAGGCAGATGTTCATGGTACTTCTGTCTAGAATAATAAAAATCCTTTATGTCTGGCCCAGGAATCTACGTTCTATATCCACCAAACTGTGACCTATCTCTGGCTAGCCTGCAAGTAGAGTGCACTGTCATACCCTGCACAGTTACTGGAAGAACCATCCAGAAATCATAATGTAATACTGTTATGTGTGTGTTGGCATACTTCTCCATTTCGTATAAATTAGCTAATAAAACATTAGATCTAAATATAAATGGGCCTTAAAAAGGCCCATATTATAGTTAATTGAGATAAAGACATTTGGTTAACAAGTAAACACTTGCAAACAAGGGATAAGGCCAGTTCATAGGCACAATAGTTCTCAAATGCAATTTCCCAACTGGGCGCTGAAGCTTGTGTGAATTCCATGCTGGCTGCTGTGGTGTAGCTCACAGATGTGCTGTGCCTCATATGTGGTATAAATAGGTCTCACTTGTCCAAACATATTGATCTCCTCAGGCCTTGGACACTAGGTAGGGTCGGAGCCATCTACAGCCCCAGTCGGTAGTTCCCGCAAGGGCAATCTGTTCACCTTACCCCGGTGTGACAGACGCATGTCTTCATTTTCTCTGTGTGTGTGGTTTCTTTAAAAAAAGATTGAGAAGCATAACTCTGTCGAAAAATGAAGAACAAAAAAAGAACCCTCTAATCCTATAAATGATGGCTAAAATTAAGTCCGATGTTATGTAATGAAAAAACTGAACACTAAGTTTCCTAACATTTTAATGCCAAATTATAAAATATGACATGATGAAAATATCTCAAAAAAGCCATTACATTTATTTAATTTAATATGCCCTCTAGACCTAGATTTGTAACCATTTAAACATTAGGTCTTTACCGTCTGAGGATAGTTCACAGTATTAATTACTTAGTAAGCTTAGCACTTCTCTAAATATTTGTCACACTATCATACTATTTAATATGTAAAGATAAGTGACACTCTGATTGAAACCAAGAATGTGGGCCATTTTTAGAACTTTTTTTTTTTTTTTTACCACCCTGTTGCACCCTCTCCTTAGTGTGTTAAAAGTGATTGCTTCCATTTGCTGCATTTCACTCTCTGTTGGGCATTGTGGGGAGAACTTTAAATATATTATTAAATTTTTGTTAACCTTGTAAGTTAAATATTATCACCATCTATTATGTGACCAATGTGAGACAAAAATAAATAAATAAATAAATACTGTGTTTGAGTTATAAAGTCAGAAATTGAGGATGGATGAAATGTGTTTGAAACAGAGCAAAGATTTTAAAACCAAAGATCTCTAATGTCAAATCTAGAATCAACAGCTTAGAAGAGGCACTGACCCTAGTTATCTATCTAAGAATAACACAAAAGAGAATGAAAGAACGTGCAAATGTTTGATCTTATCTGCATACCCGGTGTTTTGAAGCACAAATATGCCATTGAACTCTCTCTACTCCTGACCAAGGATTACTTTCCAACCCAGAATGGCATACATAAATTAGGGGGTTCTCATGGAGGTGGCTGCCTTAAAGTTCATGCCATCCTGACCGTCAAACATTAAGTATTTAGGTGTTCAATGTTTTTAATATTTAATTGTCATAGTCAATGCTCAATAAATAGTTGTTGCACAGGTTTCTGAATGATCTATAATTAAAGCTTTTGCTCTATCATCTAGTTTATGACAACTGATTCACTCTATTTTACATGCTGGGAAGGAGGATTTGAGATTTTCTGTGAAAAGGGAAGCCATTTTGCTGCTAGTCACCAATAATTGGCCACACAGAAAATTTAACGGACACTAAAAAATTCAGAAAGAAAGAGAACAGGCTACGACTGTAGGGCTGAGGGTCACTAAGTGCTCTGCCAGATGCCTCCGCTGCATTGGGTGACTAACTTCTGCTCTTTCCATTTCAGTTGTTTATCTTTGAAATGGTGATAATAATGATGCCCAGTTCACATAATCCTACAGCAGATTATGTAAAACCACTGAAGACATTTAAACCAGTGCCTGACTCCACATTTGCATATCATAAATGTGATGGCAATTTTTTATTAAATATTTATAATAACCCTATGAACAAAGATAGTATTATTTTCTTTAGCTTGCAAAGAACAGAATTTAGACTTAAAAAGCGTAAGTAACTTGCCCAAAGCTGAACAGCTGGTCGGTGGTGGAGCTGGGAACTGAAGCCAGGCACTCACAGTGACTGCACGTGTAATCCTCCTGGGAAGCACACGGGTGCCTCGGGGTGTCAGGCCCAAGGCTTTCCATCACTGTGTTGCTTGGTAAATGATGCTGGCAGCCACCAGTGTAGTTCACAAACTTCAGGCTACTTTTAATACGTTGCTTTGTATTATTGCATAAGCAATACACATTATATCAATTTTGATATTTTTTCTTAGTATTTTTCAACAATGTAAGAAGCAATTAATGAGAAAAGGTTATTTTTATTCATCTTTATCACTGCTATGGTATGATCAATTGTATAAGCTATATAAGTACATATTAATTTGAAATCCCATTGAATGTAATTCAGTGGTTAAGATAATCCCCAGTTCCCTAGTGTAAATCCTCTCAAGTAGATTTCATCACAGGAAATTATGACTAATCAGTAATGATTTCCTTTAAAGTCAGTTGTAATGGCTACTTATTTTGGTCTAAGGTTAAAAATTCTGATTTTTGAGGGTATACCGCATATATTGGAATGTTATAAGTTCAGATACAAAAATGCAGATACTACCTAACCTCTAAAGTCTTATCTAGAATGAATGACCGTAAAACACACTGTTATGTATGCTTAAAGTTTCATAATTTAAATAAATTCTCATCTTCCCTTTCTCATTACAATCGTGCTTGCTGTTCTTTCCGATTGGTGAGTCAGCTCTCTCACCTATGTCTCCTCAAATAAACGGCACCTTCTCTGTGTACAAAAGTGGCTTTCTTATAGCACAGATAATCAGGAGAAAACATTGTAAATGAGGGAATATCTCTTCGTATTCCTTATGATTATAAATATATTTTAAATTCAATAATGTCAGTACTGAGTAGTCTCTATATATGTAGTATGAATAAGTTTATAAAACATCCACCAAGTAGTCAACTAATCAAGTTTTATTTTTTTCAAATTGTTTTATATGTGTGTGTGTATTGTTTGGTAGATAATTAAAAATTTTAAATAATTCCAAATTAACTGAGATTTCATTTCATAATGCCTTGGAGAATTTTAGTACCTCTAATTATTTTTCATGTTAGCTATGGTCTTTACTAGGCTCGGGAACCAAGTTACTGATTACTTGTGGATAAATTTTTCACTGGTGCCTGTCTAAATGGAAAATTGTTTGTCAGATTTACTTACATATTTTACTAATGATTTTCTGCTTCACTTATACCAAATTGATTTTGAATTCCTGAATATATTGGGAGTCAGAGAAAGGCAAACTAACAAAACTGTCTCAAACACATATTTTATATAAATGTATCATATCATTAAGTACTAATAGCTCTTTATTAAATTAGAGGGCTATATCATATGTCATAGGTGCTTCAGAAATCATTATGGAAAAATTATCATTGCTCCAAATACAGATATTGACAGTAATTCTTTTGTATTTTCTAGAACTTTATTCTTCTCAAAATGATGAATAAATTTTGATTGGTATTAGTCTTGAATGCAACTACTACTAATAATCACCACACTATATCTATTATTTACTGTGTGCTTAGTATGTGTTCAGGCAATAAGCTAAGTACCTTACAATATTATCTCATTAAATGAAATCTTCACGTTATGTACTAAAATAATTCTGATCCAAAATATGAAAGAACAAAGACAAATAGAGGTTAAATAGCTTTTCTAAAGTCAAATAATTAATAAATGTGAAGCTTGCATTAAAATGCAATCACTCCTACTCCACAGGCATAATCACCACTGGAAATTCTACTCTTATTAGTCAGGCTACACCACTTCTATTTGACAAAACAAATAGGAGTTTAAGTAATTTTCTGACGGAATAGTTGGAGATAGTTTTGATATAAAGAGCATTGAGAGCATTGAGTGACGTTTGCCTCTTGCCAGCTATGAAACTTTTGTAATTCATGAGAATTTGGAATTCTTAGGGCTTCAAATGACTCTTTAGTAAAATGAAAATATTATTATCTAACAAAGTTGTGAAGATTTAACAGTAAAGAGTTGTAGATTAAAACCTAAGAGAAATGTTAAGATGTTTTTATAAGATGTTTTTATAAGATATTAAAGATGTTCAGGTGATAATACTTTTCTCAAATGTTTTCTCATTTATTTCCTCAATTATATTTTTTCAATTTTACTAAATTACCTTTAGTTTATCACAAGTAAAATTTTGTAGCATAATCCACTGATTCAGAAAAAGGGCTGAAATTCATGATCACCAATTTCTCTTGGTCCTTAAACATTGCCTGACAACCTACGTTTCTCACTCCAATTTATTCTCTTAATTTTCATGACTTTTTTAAAGCCTTTTTTTTTTTTTCTGAAATATCCAACCCTTTTTCTTCTCCTTCGCAGAGAGCTGAAAATTATTTGTCCTGCTCTGGAGAGAGAATTAAAGCCATCTAATAAAAATGTCTTCCAGGATTAAAGATACAAGCTGACTTATATCTCTATCCATTTTCACTTTCTTTCTTTCTGATAAACCAGAGAAGCTTTGCTTACTCCTATCTAAATCCAATCCACCCAAACCTTCTCATATTCTTTGAAATGATGAAAAATTGGCACCTCTCTCTCTCTTGGATACTCAGCCTCTTAGATAGATCCCCTGTGTTGGCTTTGAAACCCTGTGGCTATTTTGTTGTTGTTGTTGTTGTTGTTGTTGGGGGCATCAAAATGAACTGTGTCTCTGGAAAGCCACACCCTTGTAGAGTCCCATCTGTCATCAGCCTTGGGGTTGATCCTGTGGTTTGTTTTGGTCAGCGGTGCATTAGCAAGCTTAAGATAGGCAGCGTCTTGACACTAAGCACACACACAGTAGGGCTTCTCTTTGTGGAAAACTCCCTTTTTGAATCCATCTATTAAGCTGTGGGAAAACTAGAGCTAGACCCTGTGGTCAGATAGAGGTCAAGAGGAAGAGCACTGAGGCAGCAGGCATATGAGATGAAATGCTCTTGATCTTCCAGCTAAATTCAGTGACCAGCTGAATATAACTGTGAATGAGCCCACTGATTTGCCACATGGAACACATAAGTCACTCAGCCAAGTCCTCCTCAAATTCAAAACCCACAGAACATGAAAAATAGCAAATTATTGCATCCTAATCTATTTCATTTTGATGTGGCTAATTATGCAGCGATAAATAACTAAAGCGAACATGCCAAACTATTTTCTCTTGAAAGAACAAGCATTAAAAACATAATAGAAAAACAAATATCTGCACATGAAACCTGATTTAATCTTGTATCTTCCAATTATCACGCACACACCCTAAAAAAAACGTTTCCATCACTATCAACTGAATATTTCACAATCTCATGTTAACCTTTGATCCACACAGATAGGTCCACCTTCCATCCCTCCAAGAGCACAGGGCTCCCTTGGAGGAGAAGCAGTGGTTCTCTTCTGCCAAACTTTGTATTTCCGTTCTTGTTTAAATGATCTCTTAAAAGCACTCAACTCTTTTGCAAAATCCCTTCTTGACATACTTTCTTAGCCTTTCTTTCTGTCTCCGAATTTCTCCTTTTACCTCTCTGGCCAGTTTGGGAGTGTCTTTGGAAAGGTACCCTGCCTCATTCTGAAATTATAAGTTAAAGTTTTTACAAGGATCCATCTGGGTCTTCCCATCTTTTTCTCCTTGTCTCACTGTCCAGGATCAACTTCTTTGACTTATGATTATTTTACCACCTGTACTGAAATGGCTAACAAATGTCTCCTAATCATTCATATATGAATGAAAATTCATTAAACTAATTATGCAAAACAAAATTCATCCTTCATCTTTCTCAGTCTCAAAACTCAAATCCAATAAGTCCCAATACCTTCTGATTTTCTTCTTAATTTACTTCTTTACTTACTTACTACTTTTAAACCATCTACTTTATCTATAACCACAACCCAATACATCTGTAATTATTTTTGAAGGATATTGAGTATTTTATTGATAATTGTGCCAAGTTTGCTTGATCTATTAAACATATAAGTTTTGGCATTCAAAATTCAAAATTGGTTAAAAAAAAGAATGAAGTGTATGATTCTGATATTGGGCAAGATATTTGAAAAAATAAAGATGAGGCCCTACTCTTAACAAAAGTTCTATAGTGTAGCACATATTTTAGCATGCCTATTTGGTGTCTGACTATCTGAAAAGTTAGATGCCTATCACTTTTAAACTCTTTTTCTATGCCCATCACATGATAAAGTTGCTAATAATAGGACCAGGACCCAATTTTCTGAAATGGTAGAAGCAATTCCCTCCAAAGCGAGAATTCAGAAAAAGGAAGAAATGTTCCTTCTATTTTTATATGAACTTGCATTGTTAACAACCTGTGTGCATATAAAGTAAAAAATCAGGCTTCCCAAATAATTGATGTTTTCTTTAAGTTACACTATAAGTTTACATAATCACAACCCCTATTCCTCTTCCGGTCAAACTTTTCTCATAACTGTGTATGTTTTTAGCTTTGGAATAACTTTTAAACTATCTGATCAGAAAGCAGTTCATTGTTGACAGATAGTTATTTGCCCTTCTATTTTTGCAAGTAGTCAGAGATACCAATTGCAAATATGGTTTAAAATTGCCCTTTCCTAAGCTTGGCAGATATGTGAATTCTCATTAAATTTGTTTGTAATATTTATGACAGAATGCATGCATGAAAAAATCTTTTGTTAATGCCATGTATATGGTGAGGCCTACAAGAAAACCTGTTCTTTTGGATACAAATGTAGCCAAGAATAGTTTTTTTTTTCTTTTTCTTTTTTTTTAAAGTACAGTGAATCTCTGCTCAGGCTGTAGAATTCTCCATAAATACTGACATACTAATCAGACCATGATTAATATATATTTTACATTTTATCAAGTGAGGAAAAGATGGGGTTATGATTGAACCCCAATTGAAATAAAGATAATAAAATTTAGAGTTCTTATTAGTGTGTATTCTTTAATATTCTTTAAGATGTATCATAACATATCTAATAGAAATCTGTAGAAATAGGACAATAAAAATTAACTACTTAAAAAACATATTCTCCATAAATAAGTCATCGACAGAGAATACATTCTTTATTTTTTATTTTTTTCAGAAAAAGACTCCTATGCTTGTTTTAGGGTTTTATCTGACTGCAGCTGACACAACATTTAGCAAGCTCTACAGAATGTAATTATATATTTATTATTTAGTAGAAAGAGGAACAACTAAGTAGAAATATTCTCATTTTTGTGATATTTTTATAGTCACAGACAGCAAGCTTTTAAAAGTTTTTGAAAATGTTTCTTTCACTAGTAGTAGCAGCATTTTAAAAAACTTTAACAGAGAGCTGTCTCTACTTTCCACTGTTTGCTATTAAATGTAGGTTTTCTATCTTTCAACAATTTTTTTTCTACCGTTCTAAAAATAAATATCCTGATGCATAATCTTTGTGCATATGTACATATGCACTTTTCTAAAGCTGTGTATATTATATTTCCCCATTAGATAAAATTTTTAACACGTCTTGCAAAATAGCACCATAGAAATTAAATAACTAAATAAAAACATGTAACAAAAACTAACAATGGTAGATGACATTTCCAAAGTAGAGAAGCTCAACAATGTGTGATATAGATTTTAGATGAAAAATTATATCCATAGACACGTGAACACACACACATAGTGATTGCAAAATCTGAGTCTCACTGCAGAAGCCAAAAGTATGTTTATCAGGAATTGTTACAGATTGGAATTCAGTT
Source organism: Macroglossus sobrinus (assembly GCA_004027375.1). Taxonomy (NCBI): domain Eukaryota; kingdom Metazoa; phylum Chordata; class Mammalia; order Chiroptera; family Pteropodidae; genus Macroglossus; species Macroglossus sobrinus. Next base: position 8,379 of record PVKZ01002602.1, on the reverse strand, counting down.
GTTAAATTCACCAATAGTGTAAATGCCTCCAGGCTCAGAAGTCTGATTAAGTCAGCTTACAAATGTTGGATCTTTCTTTTTGGAATAGAGATACGTTATTATGCTCACAGATATAGATAAAAAGGACAATTTATTACTTTTAAGTGTATGTTACAATGCTAAAGAGATTCAAAGACAACTTCTTTGGAAAGTGAATGACTTCTCTGTAGGCACAGTATAAAAGAAATCAAATTACGATAGTAAGTTTATCAAAATGAACTTAGGACATGGGCATTTAACTTCATCACAGACCTTACTCTGGCCTCAAACCTCAAACGTCAGTTTTTGAGAAGTTTTGACTCTAATGTGATCTAACTCGATGACTGATTTTCATAGTTTAATTTTCAGGAAATTCATGGTGGGGAGAGAGAACTTCATGAAGTTCTAACATTCTCACTTCTTCATTTTCTATACCTGACACATAATTGATATATTTTGTATTTAGAATCGAATAGACAGTGGTTTTCTTATCTAAATACCTATTTTTCAGAAAACATTCTCAGGGTCACAAGTCTCCAGTTACTCTGATTGCTCAAATGTACCTATCCAAAACTTTCCACCTTAACTTCAAATTCAATCCATACATTCATTTACCAGCTTGATTCTATGCTATGGAAGCATTCAGTTCCCTGAAAAGCAAATGCCCAAAAGCCAAACCGAGTGTTTTGTACAGTTGGATATCGCAATTAATTAAATGCAGGTTGATTTAAGCACAAATAGAAATGAGAATTGATGTAATCAAAAATTACCTGTAATTAAGTTTAAATTTCCTTCCATTCAAAAGTCAAGACCGGAAACAGCTTTTATACAATATCCTTATGTGAGCTAATTTTTCTGAGGATTTACTGTGTAAGGTAATCATCACAACCTTGGTGAGGTAAGTTTTATTTTTAGCCTAAGTTTTTAGACATAGAAAATGATCAAGTAACTTGGTGTCTGTAAAAGCAGAGGAAACTCATTAGAGGGAATTCCAAAAGGCCAGAACCCCTCACACTTACAGGCTGTAAGTGAGAACATGTTCAGAAGATTGTAGAATCACCCTCTCAGTCTTCCTCGTTTTATACAAATGCAGCCATGTGCGAATGCGTGCGCACAGATACACACACACACACACACACACACACTACTACTACCTAAACATAAGCACATGTGGCCAAATTCTCTCTCTCCCTCTCTCTCTCTCTCTCCTCCCCCTACCCCGCCTGCTGCTTCTTAGAATTTTTACTTATTGAAAAACAACTCTACCCATTGCTTTTGCAAACACCCAGAAAGGACAGATCCGACTTGACCATTATAGGCAACATACCAGTGCTCCTAACCGAAGCCACAGTAGCAACTACACGTGACACAATGGCTCACCGTGTCTGTACTGGTCCACGTGCTACACAAGCCAAGAGATCATTTGTGTGCTTATGTATTAGATGAGTAGTGACTTAGGAGAAAGTAAATCTGAATACAAGTTTAATTATCTGTGCAGTTTGTTTTCTTTAGTTTTCTGTTGCCAACTTAGTAAATGGATATGAAACCTCTGTGTGCAGAAAGGAGGATAAATTATAAGTTCTTTAATCATTAACACAGTAAAATGGGTGTTCTGCTGTAAAAATACATCTTAAAGGGGTAGTTACGTTTGCCATAAACTCCCTGCACAGTGGGAGGAATGTTAGTCTTATTCTAGAAGATTAGTTTTAGCTATGTCATGCAGGTCCTATAGAAAGAAATATACTTCTCTAATGTTGCTGTGTCATTCGCCTCCCAGACTGCCGATGTATTTCTAGAATAAATGGGTTTCCTTACCATTTCGGAGAGCTAATTCTTTGTTTATTGTCATACCGAACGAAGAAAGAAACGTTTTCATCCATCAAAGCTACTCATTTCACTGTTCGGTTTTTCAGTTAACGTCACGTCCTAAGAATTCACACAGGAGTTTTGGCAGCAGTGTGGCATGAAACTGCATCTTAAGTGCCTACAGAAGATGCAACAGCATCATTACCTTGAATTAAAGTGCACGAAGAACACTCTACTGGGAGCATTATAGTATCCTACATGAAGAAAATAATTCATGAGCACTCTTCATAAAATTAGCTTTATTTTTATATTCTAAAATAAATGATAAAACATTCTAAAGAATATGTCCTAAATCAGTAGCAAGCTGCCCCTCCTAAATCTCAATAACTGGCTAGGGTAATCTTCGACAGCTGGGTGCTATTAGGATTTGTTTTAATGGTGACAATGTGGAATTCACGAACACAGGGCTTATTGCCACTTATCCAGCAGGGGCATGAAATGAGGTGACATGGTAATGAGTTGATACAAATGACTTTTGTAACTTTTACATTGCTACCAGTCTGAGGCAGGCAATCAGAGGAAAACTATTGTCTGCCTTTTGTGATGATTTTAATGTGTTCCATTTGATTTAATACTGCTGATAGGCAAAATGCAAAAGGAAAGTAGGTCACTGCTTCTCTGCTTTGCTCAGATAACAGGGCAGTACTTACCTGGTTTATCCTAAGAGTTATATTTACTTTCCCTGATGACAAAGAGATGTATTTTGAGCTGGGTCTTATATGGTATTCATTACACACACACACACACCACACACACACACACACACACACATAGTTATCACATAGTGCTAAGGGTAATTATTAAGGGATAAAGGAAAACTCTATTTAGAGGTAATAAAAATTTATTAATGTAAAATTGAATTTAGTTATTTCCATGCCTATTGGGAGTAAAGGTCTGTCATACAGATAATCAGCATTTCAATTTAAGAATTCCTGAAGTTAAGGGTTTATTGTAGTTTGTGGACATATGTTGTAACTGCCAGCCTTTTCATAAAGGCACCATTATCACAGGTAAACTTCTAAATCAGAAAGCTTGGTATGTTTGAACATAGTGTTTGTTAACATTTTAACTATATAAAATAAATAGGATATTTTCTGTATAGTCTCCTTTTTTGCCTAATTGTTCTTTTAGTAAAAATGGAATAATTAAACTGACAAATGGATAAAAGGCTGACCTCATTAGTAAAAAACATGTCACATTTATTGGCCTTATTCTCTCTGATTGCACAGTTTTTATCGACTTTTAATAGAAATGTCACTTTATATTAAAGTAAGTACAAAGCTTAAAAATAATATATTGGTTTAGATGGTTCTATGTGAGCAGATAATATACTATGAAAAGGAAAACTTACATTTAGCAATAGTTTCATGTATGTTTGTGTTTTTTTTCAATATTATAGCAACATGTTAAATTGTAGGAACATAGTAAATTATAACTTGCATAATATTTGAAATTTTGAACATATACAATCTTAATGAATATAACATGTCATCTAAAAATTCTTTTTCACTTCCCCTCCTTCCTAGTGCAGGAAAGGCGGGTCTGCACAAGATTAATTAGACATGCTGACTGCGACATGCTCACACATGGAGGGAAAACCAGTCCCTGCCTGATGCTTAGGCGTTGCCTGGATGCTGTCGACAGGCCTCTGAGTCTGTGTCCTCCGCGGGAGGCAAAGAGTCGAAGCGAACACAGCCTGGGACAAATTGGGGGCAGAGCTGCTGTGACTGCCCAGTAACTTTCCTGTCCCATTGCTCTCCTGGGGAGAAATTATCTTCTCTTTAAAAGGAGCTTTAGCTATTTACCCTCCAATGGCAGCTTCTCAGTCAGGGACTGCTAGGCTTTATGCATTCATCATAATGAGAAAGACTTTTGTTTGCTATAACAGCCCCGCGGGAGACAGGAGCGGTAGGATAGAGGTAGGGGAGTTCGATCCCCCACACTTTTGTGTGAAGGACAATTGAAGCACCTTTTTTAGGATGAAAAAAAAATAGGTATTTTTTTATATAATAAAATTTATATAAAATAGATTTAATTTGCAGTGTAACAATATCTACAGAACATGTACATGAAAATATGGTATATAAAATACTAATTGTGATGTTAGAATGATGCAAACCGTCAATTCTAGAGTTCAACAAATATGCGGTCAAAAAAAATCTCTTAATAGTTTCAAACTAAACTGATTTTTGGAAGGAGTGTAAGTACCATATGAAAATTGTTGGAGACATTTTTTCTGAAATTTGAGCATATGGTGGAGATGATCTGGGTTTGAATTAAAGCTATGGGGTATACGAACATTCACTTTGGGAGAGGAAGAACTTTGAGTGATGTCCCAGACGACGTAGGAGGACGTCCTCCAGAGAGAAGTCGTACAAAATGCCAGATGCATACTGCTAGTGAGAGGTGACGTCTACTTAATCATACAGAACCCACAATTTCAAAAATAAAATAAGATTAAAAAAATATTATGGAATGGTGGAATAGTTGGACTAGTATAATAAAAACAGAAAAAAAGAAAAGAAAAGCATTAGGGATAGAAAAATTCATTTAATTTCCTGAACTTTTGCTGCAAGTGTGAGAAACTAGGCTGTTGTCTATAATCATACACCAAAATTAACTCAAAATAGATTAAGAACCTGAATATAAGGCCTGAAACAATAAATAATATAGAATAAAACGTAAGAACTAAACTCATGGACCTCAGACTTGAAGAGCGTTTTATGAATTTGGCCTCAAAGGCAAGGGAAGTAAAGGCAAGAATAAATGAATAGGATTATATCAAACTAGAAAGCTTCTGCACAGCAAAAGAGATCATCGACATGGTAAAAAGACAACCATCCGAATAGGAAAATATATTTGCAAGCAATGCCTCTAGTAAGGACATAATATCCACAATATACAAAGAATTCATATTCATTCAATAACAACAAAAAAACAAACAATCCAATTAAAGAATGAGTAGAGGACCTGAACAGACTCTTCTCCCTAGAGGACATACAAATGGCCAACAAACATATGAAAGGATGCTCAACATCACTAGCTATTAGGGAAGTGCAAGTCAAAACTGCAATGAGATATCATCTCACACCTGTTAGAATAGCTGTTATCAAAAGGACAAGTAACAACAAGTGTTAGAGAGGATGAGGAGAAAAAGGAACCCTCATATACTGCTGGTGGGACTGCAAATTGGTGCAGCCACTATGGAAAACAGTATGGAGGTTCCTCAAAAAATTAAGACTTGATCTACCATATGATCCAGCAATCTCTCTACTGGGTAATTACCCCAAAAACTTGAAAACACATATCAGAAAAGATATTTGCACATCGATGTTCATAGCGGCATTATTCACAGTGGCCAGGACATGGAAACAACCAAAGTGTCCTATGATAGGTGACTGGATAAAGGAGCTGTGGAATATTAGTCAGTGTGTAATGAAATATTACTCGGTCATAAGAAGAGATGAAATACCACTATTTGCTACATCATGGATGGACCTCAAGATAATCATGCTAAGTGAAATAAGCCAGACAGAAAGAGTGAAAATCGCATGGTATCACATATGTGGGATATAAATCTAAAAGCAACAAATGAACAGGACAAACAGAGTCTCGTGAACATGGACAATAGATTAGTGGTTACCGGGGCGGGGAGAGGTAAATGGGATAAAAGGGTCAAATATGTGGTGACAGAAGGACATCTAACTATGGGCAGTGAACACACAATACAATATATAGGACTTATTGTCAAATCATACACTTGAAACTTACTGGATTTTGTTAACCAATGTCGCCATAATAAAAAATAATAATAACTTAAAAAATCAATTTTGTATGTGGTGTTTGTCGTAGTTACAATCTAATATATGTATAATAAAAAAATGAAAAATCTTTGTCCTGAGTAACAGAAACTGGAGTATAACAAGTAGCATGTTTGACCTCTGGTAAACAGAGTCTGCGTGTGTTAGTGATGCCAAGACTGAAGAAAACAAATTCTGGTTTAAATTTTTGCCGCAAACTGAAGGTCACAGTGTTTTGAATAGCTAGGCTTGACATGCAACCAGATCCAACAGCAGACCCACTCAGTGTGCGATGGAGGAGGTAGCTGTAGAGTTTCACTCATTTTAGCATGGATAATTACCCCCGCCCTGGGCAATGCATTGGAAACTAGCTAGTGTGAAATATAGTTTTCTTTTTTCCCTCAATACAATGTATATTTATGAAACACCACTCTGGGCTCCCCATTTAAGTTGTTGGCAGTTAAAGAGTAAATATTTTACATTAATCATTTTTCGGTAACTTAAGAATGTATAGTAATAAGAATACTTATTGAACATGAGAATATATAGGTAAATATAAATTGACTAATAAATATAGAAACTATAATGCAATGTGTTAAGTATAAATATAGTATGTTTAAAAGCAAGTAGGAGTAATAAATCAGAGAAACATAAAGTTTCATTGAAATAAATATGATAGAATAATTAGAATTTGAAACAAATGGAAATAGGACCATAAAATTTTAATAATTGGAAATGTAAAAGCAATGAAATATAACTATATTGGGAGAACTTAGTAAATTGTCTAGTTCAACTGATAATTGCATATGTAAATATATAAAGATTATAGATATTGTTATATTTTATTTACTATAAAACTACAGTTAAATAGCAACAAACCTTTCCAAAATGATGATTTTCAATTAATTTATTTAGCAGTTTCTTATCATGAGCTAGATATTACTCAAGCAGTTGGCAAATAATAATCTTCAACAATATTACTCCCATTTTATAATTAAAAATACTGGTACCACACCATATAAGTAACTTGCCAGTGCCACCAAGGTAGTAAGATAGAGTATGTAATCTATTTTGTCCTTATTTATGATCTGGTACATTAATCGTTGTCATGTATTTTTTTCTTCTTTAATTTTGTGCATAAACACACTTGTAAGTAGTTGTGTACATTCAGACTTAAGTAACATTTCCATCATCTCCAAAAATAGGAATGTGTCCAAGGAGTAATTCAAATCCATGAAATGCTAAATAAGTCTACTTTTGCAAACTGTCATTTTCCACAATGAAACAATAAATGCAGACTAAATTTAATTGTGCATCAGACAAGCAGATATAGCTTCAAAGTCTATAAAACAGTTTAATAACCAATATATATACTGAACTTTCTGAACTATAGAGTTGTAATTTAATTTTATTCATGGATGTCAAGTACCAAAGGCCGCAAATAAAATAATAAATTCAGAAGAATATTGAAAATTAGACCTTAAATAGAGTATGAGGAAGATGTTTGCAAGATTAATAATAAGTTATTAAGTTTCTATGGAACAGTACAATACAGAGACAATGACTCTAGATATGTTTTTTAACATAATCATTTTCTGTGCACGTTATCATAAGAAACTGAGCTCATAATCTTTTATCTAGCTTTTGATGTCTTCTCTTTTTTTGTCCAATATTTGAATTTGTCTGACCTCTTCTCTTTTTTTATTATACACTATAAACTCATTTCCCCCTTTTTTTTTCTCTTTCTTCTATTGATCTTTACTATGAATAGATTCACTACTTTTTTTGCCCCCTGGGGAAATCTATTTTAACCTACTCATACTCTCTGTAAATATACTCATGCCATTTACAAGATGGTATGCCATAATTTTTCTCAATTTCTGCCTTTTTTGCATACAATAAAGACAGCATCCTCCCTCAGGCTCTGGTCTCCTGTTCATCATGCAGAAACCAACACGGCTATGAAGAAAGCATGCCCACTTTTAATTGAGCATTTATGCCTCCATGGAAAATCAGTGTCTAAGATGACAAGACTTTTCAAACCACTTCTGTAGGAAACTTTTTCACTCTTTTCTGAAAATCATGGATTTTTTTTTTTAATCAATACCATGCCCTTCTCTCTTTGGTATGGGCAATAAAATTGCCATAACAACATCTGTGTTAATTAATAGACCTGAAGACAGAGATACGACAGCAGATTCTAAAAATATCTGTAAGTTTTGGGAGATGGTGTCACAACATAGGACTTTTTAATTTACAAGATTTCAGCACAAGGTCTTGAACTTTCTATAATAAGTCTGTCATTTTACCAACAAAGGGATCAGAATAGATGGAACATAGTTAAAGGTTAATGTTTGCATGCCACCCAGGTCACCAATAAATGTTTTATTTCTTTGGGAATCCCAGCTTTCATTGCTATAAATAATTACAGCAATAGATGATAGTTGGTAAAGGTCATAATGGAAACAGGATCTTAGCATTCCTATTAGCAGAATTGTGCAGAGAACTTAGAAATAGAGACACACTGAAGAATAGGTTTTATCACAATGACCCAACTGGAAAATGGTGAGGAAAACAGTTTTTTGTTCATTCTTTGTTGGCATAAAAGGGAGTCCTGAAAACAGTTCATAAGAAGGTTTTCTTTTTCTCTTTCTTTCTTTTCCTTTCTTTCTTTCTTTCCCTTCCTTCCTTCCTT